>BSBM01000258.1:20100000-20422500 GCA_027924585.1 Larix kaempferi | reverse complement strand
AAGCAAAGATCTTGTCTTGATCTTAATGTGTTTCAAGCTTTTGTCATGACGTTTTTTTTATGTAGTAGTGGTCTATATAAGACACTACAAAGAAATGTAATAAGTCAAAATAGAAATTGGGATTTTTCCAGGATTTTAAGAAAGGGTTTAGGTTTTGTTCAGATAAAAAGATAAAGCTAATGTTAGTTTTTGAACTTCCCCAATTATGGTAGCACAAAGTATATTTTGATTACATCCTTAGAAATATCGATTATAAGGATTTTTTTTGAAATTAAAAAAAATATATATGAGTCTATGATCTCTTACGGATACAAAATGTATCATAGTACCCAAAAAAAAACAATAAAAACTCAAATATAGTTAATGAAAAAATTAATAGTACTTGAACCTATGGATACAAAATTTATCATAGTAGCCCCAAACAATACAAACTCAACTTATAAATATAAGAGTTTTGAAGGATATAAAGGTTATCATAGCACCCAAAAACATTATATTAATATATTGAAGAAAGTATAGGGGTGACGAGTGTGGGGGTTATTATTGACCTCATAGGAAATCAAAAAACAAATTTTCCATGGGATGATAGGCGATAACACTAATAACAAAGTTGAGGCATTAACGTTCTTACAAGGGATCTTAATTATGCAAGAAATGGGAGTAAAAAGAATGTTAATGATCATGGATTCAATGGCAATTATCAAGCACATGATCTTTCGATCACAGCTACATGCTAGCCAATTTGTAAGGTTAATTTTCGAAATACAAAGGATTGTGAAAAGCTTCGATTCAATTGACTTTTTTCATGTGATACATGGTTGGATTCAATTGAATTTTTTCATGTGATACATGGTTGTAACTCCTCTGTAGCTCAAAAGGCCAATGAAGCTTATCCTCTTGTAAAGATTAATTAATCCAAGAGTTAATTGGTGCTTGGACAAGTGTTGTTTGATTTAGCAGAGCTCGGCTTAGTTTTAATGATCTGTGCACTCTCATTTTGTGGGGAATTCAATACATAAATTGCAATGGTTGGAAAGGGTAATCGATATGGTATTTTTAAGAAAGGATATTAATATTTTTTTCTTAGAATTTTTTTAGCAATCAAGGAAATTCAAAGTAGTGAAATGGAGCTCTTTATTTTGTAAAATTTGAATTTAACTATGTTTTAATTATAATTTTGATGGTAGAAACGGATTCAACACCATCAAAAACCCTTAAAACATCCAAAATTTTAGAGTTTGAGAATTGTAACCAAAATTTTTAAAAAATTATACCAAATTTTTTCAAAATTATACCGAAAAAATCATATTTTTCTATTTAAAATTGTAGCTTTTAGACTACCCATTAAAAAATTATAAAAAAAAATTAATATTTCACATAATCTTACCATAAAAATATATTATGATTTGTAATTATTATGAGCATCGTAAAAAAAACAACTATAAACAAAAGAGGGTCATCATATATAAACATTAAAATTCTTAATTATATTTTATTAATTTTGAAAAAAAAAAAAACTTTAAACATCTCAATTGAGTAGTTTTATATTGATTTAGTTTATTTAATTTAATAATTTTTTTTTATTAATTTTGAAAAAAAAAAAAAACTTTAAACATCTCAATTGAGTAGTTTTATATTGATTTAGTTTATTTAATTTAATAATTTTTTAGATTTTTCAATTAACAAATTATAAAATTTATTTAATAAAAGTTTTATGTAATTTTTATTGATTAATTTAAAATATCTTAGAAATAGATAAATGGAAATGCCAAAGTGAATTAGAGGATCTCGGACATGAATTAAGTGGATGTTTGAGTGGTTTAACTTAACTTTATTCATCAAAGGGTATAATGTCTTCAAGATATCATTAATTTCGAAAAAAAAATATATCACTTCAAAGGGCATGATTTCTTCAATGTATTTACTAATTTTGAAAAAATATATCACTTAAAACATCTCAAATTGTGTAATGTTATATTTATTTAGTATAATAAACTTAACACATTGTTTAGATTTTTCAATTAACAAGTTGATAAATTTATTTGAATAAAAGTTTTATGCATCCTTTATTGATTAACTTAAATACCCTAGAAATAGATGAATGAAAATGTCAAAGTGAATTACGGGAACTTGGACTGGAATTGGGTGGATGTTTGAGTGACCTAACTTAACTTTATTCATCAAAAGGGCATGGTTTCTTCAATGTAACTAGTATCTCCAACAAAAACTACAATAAAACTTATTTATTTGTGTCGGCAAGCTTTCACGATTGTAATGGAGGGTATCATTGATGAATCCACAATGGGACTCAAGCATTTCTAGTATAGTAGCCCTACTTGTAGGCTGCAAGGAAAATCAAATATATTGCAATTTACAACTTGGTACTTGTGTGAGTTTATTTTTTTTGCATGCAACAAGTTTTTAAAAAGCTCCAAATTTGTTGGGATTAATTAACACACTCAAGTTGGGGAAACTATGGATTCTTATCGTTCAAAACTCAATGGAGTAGTGCTAATATAGTAGATGTGTTTCTATCCAACCTTGATAACCATGGATATTTGATTCTTAGGTATGTGAATCTCTGTCATCGCAATGATCGTTGACATTCTTCACAATTGAACCTTTACATCACTTCTGGAAATCACATTGAGCCCATTGAATTGCATAGGGAAATTGGATTGGACTAAAACTACTATGACTAATGTTTGGGTGGACTTTTTTGGTGTAATTGTTAAGATACATTGCTTTCTCATCCTTATCAAGAATATCCTCTTTGAAAGGGCCTAGTAGTGGTGAAGAGTTGGTATGATATTCTAGTGTTGTGCTTGGAATAAAGTTCGATTTTTTGCTAAGAAATTAAAGGTGTAAAGAAGAATGTGCAAGTATTTGGTTATCTTATTTGCCATGACTTACCTGATCGAGAATATGGATCCATAAATGCTCCCATAACGACCTTTGCCAAGAGTTTTTTATCAATTATGAATGTTCAATGATATTTTTTTTACTTACATGAATGTCTAGATAGTTATGCATTTGTGAAATAATTCCCTTAAATGGTAGTTGATCTATTGGGTTATCACATTCTCTTATAAATGCATGCTTCATACTAAGAAACCAAATCTATACATCATTATCTTCATTTTAACAAAAAAATCTTATTAAATAAATAACCATCAATGACAACTAGTGTTACTATAGAAATATGAAACCTAAAAAAGAAACAATATTGATTCACACCATGCATAACCATGATTTGCTACTCCAACCTGTAGAATTGAGATTGAAGCAGCACCTTCTCCCTCTTTGTAAATCATTGAGATTGAAGCAGCACCTTCTCCCTCCTTTTTCCAGCGAAAAAAAAAACTACTATTGATATTCAAAAATGAATCAAATAGTACAATGAAGTTCATGATTCAGTAGTCGAATCAAGTACAATGGGGTCTACACAACAAAAAATTCAAGATCTCTTCATCGATCTCAAGTCACCTTTATAGAACGAAAGCTACAAACACCTTCTCCCTCTTTGTAAATCATCATAAGCATAGCCAAGATAAATATACATGCCTTCATTTGTGAATAGATTTCTACACCACACTAGGAGGTATAGAACTCACCACTATGAGGTGAGGTAAACAAGTACACATTGAGTGAAAAGAAATTTAAAAAATAAAAATCCATTTTTTATCCCTCCGACATATTTATTACAAAGCTCATTTGGAACTTTAACTTTTCCATCCATGATTTTTAAGTTTTTTTTAAAAAATATGACAACTCATTTTTAACTTTAATTGATCCATCTATGAATTTATTTATTTTCTAAAAGATGACAACTGATTTTACCTTTAATAGATCCATTCATAAATTTAAGAAATGTTTTCAAAGATGACATCTCATTTATAACTTTAATTAGATCAAAACTATGAATTTATATATATTTTCAAAATTGTGAAAGCAAGAATTTATATATATTTTCAGAAAATTGTGAAAGCATGTTCCTTGGAAAATTTTTATCTATGTGCAAAGTTTAAAGCTATAATCTGAATTATTGTGATTATTTTATTTAAAAATTTAAAGTTAATAATCTCGATTATTGTGATGATTTTATTTAAAACGTTTAAGTTAATAATTGGGATTATTGTGATAATTTTATTTAAAAAGTTTAAATAAATATATTTATGATTTTTGAATAAAAGATTTTCTTTAAAATATGTAGAAATAAATATAAATATTTAATAAATATAAATTTAGTACAATTTGTACCAAGTATAATGATTCAATTTGTATTAAGTATATTGATTTTGATATATATTTATGGTTTTGCATTGATCTATAAGATTATGAATTTTATTGTTTATTTTTTAAATGGTAAAACTCATCATAATTTAGTTGTCAATTGGTAGTAAGGACAATTATTATTAGTCATTATTGTTTAATGCATGTTGATTCTTCATTATTATTCAAGGAAATCCAAGTTGTCTAAACTAACTCATTAGCTATTTGCAAGGGAGAGACTTTCACTCTTACCAAACGTTTATGGGTCTTAGGTTGTTAACCTATATCCTTACATGTGAGGAAAACAAGTTAAGTCTTCCTTCAAAGTTCGACTCAATTAACTTGTCTAGCATGCTTGTGAACCCTAACATCCAACTTATGTTTATAATGGTAATCTCTTTTGACTTAAACCTTGATCTACTCAATAAAAAACACTAAAATAATAAAATAAAATAAAAACATTTAACTTTAATTTTATACATGAAACTAAACACTATTTTCTATAACACCGCCATATTTTAAGTAAACAATGTATAGTACTTATTAAAAAATAGGACAACCATCAACACCACAAATTTTTATTTCAATCAATGAATGATAAATAGAAAATAAATAATAACTATAAATCTCATGTACAAACAAAAAAAATAGAAACTTTATATCAATATAAGATGTTTATATATATATATATTTAATTTTATATTTAATTTTATATTTAATTTTAAATATTTATTATACTAATAAACCATATAATTTAGAATTTTATAAAATTATGAAATTTTTTATGTCAAAAACAAAACAACCTCAATTCATTATTTCACCTTCATTTTTCATCATCTCAACTTCATTTTATATGGTGTAACGTTGTTCAATGAAGCTATGCAAAAAGACTAAATAAAATGATATATAAGTTTTTGTTAATCATTTTTATCTTATTATAATTTTATATTTTTAAAACTAATATTCATACAATAATATTATATTTTAAAAGGTATATATAAATATTAATGTGTATAAGAGATATTTTATAGTTTATTTTGGGATGTATAATTCCTTCTGTGTTGATACATGTTATTTTAAAAAAATAATAAATATTATAAAAGAATAAAATGTCTCTCAAATTATCCCTCTCAATACTTGGTAGATCCCCTTTTAAGATGGATCTATACTGATAATTATAAAATTAAAATTAAAATTAAATATGTATACATATTACATTTTAAAAAGTATGTATAAATAATGCAATTGTAAAATTAAAATTACATATTTACACTATAAATATATAAAATAACTAGTAGCCAATGCATGGATAACCCGTAACTCATGCATCCCCCACGACGGGTGTCATCTAGACGCTACCATAAGTAGGGGGCATGTGGTGATGCATTAAGAAAAGTGTTTGTGGGAGGGCAGGTGGCCACTCCCACCACCTTATTAATCACAACCCTAATCAAATTATGATGACTCTAGACTCTGTCTGGTACTTTGCTCAACTTGTCACCTGATTCCGGGTACGAAATCCTGAAGGGCTTATTATGGCGGCTTTCATGGCCACCCGTGCCAATGGATTTCATGATGGGAGGTAAGATTGCGTAATGGGAAAGTTGCCAAGGTAGAAGAAACAAAGGTGGTCTTTCCTCGACTGTTATTCTAACTGGTGGTGTCTCTACACTCTTGCTTCTACAACTTCATCTACTGCTCTGCTCCTCCTCCTTCTTCACAGTGACAGACCTCCTTCACACAATGGAGTATCCCGCACAAGCCCTACAATGGTGCGAACCAAGGTCACCAAACACAAAACTACGAATGGCCCAAGGTGAACCCACATGCCGAGGGCTACGCGGGATATGGAAAGAACCAAGTGTTTCTACGATCAAAGAGTCAACCAGCAAGCCAAGGATTGCTCTGTGCGCATGGCAATTAGACGCCAGGATGGGCACCCTAGGCACTCGAACAAGAAATTAATGAAATATTTGGGGCAACTGGTGGAGGATACAAGTTCTTCCAAAACCAAGGAGACCAGCCACACTAGGACCCTACAATTGTTCTTGACTATGAAAACCCTCTTTTACATGGCTTTCAAAGAATGTATGGTCGGGGTCGCGCAAGGAGAACAGTTGGGTTCCTATGTGGAAGCTCAGTTCGTAGCTGTGGAGCATGGTATTCGGCACTTGGTTTAGAACCAGGTTACAGCGGACGAGAACATCAACCGCAAGCTCGATGCTCTGGCTAGGGAATTCAGGGGAAAGGAGCAAGGCCAGGGTTGCTCGCTCTCTGGTGCTACACAATGAGTTCATGGTTAGTCCGGTTGTTGCTCCTTGCAAGGTAAATTGAGAAACCCCAAACTTCAACATGCTGATGGTAATTCTCTTTGATGATGATTGAAATTAGAAGGCTTTGGTTTTATGTTATGTTAGAAGGCTTTTCTATCATGTTTTCCAGAGTTTTAGTATACCTCATTTTTTATTATGACGGCCATAACCCCTGGCCTGTGGGGGAATCCTATGATAGCTTAGGACCTCAGAGAGCCTTTATTATGCAACATCTTTACTCATGCATGAAGTGCAAAACCCAATAGGCCATATGCTGTTTTGTTTTTTATATGTACAGTTTTCTCTTATAGTGCAATATAATACCTAACATTACAAAAAGAAAAGCAAAACTTGTAACTTATGCATGGATAATAAGTAGTGACAAATAACCCATTTAACTAAAGGTAGTTGAAGCAAAGACAACAAGTGATTACAACTAAGCATGGATAACAAGTAATAGATAACTGGTTCATAACACTTTTCTTTGTGAAAAAGGAAAACGCATAAACTCACTATTGTAAGTTAGAACGCAAAGATCTTAATTCATAACAGAAACTGGTTTTGCGAAGTCTGTAAATGATGCCAAGTGGGGTCTCTAGCTACAAAAATAGAAATCCGACAGAACCCAATGCGGCCTTTTTCTTGGCAAGGGAATCCGACTCTTGGCTTCAACAACTTTTGCATGAGTATCAACTTGAACTTGTATGAATTATAATCTCATTTCTAGAGCTCCGCCTCCTCTGATTCGTAGTTTCTTCTGCTACAGATTTCAAAGTGAATTAGGTCGTGAATTTCTACACAATTTCCCTCTCAATGGCATCACTTTACTGTGATTTGACAAACTCGGATTGAAAATAATAATAATATAGTCAGTAGATATCGCGGAAGGAGGCATCGTGACACAGACACAGCGAATAAATAGTACAACATTTCTAACTTTCTATAGCATTTTGACATCGACGAAGAAAATAATGTCCAAATTTCTTAACTTTCTATGCTCCACTGCAACATTTCTAACTTTCTGCACGTGCCCCACAAGATTTCTTAGACAAAGCGAAATCCTGTGCAGGTGCCCCACAAGATTGCTTACATTAAGTCAAAGCGAATAATGTACACAACATTTCTAACATTCTCTGCTCCTCCAGAATCTGGAGAAACCTATGTGCTCCACAAGATTGCTTACATTTATTCAATTCGATCCAGGAAATTAATTGAATTATGTGTGAACTATCCGTGCTTCTTATAACTTTCTATGCTCCATCCACTACAAGGTGTTTCTCTTCTGCAGGTGCCCCACAAGATTTCTCAGACAAAGCGAAATCCTGTGCAAATACCCTACAAGATTGGTAACATAGTCAAAGGGAATCTAACATTCCTAACATTCTCTGCTCCTCCGGAATGTGGATAAAGTTATAAACCTGGAGAAAGTGACTCTGGGTTGCCATTGATAGCTCCTTCTTCGAGTGCATTGATTCAACTGGAAGCAGAAATTCATCGAATTATATGTACTTCGAAGCAGTGAATTATCTGTGCTACCTACTAAATCATCGTGATTAGCAATTATTCACGAGCATAGATCTATCTTAAAGGGATTTACCAAGGGTCGAGAGGGATCAAAAGTGCAAATGTTGAGGAAGTTTTTTAATTTATCTAATTTGTGTAGTTTGTTTTAAATAGCCGACATGTTATTTTTTATAATTTTTTTTTAATAGACACATATCAACGCCAAGATGAGCACTAAAGGAGTTACACATCTCCCCTTCCTGGGCTGTAGAATGCGCCTCTTCCGCCCAATGACAACCTTCAATTGGAAGGTACATAATAATTTAATGAGAATAACATGATCAAGAGTTCCAATCGCAAAACAATTCGTATGGGTGGGAGAAAAAAATGGGTACGTCTTCTCTGTATCCACTACATATTTTCCCCACGTAGGTTTGCTTAATTTTCATGTTCATGTTCAGTAAATGGATCCATTTTGGTCACCCGGAGGCTTAATAGATTTGGGTTTAAGATGGATCTATGTTGGTTTTAAAAAATTTTATTTTATGAGCCAACATGAATTTTTGATAAGTTATGAGTTGACATGGGAAATTGGATTGTAAGCACCTAGCTACTCTTGGTGCAATAACAATACTAGCACGGCCACTTAACTTGTGGTCAGTGAACACCAATAGTTCACAAGTTAAGTGCCATGAAGAAGTTATCTTTTACTTGTTCTCCATGCTTAATTGCAATCACCTATTCTTCTACATGCCTCGGCTACCTACTACCTGTTACTTTCTTTAGTAGGAATTTCGAACAACCACCATAAAATCAATCTAGATAATACACTTGTCTCATCCTCCTTCAATCTAGGAAAAGCATAGATGGTAATCCACCCCATATTCTAAGATATAAACACATATGGGTGTAATAAGGTAAGTTTAACCTTTTTTCAAAAGATTAAATTTGTTTTGTTATGTTTTCAGAAAATGGCTTATTAAATTGATTTTTTTTAAATTGAAAAAAAATATATATATATATATATATATATATTTTTAAATTGAAAAAAAAAATATATATATATATATATATATATTTAAATCTGTTTTTTATTGGTGAAGTACACTTAAGATTCAAGATTGGAGAATTTCACGTATTGTTACTTAGTTGAGTTATGAACATCTCCTACATGTATTCTCCCTTTATCTTTATGCAACTTCCCCTTGCTCCTCCATGTCATTGACATAAATGTTCGTCCTTTTGGCAAGACCGGATAAGGTTTCATAGGTCGAGCTTGGCAAAGCACCTTCGCCAAAAAAATTTGGTGTAGCTACTAGAGTGGTTCCATGAGAAGGGGCAATTGATTTTGGTCTATGAACACATGTCCAACGGCATCTTTCGAACATATAAAAAAAATTCAAAGATTTCAGTACTTCGAGGATTTAACAAGTTTTTCAAAAGATATATGTGCTTTTTATGATTCGATAAATTTTAAAATATTACAATGCCTTTGGTAACACATGAAGCTGAGAACTGTTTCTGCAGCTCCGAAGGAAAGAAGATTCAGGTGTTTTTTTCGCTCGAACTGAGCAAGCTCGATGCCAAAGGATTCCGGCGAGGTTTATTCCAAGAAATTTGACTTGATAACAACTTTTCTTTGGGACAAACTTTAAAGTTTGCACTGGATTATAACATGTAACAAATATTGCTCCCCTCCAAAATACAGAATTCTTATTTTATTATTTTAACTCTTATTTTATTATTTCTCATAGGAGGCCCATTTTAGACCTCAAAACTCCCCTAACGATAACGCCAATATTGTCATTTCATCTCCTCTTGCAAGCTCTCCAAAGCATAGTAAACCCCATTGAAGATTCTAACCTCAAGTTCCCTTAAGAGCTAGAAGCATAAATGCATCTACGCTAGAAAGGAGAAAGTTTCTTTGATTGTCAGAAAAGATGTGGAAATTGGGAACACTCCTTAGCTATTAAATAAATCCCTAGTGGGAAGATTTTGTGGAAAGTATGTTCGTGAAGAAGCACTAACCCGCTGGTTAGAAAATTATTAGATTTCAATTCTGGGAAGAATGCCAACATTTTGTATCCATACGCAGGCTGGATATGCTTTGTGCTTCACACTTAGGAAGAGGAATCCATGTTATTATCTCAAAACTGGAATTGGGACCCTTCTAAATTGATTTTGAAACCTTGGAGTGTTGATTTCAATCTGGTAATTGAGCCACATAATCGATAGAAGATATGGGTAATTTTTCCAAGCTTATTGTTTGCTTTCTGGTGTGAGGATTGTTGAATAATCCTTCAGGATTACATTGTAAATAATATTACAGTTATTAGTTAGTAAATTCTAGTTAATAATCTCGTTATCTAACTGTAGATAACGGTTTTGATTTCCTTTATATGTAACACTCATCTAGGTAATAAGATATTGATTTTGTTGAGGTTCTTCATGGCCTGTATCAGTGGTATCAGAGCAAGGCAGCAAAGCAATGATGAGAAAGACTTGGTGAGAGAGAAGGAGCTGTGAAGGAGGAGCCAGCAAAGGAGCTATCACCAAGAAAGGAGACTGCACGTAAATTGTTCCGGTAATTGTTTAGAAGAATTATTTTCTTTTTTTCAAGAAAAAAAAAAGAAGGAAGAAAGCTGCCATTTATATTTGCGTGCAAAGTTTTTTTTTAATTGAATTATTAAACCTTTCTGGGAAATCTTTTTAGAAGATAAAAAGATTTTAAAGAATATAGACTGAGAGGAAAAGAATATATCAGAGTGTAATTTGTTCAGAAATTTACTACACAGAAAATTTCAATGCATTCTTTAATTTCAATTGTTGGAGTTATTTTGTCTGGAAAAGAAAATTATCAGGAATGGTTTCGCAAAGTTAAAAATACCCTTATTTTTAATGATATGTGGGATGGAATTTGTGAAAATGAGAATTTAGAAGATAAGAAAGATGGAGAAGAAATAGTACCACCAGTACCACCTACTGATACCAAAGAGTTAGCATTATGGAAAAGCAAGGACAAGAAGGCTTATGCCTTGATCATTGCCTCTGTAAGTGAAGAAGTAAGTAGACATCTAGTTTCTAGCAAAAGTGCTTGGGAAGCATTAAAGAAACTAAAAGATTTGTATGATTCACATTCTGAGCTTGAAATCATACAATTATTGATGGAGTTATTTAACTTAGAATTAAAAAATTGTGATCCAATGAAACTTGCTTCTGAAATTAGAGCTATTTTCCATGATATTGATGCAACTGGTGTAAAAGTTGGCATTCAACTTACTGCATTTATTAAAGCTCTATATCCTACCTATACTCATTATTTAGAATCACTTCAAGCTAGTGGGCAAATGAAAGCTATGACCTTTGAAACACTTGTTGAGAAAATTGTTGAAAGAGAGAAAGCCTTTGGGAAGAAGGAATATCTTTCTAGTTCCACTGTTGAGACTTTGTGTCTCGCCCAGAAAGAGCAGAAACCTAGAGGGGAGTCTACTAGTAGCAGAGGTCTTGGTAGGAGAACATTTATAGGCAGGGGGGGTAATCATCATCAAGATGACAGACAACAAAAATATGTTAAGAATGATAGGCAATCTGTTAAATGCTATAGATGTGGAAAACTTGGTCATACTGCCAGTTATTGTCGCGCTCCTTGGGAGAAGATTAATGAGAAGAAAGAGCAACAGCCTCCAGACAGAGGAAAACCACCTGAATCTGCTCACTATATAGTTACACATTGTAATCTTAGTATTAATGAAGTTTTTAGCACTTCTTTTGCTTCGTGGGAAGATACTTGGATTTTATATACTGGAGCCACATGTCATATGACCTTCAGAAGAGATTGTTTTGAGACATTTAGTGATCATATTGATGGTATAATTTACTTTGTTGATAAGTCACAGTTGAAGCCCTCTGGTATTGGTTCTATTCGGCTTAAGTTACCCGGACTTGCTGATTATATTTTGCATGATGTTCTTTATATTCCTCAATTAAAAAGAAATTTGATGTCTCTCATACAAGTTAGGAAGCAAGGGCATTCTATACATATGTTTGATGGTATAATTGAGATACGAAGAACATCTGATGATGTGATTGTTATGACTGGTGTTGAAGAAGACAAACTCTTAAAACTAAAAGGGACATCATCTTTTTTATCCAACTCGGTTCTTTTGTCTCAACATAGTGATACTCTATCCTCCAGCTTATTGTGGCATGCTCGTTTTGGTCATATCAATTATGATAGTATCAGAATTATGAAACAACAAGGTATACAGGGGCTTCCTACTGTTCCAAGAAAATTGTCTCCATGTAATGCTTGTACTTTAGGCAAGCATTGTAAACAGCCTTTTCATAGGTCTACTTCCAGAGCTTCCAGGAAGTTAGGACTTATACATTCAGATTTATGTGGGCCCATTCCCGTTCCATTTGCCAATGGTAATAAATATCTGCTAACTTTTATTGATGACTACACCAGGATGTGTTGGGTTTACTTGTTGAAAGAGAAATCTCAAGTTTTTGCAACTTTTAAGAATTTTTATTTATGGATTTCCAATGAAACTCAACTTAATATTGGCACTCTTCGCTCAGATAATGGTGGCGAATACACATCTAATGAATTTGAAAAGTACTTACAACATAATGGTATTAAGCATCAAACCACCGTTCCTTATTCCCCACAACAAAATGGTGTGGCAGAACGCATGAACAAAACTTTGCTTAATATGGTAAGGTCTATGATGTTTTTTCAAAATGTCAAGTTGATGTTTTGGGGAGAAGCAGTACTTTGTGCAGTCTATATTTGTAATCGGTGTCCTTCTACTGCCATCAATAATAAGTCTCCTTATGAAATGTGGTATAGTCGACTTCCTGCTGTTCAACATTTTAGAGTTTTTGGTTCTCCTTGCTTTGCCTTGATTCCTACACAACAACGTAACAAATTGGGCGCCAGGAGCCACAAATGTATTTTTTTGGTATATTCTAATACTTCCAGAGCTTACAAGTTGTATGATGAGGAGAACAAGAAATTTATTGTTTCAAGAGATGTAGTTTTTCTTGAATTTGACAAAGATGCTTCTATTGTTGATCGACAACTAAGTCATTTGGATAAATTCTCTTCCAAGAAATTTTATTATGAATGGGATAATGATCTTCCACATCCTAAAGGGGGGATTCATATTCTTGATCAGTCTGTGGATTTACCTTCAATTAATTTTCCTTATGTTTCAACATCTGAGAACGAAGACAAATTAGTTGATAATAATGATTCTGTAGAAGAAAAAATAATTGACACTAATGCAGAATCAGAAATTGAAGAAACTATTCAGCCATCAGAAATTGAAGAAGCTATTCAGCCATCACCGCAGCAATCAGTTCGTAGATCAACATGAACAAAGACAATTCCAAAAAGGTTTGATGAATTTGAGTTAAATTTTCTATTACTGTTAATGAGCCTGTTACTTTTGAAGAAGCTGCTAGTTGTAATGAATGGAAAGATGCAATGCAGAAAGAATATGATGCTCTTATTAAAAAAGGCACTTGGAGGTTGGTGGACCCTCCTATTGGCATCAAACCAATTGGCTCTAAGTGGGTTTATAAAACTAAATATAAGGCCGATGGCTCACTTGACAAATACAAGGCAAGACTTGTAGCAAAGGGGTATGCTCAAAAACAAGGTATTGATTACACATAAACATTTGCTCCTACTGCAAAATGGGGCACTATTAGAACTTTGTTTTCTCTTGCAGCTCAAAATGAATGGAAAATACATCATATGGATGTAAAAACTTCCTTTTTAAATGGAGATCTAAAAGAAGATGTCTATATGTTTCAGCCGGAAGGTTTTTCTATTAAAGGAAAAGAACAGAAGGTATGTAAATTGGTGAAATCTTTAAATGGTTTGAAACAAGCACCCCGAGCATGGTATGAGAAGTTAACTAAACATCTTCTCAAATTGAATTATAAGCATTTCAATCTAGATGATGCAACTTTATTTGTTAAGAAAGTTGGGCGATCAATTGTATATCTAGTTGTCTATGTTGATGATTTGCTTATCACAGGGAATAGTGATGACTATATAGTCTTTATTAAAAAGGAGCTGCAAAAGGTTTTTGACATGACGGATTTGGGATTACTTCATTATTATTTAGGAATTGAACTAGATCAAAAACCAAAATATATCTTTATTTCTCAGAAGAAGTATAATGGAGATCTGTTGAGTAAATTCGGGATGTTGGATTGTAATTCTGTTTCTACTCCAATGGAGCATAATCAGAAGCTTAGTTCACAAAAAGGCAGTGCATTTGAAGATCCAACAAAGTACATGCAACTTGTTGGAAGCTTGATTTATCTTATACTACTCGTCCTGACATAGCTTTTGCTGTAGGAATACTTTCCAAGTTTATGCATCAACCTTGTGAAGGTCATTGGATCGCAGCAAAACGAGTGCTAAAATATTTAAAAGGTACTCCGTTTGGCATCAAATACTCTAGAGTTTCAGACTTTCATCTTACTGGTTATTCATATTCAGATTTTGATGGAGATAAAGAGCATGGACTGTCTACTTCAGGTTATTTGATGAATCTTGGATCAGCAACTATCACTTGGAGATCACGAAAGCAATCAGTTCCTGCTGATTCTACAACTGAAGCCAAATACGTTGCAGCAGCTCAAGCCACAAAAGAAATCATTTGGCTTCGGAAAATTCCTGAAGATTTGCAGGAGAAACAAAAGACTTCAACGCCTCTCTTTGTAGATAATACTTATGCAATACAATTGGCCAAGAATCCTAAATTCCATGATCAAACCAAACATATCAATACCAAATATCATTTGATTCAACATCATGTTGAGGCTAAAACTATTCATTTGACTCATTGTCCTACTTCAAAACAAATTGCAGATATCTTTACTAAAGCATTCGGCCATGAAAAGTTTGAAAATTTTAGAATGCAGCTTGGCATGTCTGATGTCTGTTCGGATTAAGGGGGGGATGTTGAATAATCCTTCGGGATTACATTGTAAATAATATTACAGTTATTAGTTAGTAAATTCTAGTTAATAATCTCATTATCTAACTGTAGATAACGGTTTTGATTTCCTTTATATGTAACACTCATCTACGTAATAAGATATTGATTTTGCTGAGGTTCTTCATGGCCTGTATCAAGGATATGTTAATATTTATTGGGAACAAGCTGGGTACTTTTGCAATCCTTGAGGAGAATTGGGAACAAAAGGTGGACAAGAGATGGGCACGTATCCAAATCAAAATAAACATGCATGATGGCCTAATGGAGGGCATGTAATTAGTTTATGAAAGTTATCCCTAGATCCAAAAATTCGATTACTGGCAATTTCCATTCATATGTTATATATATCATGAGGTGGGTCACACTCAGAATGATTGTCAGTCGAGGAGGCCTAAGGTGACAGTCAAAAATATATGGGTAAATAAAGTGGATAAGGGCCCTGTTATTTTTCAAAGCTCTAGTGAACCAATGAATGTGGAAGTGAATGTTCATGTCAGAGCTACAGCGCAAAAGTCAAATCCTTCTCAGGGAATCAATAATAATGGTAAGATCATCAAATTTGAGTCTCCCTCAATTCCTTTCATTCCTCTTTCTTCTCCTAAGGAATTTGAGACCTTGAAATATAGTAGGGATGAGTCGCTTGCCCCTTTGTTTCCTTTGCCTCCTTTAGAGGCTTTGGAGAGCTCAGGGGCCCCCTCTCCAATGAATTCCAATACCTCTCTTAATCCTGCGTTGTCGCCAGAAAGCAAGACGCCAGTTAAGGTATTGTCCGACCCTAAGAGAAAGAGTTCAAGCCCCTCCTCTCTCTCTTCTTCATTTAAGGAATATTCTTCTTCTTACTATTTGAATTCATCCCCAAAAGAAAAAGACAAGCTAATCCCTTACTTGAAGGGACGTTTGACTCCCGATATCCCTAAACAATCTAGGGTGGGTAGAAAATCCTTCTTATCCATCGCTCAGCAAAAGCAGTGAATGATATCCAAAATGGAAAACAATTGACGATTTTTGGGGCCCTTGGAGCAGCTAAAGCCCCAAAGAAGGGGCTCTCATGACCCTTTAATATTTCATCGCTATAGGGGTAGGGGGCCCCAAAAACCAACGCGCCCTCAAAAGACTCTTCTAAGTCCTTAACCCTGATATCACTCTAATACAAGAAACCTTGACTGGATGTCAGAAGGTTCGAGAGTTAATGGAACCGTGGATGAGAGGATGGTATTTTGCCTCTTTCGATGTAGATGGTCTTTCTGGAGGATTACTTACAGCTTGAAGCCTTCGATTAAAAGTTTTGAATTCTAGTTTTTATTCTTCAGCTTTCAATACTGATGTGGAGGCAAAAGGCCTAGGATCCAGGATAAGAGTGGTAAGTGTTTATGGCCCATACATACACAAAAAAAATATTGGGGCTCATTAGAGGCATCCATAATTTTGAATGGTGGAAAGGTGATATTAGGAGGCAACTTGAACTTAACAATGTTAGTAAGAGAAGTATCGAGCAAAAAGTTGAAGCCAAATCCTCTTGGAGATTATTTTGCTTCATTATTTGAAAACCATAAATTGGTGGATATCGAACCACCAAAACTCATTCCGAGCTGGAGGAACTTTCTCAAAGAAGGTGACATAGTCTCTAAAATACTTGATCCATTTTCTTATGTCTGAAGTTATTCATGCTTCTTTTATTTGCAAATCTTGAGTGGATTCGAGTGGTATTTCAGGTCACCTACCCATATGTTTGAGGATCGAAAAAGAAGACTCAAATCCCATGTCTCCTTTGAAGTTTAATCCAAGTTACATGGCTTTCAGAGAAATACCTTAAGGAAATGATTGAAGTTGTTTGGATCCCAATCTCCTAGAATGATTTTCATTCTTGCATGCTACAATTCTCTGACAATATTGCTCAAGTCAAGAAAGCTATTAGACATTGGTTCAAAGGTTATAATGGGAAACCACAATTTCGGCTAAAACAGGTTGAAGCCTTGATCAAAGCGGCGTATGACAATAATGTAAACATAATCTTCCCAGATGTTGAATTAATAGACCTGCATCGAATGGAATCGGAACAACAATACCTTCTTAGCAAGGATGAAATAACTCGACAACTAAAAAGTCATGCAATTTGGATCAAGGAAGGTGATAACAACACCAGTTTCTTTCACCAACATGAAAATACTCGAAAGAACATGAATACCTTATGGGAGATTCGTATGCTAGGTGGTGAATTAGTAAATTCTTATGTGGAAATGGCTGAGGAGGGAGTTAGATACTTGAATTTGATGCTCAAAGAATCAAAAGGATTTCCAATTGATGAAATACTTCATGTTATCTCGAAGGTAGGAAAATCTATAATTGAGGATATGAATGAGGAACTGAAGAAGGACATCTCATAGGAGGAAATATGGAGCACCCTGAACTCAATCAAGAAATGCAAAAGCCCAGGTCCATATGGGCTCACAGTATAATTTTACTTGGGCTTCTATGATCTGTTAAAGATTTATATAGTTCAGGTAGTGTGGAAATCAAAGAATTCTTGGAAAATGTTGTGGGCCTTAAACTCCACGTTCATAGAACTAATCCCAAATAAATATGAATCAGTATCTTCCGATGAGTTTCGGTCTATTTCTTGTTGCAATGTTATCTACAAATTAGTTTCCAAGCTTATAGCGCAAAGGTTAAAGACTATTCTAAGTGTCGTTATCTCCGAAGAGCAATTTGGCTTCCTTCACGGTCGTTAGATTCACTACGTGGTTTCTTTAGCTCAAGAATCTCTTCTCTCTTCCAAGTGCTCGAATATCAGCTCAGCCATATTGAAGATTGATCTATACAAAGCTTTTGATAGGGTGAGTTGGACTTACATTCGCTTAGTACGAGGATTCCCTGTAGGGTCCCTTCCAAAAATATGAAGAAGTACAAGGATTCCCTGTAGGGTCACGGAGCCAACTATAAATATTTCCTTTGATATATTTGGTGTGTAAAATATTTGACCATAGATTATTTCCAAAAAGGCCTCTCCAAAGGATTTTTAGTGCCAACGCAGTATTGAACCAGAATAAATTTTTGATGTTCCAACCTCCATATTTCTTTGGAACTGATAAAACCTCCCAATTAGCTAAATGATAGTGCCTGTCGTCCATGTTCCTCGCCCAAAGAAAGGAAAACATAATGCTTTTAATCTTATATAATATGGTTCGAGGAATGAGAGCCAAAAGAGACCAATAGACCGGAATATTGCTCAGTACTGATTTCAACAAGATCAAATGTCCACATAAGGATAAGAATTTATTTCACCAATTATTAATTATTTTCTCAAATTTGGTGATCATCCACCTCCAATCATTAAGACCGTAACAATTGGGTTTTATATAAAAACCCAAGTACTTTATCCCCTCATCCAGACAAGAGCATTTATAAGGGAGAAAGGTTTGTATACGCTGCATAACCTAAACCTCCAGGTTTCCCACAAAATTCGATTTGATAAGGCTAATCTTCGTTCCAGATGCCTTGCAGAATAAGTCTAATATATTTCCATATGTTCTCCATTCCTCAATGGAGTCTGACCCAAACATAATAACATCATCCACGACGAGTAAATGTGAAATGGACAACTGTTTGGAGAAAGAGAAGCCCTTGATACTTCCATCTTGTTTGGCTTTACCGATTAACCTGTTGAGACCTTCAATAATTAGAAGAAACAACAACAGCGACAAAGGACAACCCTGTCGTAATCCCGTGAAACTTCTGAAGAACTTTGTAGGATTACCATTGATGAGGACAGAATAAGACGTGGAGTGAACACAAGCCATAATCCAGTTAATGGCAATGTGAGGCAATCCAATTTGAAGAAGCATTAACTTTAAAAAATCTCAATTCACTTGGTCATACGCCTTAACCAAATCAATTTTGAGAATCAGAGAATTTTGTTTTTTGAGCTTGGTCGAATGAAGAACCTCCTGAGTAATGCCAACAACATCGAGAATTAGATTTAAAACATTTAAGACTACATATATTTTTTTTTCCTCGGAAAAAAGTCGTAATTTTATTATCAGAAGATACAAAATTACATTCTACAGATATATGGAGTGCATAAGCAACTCCATACATTGTCACATATGAGTGGGTACAGTAGATGAGCTCGGTAACAAACCCTCCTTGCACAGAAATAGATTCGTCATAACCGAAATCCTCATCGGAGGAAGCAGAAGATCCATGTCTGTGGACAGAGCAGCAGACACGATAGACCTCCCAAACCGGCAAAAACAGCCAGCAATCAAACCCCTGATAAAGAAGCAGCAAGACAAACCCCATATTGGACTGGAGCAGTCCCCCGTAGCAAGCCGAGCGTCCCTGAAATCATTTTCTGTCCCATTTACATCAAGTATAGTGCCCCAAACTGGCCTACACATGTAGTAGAATCACAGAGATCCCTACATTGTCACATATTTACTGTCCCATATTAGCATCATACATAAAACAAAAACAACTACTGCTGTCCTTACAGCCGCATTACTGTAACAGGAATGGAAGAGCATAACCGTCATTGGTCAACAAAAGCTGAGCTATTGCTCAGATCTGAGCCTCAATTTAAGACTACATATATGTAAAACTACACAAATTAAATAAATTAAAACCATGAAGATTACATTATGCACTTAAATAATGCGGAGAGTGCAAATGTTGAGGAAGGGTTTGCACCTCGATAGATTTTATCCCTCTCGGTGCTTGGTAATCCCCTTTTAAGATGGATCTATGCTAGTAATTATAAAATTAAAATTAAAATTAAAGATGTATACATATTTATTTTAAAAAGTATGTGTAAATAGTGCAATTGTAAAATTAAAATTACATATTTACATCGATAGGTGTTTATATCTTAGAATTTGGGGTGGACTACCATCTATGATTTTCCTAAATTGAAGGAGGATGGGACAAGTGTATAGTCTAGATTTATTTTATGGGCATTGTTCAAAATTCAAAAAAAAAAAAAACTGGTAACTAATGCATGGATAACTCGTAACTCATGCATCCCCCATGACAGGTGCCATCTAGAAGTTTCCACTCGTAGGGGGCATGCAGTGATGTGTTAATCAAAGTGCTTGTGGGAGGGCATGTGGCCACTCCCACTACCTTATCAATCACGACCCTAATCAAATTATGATGACTTTCGACTCTGTCTGGTACTTTGCTTAGCTTGTCACCTGATTCCGAGTACGAAATCCTGAAGGGCTCATTATGGTGGCTTTCATGGCCAACGAATTTCATGATGGGAGGGAAGATTGCGTAATGGGAAAGTTGCCAAGGCAGAAGAAACAAAGGTGGTCTTTCCTCGACTGTTATTCTAACTGGTGGTGTCTCTGCACTCTTGCTTCTGCAACTTCATCTACTGCTCTGCTCCTCCTCTTTCTTTGCAGTGACAACCCTCCTTCATGCAAGGGAGTCTCCCGCACAAGCCCTGCAATGGTGCGAACCAAGGTCACCAAATGCAAAACTACGAACGGCCCAAGGTGAACCCACATGCCGAGGGCTTCGCGAAATATGGAAAGAGCCAAGTGTTTCTACGAGCAAAGAGTCAGCCAGCAAGCCAAGGATTGCTTTGTGCGCATGGAAATTAGACGCCAGGATGGGCACCCTAGGCCCTCGAACCAGAAATTAATGAAATATTTGGGGCAACTGGTGGAGGATACGAGTTCCTCCAAATCCAGGGAGACCCGCCACACTAAGACCCTACAATTGTTCTTGACTATGAAAGCCCTCTTTTGTATGGCTTTCGAAGAATGTATGGTCGGGGTCGCGCATGGAGAACAGTTGGGTTCCCATGTGGAAGCTCAACTCGTAGCTGTGGAGCATGGTATTCGGCACTTGGTTCAGAACCAGGTTACGGCGGACGAGAACATCAACCGCAAGCTCGATGATTTGGCTAGGGAATTTGGGGGAAAGGAGCAAGGCCAGAACTGCTCGCTCTCTGGTGCTACACAATGAGTTCGTGGCTAGTCCGTTTGCTGCTCCTTCCAAGTTAAAATGAGAAACCCCAAGCTCCAACATGCCGATGGTAATTCTCTTTGATGATGATGCAAATTAGAAGGCTTTGGTTTTTTGTTATGTTAGAAGGTTTTTCTATCATGTTTTCCAAAGTTTTAGTATACCTCAATTTTGATTATGACGGCCATAACCCCCGGCCTGTGGAGGAATCCTATGATAGCTTAGGACCTCAGACAACCTTTATTATGCAGCATCTTTACTCATGCATGAACTGCAAAATCGAATAGGCCATAGGCTATTTTGTTTTTTATATGTACAGTTTTCTCTTATAGTGTAATATAATACCGAACTTTACAAAAAGAAAAGAAAAACTAGTAACTTAAGCATGGATAATAGGTAGTGACACATAACCTATTTAACTAAAGGTAACATATAGTACAAGTGATTACAACTAAGCATGGATAACAAGTAATAAATAACTTGTTCATGGCATTTAACTTGTAACTAGTAATTATAACATAGATGTAAAACGTAATTTCCAACTATTTAAAAAATATTCTCATTTCTTTTCTTTATGAAAAAGGAGAAAGCAGAAACTAACTCAGTGTAAGTTCGAACGTCATAGTAGAAACTGGTTTTGTGAAGTCTCTAAATGATGCCAAGTGGGGTCTCTCGCTACAAAAATAGAAATCCGACGGAACCCAATGCGGCCTTTTTCCTGGCAAGGGAATCCGACTCTTGGCTTCAACAACTTTTTGCATGAGTATCAACTTCAACTTGTATGAATTATAATCTCATTTCTAGAGCTCCGCCTCCTCCTAATTTGTAGTTTCTTCAGCTCCAGATTTCAAAGTGAAGGTCATGAATTTCTACACAATTTTCCCGTGATTTGACAAACTCGGATTGAAAATAATAATAAATAATATACTCACCAAGGAATCATCGTAGATTTTCTTGACGACGTGTATATCTCGGAAGGAGGCATCGTGACACAGAAGACACAGCGAATAATGTACAACATTTCTAACTTTCTATATTCCAGTACAGCATATCTAACTTTCTATGGCATTTTGACTTTAGACAAAGAAAATAATATACAAGATTTCTAGCCTTCTATGCTCCACCACAACATTTCTAACTTTCTATGCTCCATCCACTACAACATTTCTAACATTACTTTGTTATGTTTATAAATATATCTCGTTTAAAGATCCTAATTGCCATACACTTTCTAGCTTCAGCTTTCGAGGACTATGAAGAGTACCCACTATGTGTATGTCCTTGTTATACCAGGCAGGTATATAGCAATTGGTTTCCATTCAACTTAGGTTGATTTTATATTAATGTGTAATCTTTCAGAAATTTATACAAAGTTTTTAAAAGTTGTTTGAAAAATAAACATTAAATCAAATATTTTCAAATTAAATTTTTTTTTAATTTTTAAAAATATTAAAGGTTATTTTTTTATTAATAAAATAGATGAAATGATAATTATTATCTGGTTTAAAATGTAATTATCAGAAATAAAATTAAATTTAAATACAAAAAATTTCAATTTTTTTACAATAAGACATGTATGTTTAGTTATACTTCACTTCATTAATAATTATTCATAATAATTTCATTCTTTAATATTAAAACTTCTCCATTATCAATACTATTACTATTAAGAACTTAATAACTTTAATTGTAATGTTCTAATAATAAATAGAAATTTATTTATCAAATTGGGTGATTGATTTATTGTCTTGGGTACCTAAAGTTTCCAATGAGATCTCTTTATTGTCATAGGTACCCGAAATCTCCAATCTGGTTCCCTCCATTAAACTTGAAATAATATATTAAATTTATTTTATATATATAATAATAACAACATTACCTTTCTATTTTCAAATATATTATATTAAATTTCGAATATTTTATATATATACATACACACCAACATTATCTTTCCATTTTTGTTTTGCCTATTGTTATAGCTTGGTTTGACATGTTACTAAGAGTCAAGGTTGTTATGGGTTTTAGTAAGGTTTTTTCTCGTTTATGGACTGGTATGTATTTTTAAAAATAATTATGAAATTAAATTAATTATAAGAAAAAAATAAATTAATAATTATTAGGAAAGTTAGGAGACACTTTGTAAAAGAGTTATTATACAAAAGTTATTATAACTATTAAGTTAAATAAATAAAAATTTAAATAAACAATTATTTTATTTCAGAAGGTGTGTGTTTTGTGTTATATATTTTAAAATGAGAAAATAAAAAAACAAATTAGCAATTATTTTATTTTAAAGATGTTTTTTGTTGTATATTTTAAAATGAAAAAACAATCTTCTTGGATAATTTAAGGATTTTTAACATTAAAAATATATATTTATTATTTTTATTTTTATTTTAATTTTTTAATTATTTAAGTAGTAATGGATATTTTCATTGTAAATAGTATCTTTTAATTTGAAAATGAAATATGTTTTGATTATTAAATTTTTGTGAATTATGTTGCTTTGGATATTAAATATTTTTTTTATTTTTTTATTTGAAATTCATATTTCAATTAAAATTTAAAACCAATTTTATATTTCACTTGAAGTATTAATTTTATAATTTAATTAGGTTTTAGGATTATTAATATTTTTTTTATTTTTTTATTTATCTTTACAATTTTATTGAAATTTTATTAGGTAATTTTTAAATCATCCAATTACATTTCATAGCAAAAATAAACATTAATATATTTTACTTTTTTAGATATTATATATAGAATTATAAGATTAAGGTATACAATAGAGTTTAAAATTATACTAAAAAGTGTTAGAATTATTTAGTAAATATTTAAAAACTATTTATATAAAAGAAAGTGTTGTGAAGTTTCTTAATCCAATTTTAAATATATATTTATATATAATTTTGTTATTCAATGACAAAATAATAACTATTACAATGCATAAAAAAACTTAATGTGTTATAATATTTTCAATGTTTGATTAAGTGATATTAGATAGTATTTTTGGTCTACTTCACTCATACTCTAGAGTGTTATGGTTAGAGATAATATACCATCATCAATACTTTATCAATTATTGCTAACACTTAGATTTCTCCAAATATATTCCAATTTTTAAAGGCATGAAGTAAGACATCTCACTTTTCTTTCGCTTTCAAACTATACACAAGTAATACATTGTTAAAATGTTGCATAATTATTTTAATTTTTAATTGTATACTACTATTACATTAAAATATTTTTAAGAGGAAGGTATAAGCAAAAACTTTGTTGCTAATTTCATTTGTTTGATTTAGATATGGTGAAGGAGGCAGTGATGCCCAATCTTGTTAAACAGTCATTGATCTCTACGACACCCCCACGCCCCTCATCAAAGAAATCAGAGCCAGAATCCTTTGTAGAGGCCCTTATAAAAAGACAACATCCATCCCCACCTCTCATAAGAGAGCTACTTTCGAGTAGAGATCGAGGAAGAAAATAACTGGATATACATGTCTCATCATGGAAGCAGTCATATTTAGAATTTTTGCTTACTAGGAATTTCTCTAAATCCAAGTAAGAGGAAGGGAGTGTTTTTGTATTCTATTAAAAATTAATTTGTTAGTATTTATTCTAGCAAACATGAATATGTAGGAAATAGTAGAAGCATGAAAAAAGGTTGGAACCTCAATAGAAATAGGCTGCCTGAGGAAGTTGGTTTTACTGTAAGATTTTTAGAATTTTTGCTGCCAAGAGGCTTGCTTTTGTAATAATGTGCTTGATTGAGAGCCCATGTTTTCAATACAAACCCAAATCATTCAATCAAAAAACAAAGAATATGTAAACCCAGGGAGAAAATACAAATCAATGTTTTAAAAGAAAAAAACAATGTTTCTTTCAAAATTATTTTATGATTCCTTTAAACCCATGGCTAAAATTTTAGATCATCGCCAACTCAGAATAAAATTCGGTCGGTGTTGGATATGTCAGAGTGGATGAAAGGATTTAGAGCCTTTGGTTGTATGGGTCATTGGACGTTAATGGAGTATGCACTATTGTTCCTATTGTGTATTGTCAATACATAAAAGGAATCAAATATGTTTGGCCAGGGTCTTTCGTTTTTTTATGATAAAGACTAGAACATAACTAAATTGCATGTAAATGGATACAATCCTCTTGGTTTTTGGAAAATTCAAGTATCAACAAATGCAACTTTAGCATACTGGAACATTCATATATTGCTATTTTCTTTCAAGTAAATTATAACTTTCGTGTAATGAAATACAAGCTTCCACACCTTCTGAATACATGTATAGGATACCATTTGAACCAATCACTGAAATCTTCTAGACAAATGGTTCAACAAAAGGAGATTCCACAATACATTTGACCAATACAATCTTAAAGTATTCTATATCATTTGTGTAAAACTAAGAAGAAGAAGGATATTTATATCATTTGTTTTGCTAAGGTAAGGGAATCCAAATACACCATGCATGGAAGATGCATACATAGATTATTCATGAGAGGATTCTATAGAAGGGAAGTCTGCAAGAAAAACTGTAAGCAAGTCACTTTCATAAGCTTCCTCAACTCACAAAGGTATTTTTGGGAAAGCACAAGTTGTATAACAGTTATATAACTGAAGTCTTTGGTTCATTCTTTTGTATGGGTTATAACGACTATTTTGATCACAAAGTGTAATCTCAACAATATTTTGAAGTTATTAATAATTAGATGATAATTATATGATACCATGGCAACATAAGGTTTTACACAACTTTTCGAGGATCTAATACAAGGTCATGTCATTGTACAATTTTGAACATGCATAAATCTTCTCAAGATCATGCATATATTTTCTACATTCATTTCACTATGTTAGAGGTTTAAGTCCAATCAAGGATTTCATATCATTTCTTGTAACAATGGAGAAGGTAACAACTCAACAAGAACATACTCTCCAACATCCATTCTTAAGATACTTCAAGGAAAACATATGAATAAGAAAATAGAGTATGGAATTCTAAGGATAGAGAATATAGAATTCAAGCTACAAAGAAAAAGGACATATCAATATCCCATGATGAGGTTGCATGCAGAGTTCATCAACATGGAAAAGCATCCAAGAAACAGAAGTAAATCAGATTTCATGACAAAGATCAAGGATACATATTGTATCTTAAAACAAAAGAAGGCATTGAATTTCACTCTACTTCCAAATATCTTCTCAATTCGGCAATAATAAGACTGTTAATATTCACATATAAATTTATAATATATATTCACATATGATAGTCCATAACCTTACATGAAGCTCAAAATGTCTTCAATACATGCATGAGAAAATGGAATTAAGTAAGAAGACCTTGTTATAGTTGGAGTTTTGAAAATTCTGTCAAAGTTGTACTTATATATCATATGCAATATTCTAGGTTATGTAGTGTTTCAATTCAAAGAAATCAATATCAATCTCCACATCAAATATAAGTTCAAAAAGGTGCCAATAAAGAAACCTTTCAAGCTTAAAGAAGATAGGATTTACAATTCTTGATTTCAATCAAGTTGCATAAACAAGCAAAAGTTTGAGGTTTTCTAAAATCATGAAGACCACCAAAAGTAGAGATATGTATAAGTACTCATCATCAAGTTTTTCCAAGTGCATGCCTCTATGCGTAAATAAACAATTTTCAAGCTTACAAAAAAGACAAGAAGATGGAGAATATCTGCAACAATAAGCAACAAAATCATATTTCAAAACTTATCAAAGGGAAGATTTCATGCACAAGTTTTAGAGGATTCCTCTCAAGGTAATGATACAATTGTCCTATAAATTCATATCCATATAATGGTCCATGGCATACTTTCCAAAGTATGCAATTATCACTACCATTCAAGAAATCAAAAGTGGCTCTTTCATATGATATACACAAGTCACATATCATAGCTCTACAAGATAAAAACATGTGAATCTTCAACCCAATATTTCAAATTGAATGGAGATAAGGTTAGAGTATAGAATTCAAGCTACAAAGAAAAATGACACATCAATATACCATGATGAGGTTGCTTGTAGAGTTCATCAACATGGCAAAGCATCCAAAAAATAGAGGTAAATCAAATTTCATGACAGATATTAAGTGTAACATCCCCATTTTGACCTTTAGGGTTTATTGGCTTCAATGTAAATATTGTATACATGCAATGTGTGTTTTCCCTAGTGTGGAGCTCAAGGCCAAGGCGCCACTAGAGGATGCTCATGTTTTATTTAGAAGGAAAGTATTTGACATTCTGATTATCCATGTGCTATTAAGCCATGAGGTATTGTAAATGATGTAAATATTAAATATTGCAATAAAATACCAAAAAAACTAGCTATGGAGGCAACCAATAAGAGGGGCCATGTGTATCCACTAGGGAGAGGTGATGGAGTTGTGGGATTGGAACCCATGCTGCCACATGTCATTTTGTGAACCCATTTGACTCCATTGCTGATATTTAATTCTGCTGTAAGGAGGTGGTTGGGAAAACCTATTCAAGAAGTCGATGGAGTATGGAGCAGCCCTGCAATCTGTATGGAAGGGTATGGCTATGTTTTGCTTGTCCCTTAAGCCACTCTACCTCGTGGGAATTCGCTCACCCTAATCCCTATCCCATTTTTTACCAACAATGGGAGTTATCACGCATTGCAGAGCCGAGCAGTGGGGAGAGGAGAAAGAAAATCGTGATTCTGAGTAAGCGTGAATTTGCAGAGCCGAAAGCACATAGAAACCCTGCTTAGGAAGTAAATCGCTTGGGATATCCATGGATCAGACCCTGGGGATAAATTAAAGAGCGTGAGCAGCTTAGAAAACCTATGAGAACACCTGGATCTGATAGCATAAGAACTGAGTTGCGAGATAGAGTTTCGGCTACAACCCTGCGAAGATTCCAACTGGGATAACTGAGAAGAAGGCAAGACAGAGGTTGGATCTGCTTGATAAACCGAGTGAAGTCTAAAGTCTCAAGAAAGCAATAGCTATACCTTTCTATGCCCACCCTGAAGAGCACTGGAGGGAAGGGGCCCTGAGGGACTATGCAGCAGAGAAGGGGGGGCCTTCCTTGTGTTGGGTGAGGTAGGTATTGTGGGTTCCATGTCTGCTGAGTAGTTTGAGATGCCTATAGCTCTGTGGTTGAGCTCAATGTCTTAGCATCATCCTCCATGTTCCCTTACATGCTTGATAAACTCAATTGTATGTTGGCTTAGCATTAGGGTGAAGCCTTTACTGTGAGAGAGCCTATTTAGCCTCCTTAGTGGATACACATCCCATCTCAAGGGTGGTCTCTCAGTTGAAAGAGTATAGGCGAGACAAAGACCTATGGTTGGGTGGAACGTTGCTCTCACTTAGCCAGTTGCTTGGATAGTTCCATTTAAAGATAAGTGCTTATGTGGTGTTAAATGATGTTAGTTTTCCTATGTTATGCCTACTTGTTATGTTCAAGTTATTTGAATGAATGATTGTATGAAATAGAACAATATGAAGACCATGTATAGGCATGAGTATGAGGCTGAGTTCATGTTTGAACACTTCACCATTTGCTTGAGCTTAATATGTTTCTAACCTTGCAGGTTGTAGATGCATTGATCAGTTTAGTTTCATGATGGGTGTTTTATTATGCATTGCATACACTGTTGGATGGACTGCATGGCATCCCTTGGACTTGGGAAAGGAATCAGATATCCCTATTGTGTTCCATGACCCCTCTGTGGGTCATGTAAAAGGGAATTCATGGCAGAAGGAAGGTAGAACTCCTTTCAAAAGAGTAAAGGGGGCATTGAGGGAGTTTAGGAAATAATTCAGTTGGAAATATGGCCAAGTCAGAGTACTCATATGTGGTAGGGGATCACACCAGTGTATAGATCTCTCCAAGAGCTTTCCAACGGTACCGAACTTGTCCAATTTGGTCCAAGGAAGAAAGAGTTATCATCCTGAGAAGTTTGCAGGTGCGGGGGTATGTGGTCCCGACTTTCCGAATCCGCAATGCGGATTGCGGATTGGGCAGGTCGGGGACCAACCTTCAGAGTTGCATGGTTAGACTTCCGAATTTACGAATCCGCAAGGCAGATTACGGAATTCGGAAGGGCGATTTCCATGGGGTTGGCACGTTGGACTTCCAAATTTCCGCATCCGCAAAGCCGATTGCGGATTGCGTCGGAAGGATGATCTCCACGGGGTTGGCGCATTGTATTTATGACTTTTCGCATCCGCAAAGTGTATTGCAGATTTCCGAAGTCGAAAGGACCATCTCCACGGGGTTGGCACGTTGGATTTCTGAATTTCCGCATCCACAAAGCGGATTGCAGATTGAGGAAGTCAAAAGGTGGTTCTTCCCCGGGTTACAAAATGAGGTTTCCAATTTCTAACTTCCGCAACGCATGTTGCGGATTGCGGAAGACGGAGGAGTAAATTTTTTGGGACGGCGATTTGAGGTTTCGACTTCCAAGTTCCGCATGTGGATTGCGTATTACGGAAGTCGGACGAGTAATATTCGAGGCTGTGAAGTTGACTTTCAGCTTCCAACTTCTGCATTTTGGATTGTGGAAGTCGGGGGTGATATTTCTTCGGAAAGTTAAATTTGGCAATCCGACTTGCGAATTCCGACTGCAGATTGTGGAAGGGTAGATTGTGGATTGCGGATCAGAGGCCATTGCGGCTATGGGTAAAAATAGAAAGAATTGTTGAAAAAAAAATGTATCATGTTGTCTCCCATCGCCTCTGAAGGGAACCAAGGCGGCTGGGGATGTGACATTAAGGATACATATCCCATCCAAAACAAAAGAAACCATTGCACTGCACTCTGCATCCAAATAACTTCTCAATTGGGTAATGATCTGACTATCAATATTCACATATAAATTTATAATTTAATTCACATACGATAGTCCATAACCTAACATGAAGCTCAAAATGTCTTCAATACATGCATGAGAACAAAGAATTAAGTAAGAAGACCTTGTTGTCGTTGAACTTTTGACAATTTTGTCAAAGTTGTACTCATATATCATATGCAATCATCCTTAATATCAATATTTTAGGTCAGTGCAGTGTTTCAATTCAAGGAAATCAATATCAATCTCCACATCAAATATAACTTCAAAAGGGTGCCAATAAAGAAAGCTTTCAAGCTAAAAAAAGATAGGATTTACAAGTCTTGACTTCAATCAAGTTGCATAAACAAGCCAAATTTGGAGGTTTTCCGAAATCAAGAACACCACAAGAAGTAGAGATATATATAAGTACTCATCATCGATTTTTTCCAAGTGCATGCCTTGTGTAAATAAATAATTTTCAAGCTTACAAAGAAGACAAGAAGATGGATAATATTTGCAACAATGGAGGAGGGTGTCCCCTATCTAGCCTTAATCCTCAATCCTAACAGATATGGCAAACAGAATTGGTTCTAGTTGATTGCTAAGATAGAGGCTAGAATCAATTTATGGTGTAATAAGTGGATTTTGCGAGGTGGTAGATTGGTTATGATTAAATCAGTCCTAGAATCCATCCTGGTATATTGGCATTTGTTAGCTCATATTCTGAAATCAATCTTGGATATCATTCGCAGGTTATGTTTCAACTTCTTATGGAAAAACAGTAAGGACTACCATGGATTCTAGTTGGTCGGATGGAGAGACTTAGTTGCCCCCAAATCAGCAAGAGGATGGGGTTTGAAGAACATTTTTCACTTCAACAAGGTACTTGCTACTAAATCTCTATAGAACTTTATATCTAAAGAAAGCTTCTGGAAGGATGTACTTATTGCTAAATATATTCCTCCAGACTCTATGATTGATTTGGTGAGAAGCAGGATAAAAAACTCCCAACTCATTTCTAACCAATGGAAAGCTCTCATAAATGCCTTCTTAGTGCTTGCTCCATTCTTAGCTTGGAAAGTCGGAAACAGGAGATTTGTTTTTGTGGGGTGTGATTCTGTGATGGGGAGTCACATAAGAGATTGGATTCCATTGGGAATATTCACACATATTCAAGATATCATCAAAGTGACCTTAGATAAATTATGTAATCTCACAAGACTCCAATATGGCAATAGGGGTGGTTATTGGATGAGGATCTTGATATAAGGGAGGAAATGAAGGATCCATGGGACAATTACCATCATATTCTTAGGAGGGCGCATATACGATTATCTGGAGATCTGGATGAGTTAAAATGGATTTATAATTCGGGAGGAGGAACCTCTTCAACTAAGCTTGGGTATAATGTCATCTACTCTCTAAATTTAGTTGAGCCAAAATGGTGGTGGAATGAGCTGTGGAAGATCAAAGCACCACCAAAAATCATTTTACATTTATGATTAATTATCGCTAATCGTGCTTGAACATAGGATATGCTGCAGAAGTTCAGTTTCACGGGTCTGGGCATCTGTCTTATGTGCAAGGAGAATGAAGAAACGACGGGTCACCTATTCTTAAATTGCCACTTCTCCACAACAGTATGGCAAGAGGTTAAAAGGTATTTAAAAATAACAGAACTATGACCGAGACACACAATGGATCTATGTTTCAGAAGCTATTACACAATCTCATATATTTTCCCATTTAGATTTCTTCCTGTTATAATTTTTTGGGGAATCTGTATTGCAAGGAACAAAGCCATATTCTAAGTTCAATTATTGCCTACATTCCATGTCACATCTCTTGCTCTGTCCCTCTTCTATTTTTATCATTCTCAGCACAAATCAATCCCACTAAGAGAGTTAGCACCCTTGAGCATATCGGAGGATCTACCCTGGTCTTTTTTTTTACTGGGCAAGCCAAGAGGATAATCATATTAGCGGATTCAATTTTGTGTTATTTCTCTCCAAAGACCATTATTTTCAAGGGAAAGGGTGTTTGGGTGTGGGTACGAACAACTGGGTTGAACTCAAAGGTATTTTCTATTTTCTTCATTAGGATTCTAGATGTGTTATTCAAAGTCTACAGGTATTCGGAGATTCAATGTTGGTGATAAACTAGATGCTAGAGAAGGTCAAGGCAAGGAACATTGGCCTTGCTTACTTGGCTAGACATTTGAAGATTCCTAGTGGAAATTTTCTCTCTGTCCAATATAAGCACATATGCAAAGAGCTGAATACAACTGCAGATTAGCTCTCCAAACAGAGTATTGATGCATCCTAGACTTTTAATACTTGAAGAATTTCAAGGAGAAACATCTTTATCCTACTTGGAGATCCCCATTTGAAATCAATGTAACCTGAATATTTTCTCGAGTTGTTTTCCCTCGTGCAGAATATTATCAAAATCATCTAGTTGTTTATATATTTTTCAGGCTTATTATTGCCTTCTATAGGCCATGTTTTTTGCCTATTGGCACCAAAGAATGTAATTTCTAATCTTATGAATGGAAATACGGTTTTTTTTCTTGGAAAAAAAAATGAAATTGATTAGAGAAATATGAAATGTGTAAATCAAGAAATAACGTATGCATATCACCAATTTAACTTGCACATATATAATGGGAGGAGAAGCAGGAAAGGAAATCCTATGTTATCCCTGCTTAGAATTAGTGCAATGATTTATAAGCATGGAGACTACAGTTTTCCTTGCTATTTCTCATTATCCCTTGATGAGTGCATAAGCATGGCAACATGCAACATGTCTTGTTGGATACATTTTCTCCTATCTATATCTATATGGAATAGAAAAATTCCTTGTTTTACATTTTAGTTAAACAGTTAGCAGGGGTGTTGACAGATAAATGTGTGGCATTCGTACTAATCATAGGTAGCTCACCCTCAACACTCTTCTAGGCTTCTCATTGAAATTGAAGAGTGTGGGATATCAATGAAGCCAACAACGATAGATTTATTGAGCCTTGGTGACTCCCATGGACTAAACCTTTCCACCATCACATTAGTGACCACCACCGGAGTTTTAATAGAAACAAGCATCATTGTCATTATGGTATTCCCCTCTGTGTTCACCAATCATAGTAGTGAGAGTAAAAGCAACCATGGTTCTTCAATTCCTGTACTCCAAAATTGCAAACCTAAACCTAAAATTAGGTACAAATGCTCCCACGAGTTTGTCTTATATGGAGCTCCACAAGTATTTGCATTCTACACACATGGATATCATCTTTGTGTTACTTCACACTCCATTGAATACAACGTGGTTGATGAATTATAAATCATGGAGGTTTCTAAGATGTTGTGAATTGTTGAACACTTGGTATGATACAAGGCACACGTATGCATCTCCTAGGTGGTGGACTCTGAACTCTATGTTAGGAAGGATATGAAAATGTCAATATTATTAATAAATCAAAAAGAAAAAATAATCACATCGCTAATACCATTAAAAATGGCTCAACATATATGACACATAGCACATTTTGTCTTTATGTAAGAGACCCATCTTCACTAAAGGCATACACATGAGATGAACGGGATTAAAATGAGAATTAATAATAACATGAATAAAATTAAAATGGAGTAATGAACAAATAATATGAACATAACATCATGCAAAGACAAATGGATCATTTAATGGGTTAAAAGGGAATATTTATATTTCTCATCTACAAATAGTAGAGGATATTTTGATCTTCACAGATGGCTACAGGAGAGATATATTAAATATTAAGGCCATCTTGGATTTGTTTTCAGATGTTACAGGGATGGCCATAAATATCGGAAAATCCAAAGTTTCATATATGAACCTAGATCAAGATATGGCTAATTGGATCAGCTCTCAGTTCAATTTTGTTGTGGTGGATATCCACCTGGGGATGAAGTATTTGGGGTTTATAATTAATCCAAATGATCATCAAAAGAGGGACTGGACTTGGCTCATAGGAAAAGTGGAGAATAGACTACAATTGTGGTGTAACAGGTGGCTCTCTTTGGGAGGCAGACTTATCTTGATGAAGTCTGTGCTAGAAATTATCCCAGTGTTTTGGGTTACATTGGCATATGTTCCTACAGGTACCCTGGATCACATAAGGAATTTGTGTTTCAATTTTCTTTGGAATGGGAATTCTAAAGAAAATGATTATCATTGGGTGGCCTGACATAGGTTATATTTACCCGAGGAACTAGGGGGATGGGGTTTGAAACACCCTGTATGTTTTGCAAAGGCACTCCCTACTAAAGTTGTATGGAGGATCTTAAAGGTTGACAGTTTGTGGATCAAAGTTGTTTATCAAAAATATATATATCCCCTCTCCATTGAAGAATGGTTTAGGAGTAGGGACAAGTCTCTTACGAATGTTTCAACTTTGTGGAAGTCAATTATTTTGGCTTTTGATATCATTGGTAATTAGTTAGTTTGGAGAGTTGGTAATGGTAGATGTTTCAGGATGGGACATGATCCATGGGTGGGCAGTCAGGATTCTCATAGATTTCCAAATCATATGGTTGATTCTTCATTGGAACGAGGCTATCTATTTTTATATCAGGTTAGGGACGATCTCCACTATACTCCTTTGAGGCAAGCATGGTTACAGGATGAGAATTTGGGTTTTATGGAGGTGGAGAAATCTCTGTGAGAAAAATATACAAAGGCACTACATGACTGCCACATTCTTGAGTGGATAGAGGAGATGAATTGCTATGGAGGAATAATAGTAATGGGGGTATGTATACTCATAGACTGGGCTACAGATTCGTTCGTGAGAAAGAGGACCTACTTGAGCCTCCATGGTGGAATTCATCTATCTGGTCTTTAAAATGTCCCATAAAGAATAAGTTATTTATGTGGTTATCCCTTTCTAATAGAGTCCCCGTGTGGGAACACATGGTCACAAAACTTACTATTGGCCCATGCAGATGTCCCTTATGTAAAGTCAACAGTGAGACTATATTACATATGTTTGTTTAATGTTCTTATATTTCAAGGGTGTGAACTCATGCTTCACAGGTGAAAGGCATACAACTTGTGTGGAGTGGCATTGGTCTTCAAGAAGCATTTCAGGATTGGCTCAACAATGGATTATATGCATACTTCAAGGCTCTTCCAGCTATTTTGATATGGGGGACATGGTTGGTAAGAAATAAGGCCATCTTTAATGATATCTGTATTGCTTCGAAGGTATATGCCACTAAAAGTCTTTCTATCCTTGGTATTTTTCCACAGGACCCTGATCCAACAAAGGAGAGAAGGATCGCAATTGGCATTATTGATAAAACAGGTTGTTGGTGTTATTTTGATGGATTTTCACAAGGGGTTCCTGCTAGGTGTGGAGCAGGTGGCATTATTTACTTCACTGATTCTCAATGGATAAAGATTTCAACAGGACTCGATAGGAGCACAAACAATCATGCGTAGTTAATGGCACTGAAATTAGTATTGATTTGGGGACTCCCCAAGGGTGTGCAGAAACTACATTTTTTTGGGGACTCCATGTTAGTGATTGACTGGATGAGGCTAAAGAGATCTCCCAAGAATATCCTACTAAATCCATTATATGAGGATTTGACTAGACTGACAATAAATTTTTAGGACATCCATTTTCATCACATATATAGAGAAAGGAAAAATATAGCAAACTAGTTATCAAAGCATGGTCTGATCCAAGTTGGTGATGGAATTTGGCAAAAATGGGAAAGGACAAATGATACAATCACTGAGCATGATCCTGGACTACATCTAGGATGAACTTATAATTTGGCATCGGACAAGTACAAACATGGTATTAAATTGATTCTGATGAACAAAATATTTATGGTTTTAAAAAAGGAACAAAGACTCAAATTTGACATGAAATTTTTAGAAATGTTATAGAAAAAAGACATCTGAGATACGATACAGATAGTCATACAGGTGTTTTTGTGTTAGGTGCATGCTGTCAAAGAACAAATAGATTTTTCTTTTCTGTGTGTTTTTGAGAAAAAATGTAAAAAAACCATACATGTAATGGCCTCATAAGCCCACGAACAATGTGGTTCATTTTAAGTAATGAATTGCAACTCTTTTTCCATTAAAAAAATAAATATAACAACCATTTCAATATTAATAAAAGTGTAATTTTTTGGAACAATCTTTTACACAAAGATTTTAATCATGGTATATAAATTCATTTTTATATTCTCATGTACAATGCATTAAATAAACTAGTACTGATATGCACAAATTTAACTTATCATTTTAGGGGTAATATATGCTTATAAGATATTTAAAGTTCAATGCACTCCAATATATTCATAAACATTATATTATATGATATATTGTAAAATTACAATTTTGAATAATAAAAAAATTATTTTATGGTCATTTTATTATAAATCAAGGATTCCTGTGTGAGAGTACTTCAAAATTGAAGTAGTCAATAATATGATATGATTTGAAATTTTTTTAATGTGTTATTTTTGTGTGAAAGTATTTTAAAATTAAAGTATTTTTTTTTAATTTTTTTTATTAAGTAAGGATTTGATATTACTTCAAAAAAAGTTTACATAGCCAATATTACAATTCCATATGTCTAGCATAACAATTGCATTTGCAGGTACATTACTATTGATCTCTGCGACTTCTCTAATGATCATTCTATCCATGTCTCCCAGTACAAAACCTTCTCACTACTGTGTGGAAAGACTTAAACTGAGACATGACTGGAAATTCCGCTTATTGCATACTTATATCATACTAATACCTCTATTAGAATATCATATGACCAGTTACCAATCTACTATAAACATATCTAAGATAGAGACATAAGTATTCATATTACGGGACTCGGTAGATCTTCGCGCCACTAACCGAATCAAGGCGAACAGGATGCGAGGATGCCTCCACAATACCAGCAGGCACCTGAGCAGGTTGATCCGCACCTGAATTAGCAGCTCCAAAGCAATCCCACTGACCTAGATCAAGTAGGAATTGAATCCCCATCTTGTTGGAAAGGATATCCACCTTACGGTGCATCATCTTATAGCCTGAATTATGCTCCCTCCACGTGCGGACCGATTCCTCGTCCCCTTCCTCTTTAGTAGTTCTCTCCGCCAGGATATGGGATTGAAGATGCCCTTCATCATCCAATAAGTTGTAATTATCCTTCCATATGCCAGCCTCCCCTGAGTCGACCCCGAGTCTTGCACCAGCATCGCCAAGTCATCGAATTCCTCTTCTGACTTCATCCCGCGAACTTGCTTCCACAAACCATGCTCAATACTCTTCATCTCCTCCTGGATGGTTGTGGGGACCAATGAATTGAACAAATGGGGACCCACTGCTACCCCTTTCCCTTTCGCCTCTCGCTTTTCCCGTTTCCCCCTCGTCTCCATTGCTTTAGACCGCAGATCAGACTTTGTGAGGACCAAACACCACTACTCCCCTCTTGCTCAGGCAACACTAAAAGGAAAAGGTCTTGTAGCGGAGGTTTTTAGTGTTACAAGATTGGTCAAAATTTTCAATAAAACCTCTGCTACAACCTCCCCAATGGTACCAGATGTTTTAGCGGAGGATTTTACGGAAATTTATTATAACTAAAAAATCTCGATGGCTGCAGGCTTTACAGGAGGTTTTTTTCACCAGTGCGCTTCTACTAAAGATGCATCAGTGCGCTTCTACCAAAGATGCACTGGTGTGCTTCTGCCAAAGATGAACCGGTGTGCTTCTATCAAAGATGCATCGGTGCACTTCTGACAAAGATGCACCGATGCGCTTTATTTCAAAGATGCGCCAGTGCACTTCTACCAAAGATGCACTGGTGTGCTTATGTCAAAAATGCATCAGTGCGCTTCTTCTAATGATGCACCAGTGCGCTTCTGATAAAGATGCACCAAGGCACTTATACAAAAGATGCATCGGTGCGTTTATACCAAAGATGCACCAATACGCCTTCACCAAAGAGGAGCACCGATGTTTTTTAACCAAAACCATACTAGTGCACCTACAGTAAAGAATCATAGATGCACTTATACCAAAGAATCATGAGCATTAGTCCACTTTAACCAACAAGGAGCATTGGTTTTCTCATACCAAAGAGGAGCATTGATGACAAAAAACAATTTGTTGTGTACATAAACCTTGTGAACATGCAAATAAAGGGAGGTGATTTAATAATACATGATAATTTAGTGATAATTTATTAAAATGCAGTTATATAATAACTTTGATTTTGAATATTCCAAGTATTAGTGGAAACCCTTGTTTATTAATGAATCTCTTATTTACAATTTAAAAATGAAATGCTTGCCTAATATTAAACAAAATTATAATTTTGATTGTTTGAAATATAATTTTATAGTTAAAAGCATATGAAATAAGACATTATCAATAAACATAAAAATAATATTATAAAAATGTATAATAATTAATATTGAAATGTTAAGCATTATAATTTAAAGTCCTGGAGCACTGGTGTGCCTACAGTAAAGAAGCACCAATGCACTTATACAAAAGATGAGAACTAGTACACCTTAACGAACAATGAGCATCATTGTGCCCATACAAAATAGGAGCATTGATGACAAAAAACAGTATGTCGTGTACAAAAACCTTGTAAACATGCAAATAAAGGGAGGTGATTTAATAAATACAAGATTATTAAAATGTAGTGATATAATAACTTTGATTTTGAATATTCCAAGTATTGGTTCTTACTATTGTTTATTAATGAATCTCTTATGTGAAATTTAAAAATGAAATACTTGTTAAATATTAAACAAAAATTTCTAATTTTGATTGTTTGAAATAAAAAATTACAGTTAGAAGCATATGAAATAAGACATTATCAATAAAAATAAACATAATATTATGAAAATGTTTAATATTTTATATTTAAATGTTAAGCATTACAAATTATAGTAATGGTGATGGAACCACCCATACAAAACCATGATAAACTAGATTTTTAAAGGTTTAAGATTAATATAACAATCATTCCTCCCAACTACCCAAACTAAACTCAATTAAATTAATTTTAAAATTACTTATTTAATAAAAATTAAATTTATATATAAAATATAATATCAATGTATCATATCCTTTATTCATAAGATAAGGAATCTTATTAACATCCCAATTTTAATTGCTTAAATTTCAAATAATATACACTAAACAAATATCTATTTTAATAATTTAAAATGTAAAACCACACTCAAATGTCAAATTACTTAACCATTAAAATAATAGTTAATGAATAAAAATTTATAATATTTAAATCTCAAATCTCTTAAGAATAATACAATTATCATACCATAAAAATACAAAGTCACGATATAAATATAAAATTCTAAACCCAAAACAATAGAGACTCGCATGTAAATATATTGTGTCTCTGAATATTAATATGCAAAAATCTACTATGTTAATTAATGATTCTCATAAGAGGTAAAAATGAAAGCTGAATTTCTCTTTCCCATGCCAATTGTAGAATTAGACCATGGAGTAAAATATCTCGGATTCAATCTAAAACCTAATAGATATCACCTTGAAGATTGGTAGTTAGAATTGTGTATGGTGTAAGAGAGTATTGAATGACTATAGCCAAGACCTTGAAGGCATCCTAGATAAAATTAGAAAGAAATGCTTTGATTTCCTTTGAATTGGGAAAAGAGCCAAGGAAGACATTCCATTGGTCAAATGGAAGAGATTGGTTACTCCAAAAGAAGCAGGTGGCTAGGGTTTACAAAATATTTACATATTTAGTCAAGCACTAGCAACAAAGAGCCTTTGGAGATTGATTTATAATGATGGATTATGGGGAAGAGTTATTAAGACTAAATGTCTAAGAGGGTTGTCAATGGGAATATGGCTTAGAGCAAAAAGAAAGCAGGCACAGACTGCCTCCATAATTTGGGAAGTCATGGTCACATCCTTTCCCTTAGTGGGTAATTGGCTTGTTTGGCAAGTAGGTAATGGTAGCAAACTTAGGATCGGCGAGGATCCTTGGATGGGGTTCAAAGGTAAATTTAGGTTATCACTTGCTTTATAGGAAGCATTGCATAACCAGGGTTATTTCCATATGAAAGATGTAGCCTCTTAGATGAATAGATTTCAATGGATAGAAGGTTGGGAGACAACATTAAAGGTTAAATTTACACGGGGAACTAGCAGAGGAATGGAATCATTATGTTAAAATATTGAATCATAATGCTATCAAGCTAACTAAAGAAGAATATCATATCAAGTGGTCTAAAACTTAGGAAATGGAGAATACATGGTTAGATAGGGGTATTTATGGAAGCCAAGAAGCTTCCCCATTCGAATTGAGGGAAGATGGAGACTAGGAATTGTTGGAAAAGTGGCACACATTGGAATCTCTTCCCAACTTGAGTTGGCATGAGTTTCTTGGATGGAATTCGAGATAAGGAGGCCTTTGGAAGTTTATAAAAGACAAGAACAAAGAATGAAATCAGTTGTTTATCATTTTTTATTTGCATGTTTGCAATTTGGAGAGCTTCTAGCTTGTCCATGCTAGTGGAGTGTTTACTCTACTTGCCTTAGTACCAATTTCGATGGTGAAAGATTCCCATCCTAATTGGAAATTGGAGAGGCCATTCAAAAATTTCATTTGGAAATACAATGGAGTTATTTGTTTCAGGTTGAAGCTACAGGGAAGCTCGTGATTCTTTCTTCTTCAACTTGTTCCCATCTCTATCTCACATTTCTCTGCATATTTTAGCTCTTGGAGGAAGGGTGCACATGGTGAGATGCTGATCTCTTTGTGAGAGTCCAAGATACACCATTTATTTGTAATATTATAAATTCTCTCTATATTTGATGCTCAGAATATCCTCAGGTATAAATACCAAGTGAAACTATGTAAAAATACCAAACGATGCATAAATGGTGCCATTTTCCCTATATCTTGTTATGAGAGCTTGAAGTTGCTATATTTCGATTTGTATCAGTTCATATATGTGATTTTTATTATGTATGGAGAGTCATTAATGTCCTGAAGAAGTTTCATATACATTACATAAGTCTTTGGAACACAAATCTCGAATTTCATAGCAAGTGGTGAAGTTTCCTATCATTTCCCCCTATGTGAAGACATGTCCACAAACCTCTGATTTATGGGAGTTGCAGCAACCTTTAGAAACTGATTAATGATGCATTTGGGTGCCCATTGAAGTGATTTAACTAATACATGTCTCTGTTCTGAAATTTGGGAGGGTCGTACTGCATTTGGGAAGCCAATAGTGCCCTCTACCCTTGGGGGTTTGAACCTCGAACTTACTAGTAAATTTCCCTATTTTCATCTGAAGTTAAATGAATGTTGCAGAAGTATTTTGAGAGTTTAAAATAATCCATAAGATTCATTTTTATGTCCCAATACCTTTCAAACACTCTCAGTCCCAATTCGAAATCCTTAGGAGTCTTTTGGAGCCATCTACCCTTGGGGCTTCAACATCGATTTTCCTAGTAATTTTGCCTTTCCTTCTCTAATTGTAAATGCAAGTTGCTGAAGTATTTGGAAAGTGTCCAAGAATATAATAGATTCTTTAATATGTCCAAATACATATCAATCCACTCCATACACCATTCAAAAATATTTGGGATCATTTGGGACAGTTTGGGGCTTTACTAGTCCAAGTTTCGAAAATTGACTAAATTGGGAAAATTTCCAAATTGGGGACATTACAGTGGTATCAGAGCATGGTCCTTGCACTTGTGAATTAATATCATACATTGAAGAATAATTTTCAGCCATGTCTTACTATTGTGATGAATCCTATGAGTACAATGCTTATGAGCAATATGAAGAAGAATGTGAATGGTATGAGGAAGAGGTGCCATCATGCAACACTTCTTACAATTTCATAAGGAATTAGGGTTATTCTTATGAATTTGAGTCTGAAGAGGATGAGTGTGTCACATTACCAAAGGATAATTCTATGAATGAATTACAAATATTGAGAGCAACATGTACAACATTTCCCCAACAATACCAAGCATATCTTGATATGTATAGGGGAGATACACAAAAGGACATTCCTTTTGAAGACTATGCTGATTGGGTGTTTGAAAATAGGCCCAAAAATGAAGATGTGGAGTTAGTGTGTGAGGAACTTGTAACAATTAATTGATAAAATGCACAATATATGAGATCACATAATATTTTTATTGATTGCGGGCCACTTCGAGGGGGCAACCTCCTTTGAGCAAGCTCAATACAAATAACTCCACGGTGCCTTCATTGGCCTCAACACACACTTATATACTAAGTCTATGCCCAATACTATGGGTCAATACCATGGAACATATAATACTACGGAACGACTTACAAAGCATATGCGTCCAATACTATGGGTCAATTCCATGGGCTAATACAAACTATGGATCAACAAATACTACGGGATGACTTACAAAGCATATGCGTCCAACAACAATATACTAAAAAAGTAAAGAGAAGGGTTGACTTGAGTTCCTAACATAGTGAAGAAAGGTCTATGCCCTTCTTGCAAAAGACCTTGGAGAGAAAATCATATGTGTGTGAGTGAAAAGAGCAGTGAAATATCTGAAGCTTCAGGGAATGCATGTGTTTCCTACTTGAAGAGAGTTTTTGGATTTTCTTCAAAAAGAGGTTCCAAATATATTGATCTGAAGGAAACCAAGGGGCAAAATGAATTAGCTTGCTTGAAGGAGCGAAAGGAGGAGACCCTTGAGCCACCTAGTTCTAAAATAGGTGAAGTAAAAGAAGCAGTACATGAAGAGGATCGAAAGTCACTCCCAAGTGACTCTGAAAAATATGAAGAGACATCACATGAGCATGAAGAATATTCTATTGAAAGTATTGAATATCATTTCGAGACACATTCTACCTTGGACATGAATCAAAGAGCATCTATTGATGGATGCTTGAACTATGGAGTGCCTACTGATGGGTGCTCACACCTCTATGTTGATGACATAGAGATCACTTTTGAAAGTGTTGTTGCAAGCCAAACTTCCATTAAGCATGAAAATGAATACCTTGTAGCAGTTGAAGAAGAAACAATATCAACTTCCCCATCACCACTTGAGCTTCATGAAGTCGGTCCAAGTAAGAAGGAAGAAGATGAGGAAGTCCATTTGCAAGAGCCTCATTTTCTTGAAGGGTCATTAAAGATGAATGAAAAGAATATCCAAGAGACCATTAGCATACTCCATGACACTCAAGAATTGGTGTCAAATTTGTGTTGGAGAGTTTCTTCATTGAAGGATTCATCCTTCCTTGAAGACATGGAGAAGATTCAAAGAGCAATGTGCAACATCGAAGGTAATTTCATGTCTTTGATTTTTTATAGAAACAATTTGGTTGAGCTTAATGAATGGTTACATTGAGCACACTTGAATAATAATGAGGATATTCATAAGCTCAAAATACAAAATGAGCAACTTCTTGATAGGTTGCAAGATACTTTTTCTTCCTCCTATGTTTCAGATTGTCAAATGGTAGATTGCTTGGGGGATTCTCATGACATGATGGATCATGAGAAACATGGCAACTTGCAGGTGCTTTATGTGTTTTAAGATGAGCTTGATGAGAACCAAGTATTTGTTGTGGTGGAAGGGGAATTTGGGTTGCCTCTTGGAAATGGTTACACAAATTTTGAAGAAGTGTATGATTCCACTACCTTCGAACCAACCTATGAGGAAATTTTTTCCCTTTTGAGGGATGTGCATGATCCTACCCTTATGGATCCTACAAATTATGACACTTTTTCATATTCTGATCATTTTGGTGAGTTGGTTCATTCTCCTACATCTTACACTTCCATATTTTGCAGCATTCATCCTAATGAAGTATGGGTAAAAGGTTTCTTTTTTATAGTTCCACATGAGGAGTATGAAACTCCTATCTCTCATTTAGATGATGACATGATTAGAGCACCTTCTTATTTACATTTGCGGCATCATCCTTTGTTACCTTATGATGATACATATCTACATGGATGCACCTATGATGTCCACTTGAGTCACTTGAAGACTCATGATTTTCCTTGTTCCTTGCTTAGTTCAATTGATGTTGGAGGAACTTCATCCAATACTTGGGTGAAGATATATATGATTGGAGCACATTTTTATTGGAAGCAACATCCTTTATTATTTCTTGATGATACACATGTCCATGGATCCACAAATGGTACTTCTGTGAGCCCCTTGAAGGCTCATTGTTTTCTTTGCTCCCTACTTGGTTCAGATTTTAGTGGAGATTCTTCATTCACTTCTTAGATGAAAGAATACATGGTTGATTATTTTGATGCATATTACATCATTTTGGACCAAGATTATAGGACATGGGATCCTCACCTATTTCATTGGAGCAGATTTGATTGGTCACTTGATGCATGTATGCACTTGGAAAAATGTGGTCTACTTACTTGGAGGTACAAGCACTTTCATGATTCTTTGATGAGGCACCTCCTTGATGTACATTTTTACTATGCTGCTATGTACTTTGATGATCTATATTTTGTACTTATGATGTTTAGAAGAATGCATACAAGGAAATGGGATCTAGGAATTCTCTTTCCTGATGGTATGGGTTGGAGAGCACTCCTAATTGTTGGAGTGCAATACAAGCAATGGGACCCTGGGATAATTTTTAGTCTCATTGGTTTCAAATTTTTTGGGAAACAATTAGTATGGGAGATTGAGTCCCAACTTAATAAGATTATTTTAATCAGAGTATTGCAGCAGCAAGCATGGTGGTTCCTCTCTAAAATTTTCATGGCATCTTGAAGACTCAAAGTTGGGTAACTCAATGGCAACTTCAAAGAATTATACAGTGGTAAGAAAGTTTTGGAAAGAAAGCAGGTTCTTCAACATCCATGTTTTAAATTGCTTGAGTACAAGCAATATTGGGAGGGGAGTATTTTTCATGTCCCAAAATTTTGCATTGGGTCACAATGGCCTAAGCCACTTGGTCATACTCATGATAGTTTGTTAAATTGGTGTTAAGTGTCAAATAATTGCCAAGAATGATGTCCAAGTTATTAATAATGTAAAATTATATACAAATGGACAAGGTGGGTCACATTAAAAGAAAATTCCCAATTCAAAGTTGTAATATTCCCATCCAAATGAACTATCATGGAGGAAAATTACTAGTTCCCTATATTGGGGGTGGAAGCATTAAAAGTTGGAGTAAAGGAGCTATAAGACCCAAAATGACCTTAGACTTAGAAATTCACATTAAATGGGTCAATTAAATAATAATACAAATAAAATAAGGTGGCATTGGATCATGAGGGCACATAAGAGGTTGTGGGACCCACATGTGGCAAGATTCCCCACTACACTTGGCATGATTCTCTCACCAAATTGAGTTCAAGATGAAGGGAAACATACTTGGAGGAGTTTAAGAGATATTATTCATGGAATGAGTCATGTAAGGTCAAATTGGAGTGGAAGAATAACTCCCATGGAAGAGGAAGATGAATCTTAGAAGAATTGTGACACTTGGAGCTAGATTCCCTAACTCCTATGACAACAATGATGAAGATTCTATGACACCTATGACAAAGTTCAGACCCGATTGCTGACATATGACATATATGACATGTCAGGGCTAAACATAGCCTCCAAGAGGGAGCACAAGGGAGTCACGGAATCCAAGAAGCTTCCCCATTCGAATTGAGGGAAGATGGAGACTAGGAATTGTTGGACAAGTGGCACACATTGGAATCTCTTCCCAACTTGAGTTGGCATGAGTCTCTTGGATGGAATTCAAGTTAAGGAGGAATTAGGAAGTTTATAAAAGACAAGAACAAAGAATGAAATCAGCTTTTGATCATTTTTTATTTGCAGCTTTGCAATTTGGAGAGCTTCTAGCTTGTCCATGCTAGTGGAGTGTTTACTCTACTTGCCTTAGTACCAATTTCGAGGGTGAAAGATTCCCATCCTAATTGGAAATTGGAGAGGCCATTCAAAACTTTGATTTGGAAATACAATGGATTTTTTTGTTGCAAGTTGAAGCTATAGGGCAGCTTGTGATTCTTTCTTCTTCAACTTGTTCCCACCTCTATCTCACATTTCTCTGCATATTTTGGCTCTTGGAGGAAGGGCGCACATGGTGAGATGTTGATCTATTTTTAGAGTAAAAGATACACCATTTATTTGTAATATGATATATTTTCTATGTATTTGATGCTCAGAATATCCTCATGTCGAAATACCAAGTGAAACTATGCAAAAATACCAAACAATGCATAAATGGTGCCATTTCCCCTATATCTTGTTATGAGAGCTTGAAGTTGCTATATTTCGATTTGTATCAGTTCATATATGTGATTTTTATGATGTATGGAGATTCAATAATGTCCTGAATAATTTTCATATACATTACATAATCCTTTGGAACACAAATATCGAATTTCATAGAAAGTGGTGAAGTTTCCGATCATTTCCCCCTATGTGAAGACATGTCCACAAACCTTTGATTTATGGGAGTTGCAGCAGCCTTTAGAAACTGATTAATGATTCATTTGGGTGCCCATTGAAGTCCTTTAACTAATACATTTCTCTATTCTGAAATTTGGGAGGGTCGTACTGCATTTGGGAATCCAATAGTGACCTCTACCCTTGGGGGTTTGAACCTCGAATTTACTAGTAAATTTCCCTATTCTCTTCTGAATTTAAATGAATGTTGCAGAATTATTTTGATAGTGCCCAAGGATCCATAAGCTTCATTTTTATGTCCCAATACCTTTCAAACACTCTCAGTCCCAATTCAAAATCCTTAGGAGTCTTTTGGAGCCATCTACCCTTGGGGGTTTCAACATCAATTTTCCTAGTAATTTTTCCTTTCCTTCTCTAATTGTAAATGCAAGTTGCTGAAGTATTTGGAAAGTGTTCAAGAATATAATAGATGATTTAATATGTCCAAATACATATCAATCCACTCCAAACACCATTCAAAAATATTTGGGATCATTTGGGACAGTTTGAGGCTTTACTAGTCCAAGTTTTGAAAATTGACTAAATTGGGAAAAAATCCAAATTGGAGACATTACAAAACATGATCCTAGAGGTAAAAGTATCCTTTGATTCTATTTATTTCACTCATGTTTATCACGAATTCAATTCACTGGTGCACAATATGTCTAAAGAAGTTATCACTCTACAAGAGGGCACCCAACTTGAACAAGACTTCAGGGAAGGATCTCTCTTGTCAACCACTGAAGCATAATTATATTAAAGCTCATAGTATTAGGCCTTGGACCACAACAAGAGAATTATAGTTAGATAGAAGTGAAAGATCTTGTCTTGATCTTCATGTGTTTCAAGCTTTTCTCATGGTATATTTTTGTATGTAGTAGTGGCCTGTAAGACACTATAGAAAAATGCAATATGTCATAATAGAAACTGGGATTTTTCTAGGATTACAAATAAAGGTTAGGTTTTATCTAGATAGAAAGACAAAGCTAGTGTTAGATTCTGAAATTCACCACTTATGATAGCACAAAATATATTTTGATTTCATCATCGAAAAATATCAAATATAAAGATTTTTTCCCGTGGGAAAAATATATATAAGTCTATGATCTCTTAAGGATACAAAAGTTATCATAGTATCCAAAAACAATAAAAACTCAACATATTTTAAAAAAATTAATAATACATGAACCTATGGATACAAAAGTTATCACAATAGGTCTAAACAATACAAACTCAACTTAAATAAATATAAGAGTTTCTAGGGATACAATTTAAGGTTATCATAAAAACAATATAAAGAAAACATAGGGGTGACAAGTGTGGGGGTTATCATAGACCTCAAAGGAGATTAAAAAAAAAATTACATGGAGGATAAGTGAGAACACTAATAACACAATCAAGGCATTAACATTATGACAAGGGATATTAATTATGCAAGAAATGGGAAAAGACTATCAATGATAGGGGATTTAGTTGCAATCATCAAGCATATGATCTTTCAATCCCAATTACATGTTGGCCAATTGGCAAGGTTAATTTTCAAAATACAAAGGATTGTGAAAGGTTTTTTTTATGTGTTACATGGTTGCAACTCCTCCGCATACCAGAAGTCCAACGAAGCTTGTGAATTAGCCCTATAAACACTTAAGAAAAAGTAAGGAGGTTGTGGGGAGCCTTTATCATCAGCCCACCTCCTCCGCGGTTAATTATAAATCTTTACTTTCACTTTTAATTGGAAAACGATTGTATTAAAGTTTTTGAGTAAATTGGGAATGGTATTCTTTACTACCTTTGTTAAAATATTATTTAATTGATTTTATTAAACAAATATGAATGACTTATTTTTATAAGCATTTTTTTCAAGTTATGGGTCTCTATATTAAATTAAGCAAAATGTATAGAGCATAAAAGTTTAGGTTTGCCCCAGGGAAACCAAACCAAGTATAAAACAATAAACTCTCATTTAAAATCCCAGATGTCTTACTAATCCTAAGAAAGCAACACAAGTGAGCTAATATAGCTTGAGCATGACTATCATAAACATAAATAAATAAATAAAAAGTATGAAAAAAGAACTAAATTATGAAGTTGTGTCATCATTTGAGATCGGTATCATAGGCACCTATTGCACATGGGATGATGCAGGAGTTGAGGTTACAAACTCCAATCCAATGGTTGTCTTGACAAGAATATTGAGCTCTGCATCTAATTTCTCATTCTATTCTTGAAGTTCAACCATTTGTTGCAGAAGTTCATTTCTTCCTTCTTGACTATCGAGAAGAACCTTACCTAAAAGAGATTTAATTTACCAGTAAAATGTTACAGTATTGTAATATTTGGATTCTCGAGATTGATTATTCCCAATGTCCTGAACCCATGCACCCATATAGAGATCGATGTCCTCGGCTTTGATAAAATTGTGTTTATCCTTTACCCAAGTTTTTTCCTGCAAGATTTTGTTGCGAATATTGTCCTGGATTTCTTTAAAATAGGTAGCTTTTCCTTCACCAACTTCAAGCTATACTGTAGTTTGACAATTTTTGTTGCTACCTTGTTGTGTGCGCCTCCCATGTCCTTTTCCCACCATTGAGTCAGTTTCCTGAGACCTAACTTTTGAAGCTGCGAACCTTGATAATGCTTTCTTGGGAACTTGTCGGGTAGAGAGGGGGAAAACTCAATGAGGATGAAAGAGAAAGGGAAACATAGACCTGCTCGGTCTAAGAGGGAGATAAAACATAGTAGGATATTATCTGGAGAAACCGTTGCAGGAGGAAAGAAAGGAAAATCACCGTGCCCAGAGGAAAAGATAGAATGCCTCCCAAAAAAACTAAAACTAAAGCAGGAAGGAGCCTTGTAGTTCGTGGCATCATGAGCAAAGTCTTGTCTTGTGGATTCCCTTTATCATTCCTTGCCATACAAATGGAATGCTCATGAACCAGAAGATCATCAATTGCCAATTCATGAATCCAGAGATCTCAATGGGAGATTCTCATCTACATAAAATTGATTTAGGTGAATGAATCATACAGTGAATCGATCAGCAAGGTGCAAGGCCCTTGGATGCCTTGCCATTTCCCATGATCTCCACTTCAAACAATGGTGATGGCATGCAGTGGAGGCACCGCCACTTGGTGTTCATGCCTAAGACAATTTCCGTTGTCATCTCCCATCCCTGTTACCCCATCCGGGGAGGCTTATTTTTATAAGCATTGTATTCCTAGTGATTTAACATATTCGAAATTGAAATTACAAAGAGTTGCACATAAACATGAATTTATAAGTAAAAATTGATATTAGATACCTTCATAGCATAATCTTATAACAAAAAATGAGGTTACATATCTCCAGTTTCCAAGGTTCAGGGTAATTCTAAACATTGTTAGATATGATTAGTTAGTTATTCATTTCATGTAATGGTTAGGCATGGATTGGTTTTGACATTCGGTTCAGAATTATTAGTTAGACATGGATTGTTTTGTGCTCCATAATTATATGTGATTAATCTTGGAAATCTAATAACCATTCAAATTATATGTCATTAAGTTTGTAAATCTAATCAACCACTATGTGAAAGCATTTGGTCCATTGGTACGATTATAGCTATGGAGGTAGGGTATTTCAACTAATTTTTTTGAAATGCTTATATGCATTTGTTTCCATTATTTTTTGCTTAATATTGTTGACACTAAAACAAATCATACTTATGCAAACAACTGCTTAATATCGTTGACATTAAAATAAATCATACTTATGTAAACAATTGTGGATCTTTTTAGATCTACAATTCCTTACACCCATTGTTCATAATCCCACCCTTTTCAAGATTAGTACTACCAAATCTTGGATGATTAACTCCATTAAATATAACTTAAGTACCATTTTGTTGGATGCCCACATGAATGAGGTCTAATTACATGTAGCATGAAGTAACCTCTACTTACTTATTTGACCTTCCTCTACACTCTATGCGACATTCAATGATGCATAGCATAAACCCAACAACTCCACTAGCATCAAAACCATTATTAGGTGTGTCAGTGGATGCAAATACTGTCCATTGACAAAGATGCACTCCAAAAACAATGCAAGAAGATGCACTCATAGTTCAGTGAGACCCTCCACAAAAATCAACCCCACAAAATCCCAACTACATCTGCACACATCTTATCTAACCGATTTGAAGGTAGCAATACTCGCCATGTCTTAGTAGAAATAGACATTCTAAATTAAATGTAAAATCAATTTTGATGAACAAGGCTCAAACTTGCACCTATCTTACTTAGACTATGGGAAATCACAACAACAACCATTTGAAATGGAGCAAACCCTGTAAATACTTATTGATGTTATGCACAACAAATTCTACCCACTAAAATACAGTGATGATCATTAAACTCAATGGTTGATGTTGAGACAACATTGAGATTAATAAGTCCAAGATTCCATCATTCAATTTCATAGCTTCTTGGCACAAATCAACATATTGAAATCAAAGCAACACCAAATTCGTGAATTTATGATTTAGTTGTTATGATTTAAATTAATTTGCAATTATTTTGACATGCATTCTCTCATCTAAAGTGACAAATATTGGGTAACACGACCTTATTCTTTTGAATATAGATTTTGTAATCACTAAAGGATACAACAATCAACACTATACATTTATAATTATTGGTGTGATATTTTCATCATTAATTAACTAGTTGATACATTTTGTTGCAATGTTGTAATTCAACATTCTCTCTTTTAATTTGATAGATGGGTTAGATAATGGTTTACTGAACTCGCCCGTCGGGGTGTAGACCAGCCGGCAAAGCCCGTGCAAGCCTTGTAAGAGGTCGTTGGTTCAAACCTCAGATAACCCAAGCACCATTGTGGTGACCTCAGTGGTTGGACATAGGGGCATAGTGGTAACGGACGAGATTGGACCCTTGGACCCTGTGTCACGCGACTACCAGCCTCATCCCAATTGTCAATTCCCCTAGTACAAAAAAAAGGTTTAGTGACCTCAATCCATTCTCACTTTCATTTTTTGATAAGGTATGAAGTCAAGGCAACCCATGGAGTTCAATTCTTAACTTCAATTAGAGAGGTTGAAGGCGAAAGCCACCCACCATAACTCTTTTTTTTCTTTTTTCTTTTTCTTTTTTTTTTCAGCAAAGAAAGTTGGCACCAATTCAAATGTCATGTAACAACAACAATATTTCCTGGGGAAAATTTAAACCTGGGTGGGGAGGGTCACAACCAACCCTCCCAACTACCCCATCTGCAAACCATCGACAACATAACTCTATAGCAACGTCAAGAAAAAAAATTGAATTATGTGAACTAATGTTGACCCAAGGTTGGGAGATATGGAGAAGGCATTGGCTAATGCAAAAATAAAATGAGTAGTTTGTAGTTGAACAAATGAAAATGATATCCTTGTTTTTTGGTTCTCCATAATATTAAACTTAAGCTGGAAATTCGAGAGGAATTGGCAAAATATATGGATAAGTTATAAATATCCTTGTTTTTTGGTTCTCCATAATATTAAACTTAAGCTGGAAATTCGAGAGGAATTGGCAAAATATATGAATAAGTTATAAATTGAAAAGTTAGCTTTACATGACCCTAAGATATGATGTAACCTAAATCTACATTCTAAATTTCATCTAGGGGAAAGGAAATTTAGTGACAAAACGTATCTAGAAATATTTGGAAGCCATCACACACAAATATCATGAACTCAAAGTATTTGGAAATCCTTCAACAACATCATTATCATATCGTTTAAACTTTAAGACACCCTCCATGCCCACTCTTTGGCCTTTAATCTTTAAATTGAACTAAAACAATACTTTTCATCTTAGCTTCACCTTCAAGTGTGTTGTTTGATGTTTCTCCTCGACATTTAAACTAATAATGCAAAATGCTCTTTGTAGTATCTTGCACTTACCTTTTTCTTGTAAATCCATTTTTTTTAAAGTTTCATTAAAGTTTATTTTGAGCCACTTGGGAGCTCCATGATTGAGGAAGAGACATGTTTTTACAAGATTTTATTCATTGATAGGGGTTTATAATATTTTAATATTTTAATAGGTTGTTGGTTACCACTTCAACCATTTTACTATATTTTTTACTTTTATTTATTATTTAGATAATTAATTAATTAGTATAGTTTCATTTTAATTTTATTTTATATTTATTAAATAGTTATTTAGAAACAAAATACAAATATAAACTTTTTAATATTAAAAAAAGGGGTTGATATATTTTTTATTTTTATTTTTTGTGTTGATATTTTTAATTAAATTTTGAATATGAAAAGTTTCTAATATAATTTTATTAGTGCCCATATACATTACATACATGAGACTAACATCTCTTCTACCCATCATGTTTTGGTACAATTAAAACAAATAAATATTTGATTTCTAAATAATGTTATATTTTCATGGATAATCTTTGACCTTTATCAGTTGGTACTATAACAACATATCAAAATCTAAAGGAACTAGAATCTAGAAGAAGGATTATAAATTCAAACAATTAGAGAGAAGGAGAGAAAATGAATTTACAATTATTATGAACATTATATAAAACATTATATAAAGAATAATTATAAGCAACAGAGGATCCATTATATAGATTATCAATTATATTATTTAGTAATTTTGAAAAATAAATCACTCAAAACATTTCATACTATATAGTTTTATATTGATTTAGCATAATAAACTTAACACATTATTTAGTTTTTTATTAACAAGTTTATCAAAGTTATTGTGAATAAAAATCCTGTGTAACTTTAATCGATTAACCCAAAATTAGCGTACCTTAGAAACCAACAAATGGAAACTCTTCAGTGAATTAAATGTATCTCAAATTCAAATTGGGTGGATGGTTGAGTGGCCTAAGTTAACTTTATTTATCAAAGGGAGTGCTTTCTGAACTGTTACTAGTATCTCCTATAAGTCCTAAAATTAAAACTACTTATTTGTGTCATCAAGCTTTCACAATTGCGGTGAAGGGCATCACCAATGAATCCACAACGAGACCCAATGCAATCTATACATAAAGGTCCCACTTGCAAACACAAAACCAATAATAATAAAATAGTTGCAATTTTCAACTTGGTCCTTGTGTGGTTTTTTTTTTTTTGCGTATGAAGATGATTTAAAAAGCTTCAAATTTGTGGTGATTGATTAATGCACTCAAGTTGGGGAAATTATGGACTCTTATCATTAGAAAATCAATGGAGTAGTGCTAATATAGTAGATGTTCCTTCGTCCAATCTTGATAACCATGGATATCTAATTCTTGGGTTTCCAAATATCTGTTAATGCACTAATCACTGAAATTCTTGGGTTTGTGAATCTCTGTCCTTACATCACTAGTTACAATTGCACTAAGCCCATTGAATTGCATAGGAAAATTAGATTGGACTAAAACTAGTACATCTAAAATTTAGTTGGACAGTTTATGGAGTAATTGTTAAGTCGTGTTGCTAGCTCATGGTTTAAATATCAAGAATAACCTCTTCACAGGGGCCTAGCAGTAGCCAAGGGTAACTACGATATTCAGCATTGTCATGGGATAAAGCTCGATTTTTTGTTGAGAGACTAAAGGTGTAAAGCAGAATGTGTGAGGGTTTAATTATCTTGTTTGCTATGACTTGTCTAACTGATAATATGTATCCATATATACTCCTTATGAGTTCATCAATGACATTTTCGATTTGCACGAATGTCTAAGCAATTATGCATTTGTGAAAATATTTCTCTGTAATAATGATTGAACTTTGTTGTGATCACATTCTCATGTAAATGCTTACATGTTTGCTCCATAATAAGAAACCAAACCTATAACATAATCTCAAAGTCAGAAAAACTCTCATTACAATGGGTGGTACACAATTGGCTCTAAAAACCGTCAAGCCATATTATTAGTACATGGCCTAAGACAAAAGAACCATATTGATTCAAAACTTTATAAATCTCTACCAAAGCATGATTTTCTACTCCACCATCTAGATCGGAGCACTACTTTCTTCCTCTTTCAAAATCATCATAAGCATAGCCAAGATAAATGGATATGCCATCACCATCACAAGCATAGCCAAGAACGACACTAGGCCATCCCATCACCTAGATTTGTTAATGGATTTCTATGAGGTAAGGTAAACAAAGTACACAAGGAATTTTAAAAAAAAATTGAATATGTCAAAAAAGGATCAACATGTTTCAATATGTACACTAGCAATAAGCAATAGCAACATCAAGGAATTTAAAAAAAACAATGAATATGTACAATACCAATAAGGATCAACATGTTTCAAAGACAAAAAAAAAAATTGAATATGCCATGCCTATTAAAGATCCCTCTGGCATAATTATTACAAAGCTCATTTGTAGATTTAACATTTCCATTTATGAATTTTAGGTATTTTGTAAATATATGTGACAACATATTTCTAACTTTAATAGATCCATTTATGGAATTTTAGTATTTTTCAAAAAATTGTGACATGTTTTTTTTTAATGTTTTTTTAATGAATCAAAGTTTTCACTTTGAATAAAGTTTAAAGTTAATGATTTGGATTTATATTGATTTTATTTAAAAGATTTTGATAAATATATTTAATTTTAATTGAAAATTCCATGTGAAATTTTACATTGTTTTATTAATAATTTGAAATAGAATTAATATTTTAATTTTAAATTTTTTTTTTTGGCATCGTGCATTTTATAACGATATAAGTTACTCTCCTCACTAGGAGACTCCTCATTCATCATCTCTTGGGCTTTGGGTTCTACCCCACTCAAGGTGATGTTACTCTCCTTTTGGTTGGTGGCGGTTCGGAAGCTTATCAACGAATTTGATCACACAGATTTATGTCATATCTTCCGAGAGGTTAACATGGAGGCTAACCAGCTCTCAAAGTTGGCTTTGACCTCTCCGGTGGGGATCATCCTGTGGGAGGAGTGGCGGGGGGGCTTCTTTCCTCCCGTGGCACATTTGACATGCATTGGTCTTGATTCCTTTGGCTCGGTACACCTGTTATGAGGTATTTTTGGTTTTCTTGCGGTCATTATATCTTTTATATTTGTGTTAATATATCCTTGTGTAGGTCAATAGCACTATTCTCTATCAGCTACTTGTTGATCCGGTTTTTGTTGCGGCACTATTTTATTTTGCGGATGTATATCTTTTGGGCATACCACCTGTAATTCTGTCACTTTGTTTCTGATGAGCCTCATGATGGATGCATCCGTATGTTTTGGACGCTCTATGCTGGGCTTGTTTATTTGCTGCTGGTTATATGGTCATGATGGGTCTCGTCATTGTGCAGTTGTATTTGCACTTGGTTCCCTGTTATATGGTGCGTCTTGTACGCTGGTTTTTCAGTCTTTATGGCACATATTTGGCATTCTATTTTATTGGGACAGTTTTATCCCGTGCCCGTGGGTTGTAATATTTACTGTACTATGCTGGACATATTCCTGTGTGTTTCTTTGACATTTGGAACATTTACTATTTCGCATTATTAATAGTAAGATAAATTTTTTGATGGAAAAAAAAAAAACGATATAAGTTTGGTGATTCATATCATTGAAGGCCCTAAGGTGGTTAGATATTCTCAATGAGTTTTGTAATTTAAATGGTTCAAGAGTTCACCCAAAAGGATTAATGTTTGGTGTTCAAAGTTTTAGACAAGAGTTCTCTCCACATTTATGATTATATGGTTTTTCATTTGGGAAATACATATTCTTGTTATTTATGAAGAATAAAGGATTTTATGATTGTATGGTTATCACAAAGAAAAGATAGTTGGTATAACTATTGCTTGTTATATTTATTTGCGTGTTTTGTTCTTGGAATTGAATCTCACTATAGCACTTGCTTCTCAAATCTAAATCAACAAGAGGTTATGTTGCTTTAGCTCTTCTAGAAAAATGAAGCTCTTAACCCCAATTTCAAGATGTTCAATCTAAGACAACCCTTTCCACAAGACAATATCATTGACTTACTACAATGTGATATTTGTTGCACTAGAATTCAACAAACATGGTGGTAAGTTTGTTGATTAATGTTATTAAATTGCCCACAAGTCCAAATGGACATATGGGACAATAAAAGGCTTACATTTAGCATGTCAATTCCGAAGACAATGTGTATGAAATTATGATGACTACAACTAGTGATCAAATGGAAGGTCCCATATCATGGAGTTGACATACTCAATTGAGTTTGGCTCTCTTCTCTATGTATCAAAGGCGATATGTGTTGTTGACTCTACTCTCGCAACCATATGCATCTTGCTAGCATTATCTTTTTGGCCAACCTTCATGTACCTCTCACTAGATCCTCCTAAAACACTAATTCCCAATCATTAATACACAAATTTGACGTCTCCCTTTTTCATGGGTATGATGCACAGTGTAGGAGAAAGTGGTGCTTAGTTTCCATCTCCCCATTTCCACATACTTTACATAACCTTTCCCCCATGGTTGCTATGGTTATTCCTATCTTCCCATTTCACATCTCAACCCATCTATGTTAGTTCTTAGTTGCGCTATTACTTGTTTTTCATGTCATCGGTTGTTAAGTTTCAAGTAGTTTTGCACTTTGATCTCCTCGTATCTGTTGAAGTTGTATATGTAGTATTGTTTTTTTGTTTCCCATGCTTTCATTATCTTCCCTTCTGTACATGGCTTGTCAATGCTCTATTATCAAATGTGTACCTTTCTTCTTCTATACCCCACTCTTCAAACCATTTCCTACATTGTCAATCCTATGTTTTCTTCGTCTTTTTAGTTCATTTTGGTTTATTTAAGTGGTATCATATCATTGTCCATGACTAGCATTTTCTCTTTATACAAAATCAATGTTCTAAGTGCCTCCTATTCTATTGAGCATGGCCATATTTTGGATAGGAGTATCTTCCAAGGGGTGTTCATATTTTATTTATTTATTTGTTATCTTAGATAACTCATTATTAAGTGTTTTTATACTTGCTCAATTTGGCATCATAAGTTCAAACAGTCCTTATTTCCACTTTCTTTAAAATCCCTTGTGTGATCATTTTTTCAAAGTTTGGGGTCTAACTTCTTATCACTAAGGCATTGTTTCACATTATTGCATTCATGAATTGGGTTGATTGCTTAACCATTAATTTTATTCTTGGTCACTAGAGGTATCATTTTCTTGCACTTTAGTTCTCCATGCATCTAAGCAAGCATGGCTATTGACACTCTTGGTATGTTGAGGGTTATATTTCTTTTTCACGCTTTTAGCTTGAATATCGACAAATTTTCACCATCAAATGTCCCTATCTTTATTCCAATGGTATCTAGAAGAGATATGAATAAAGTAATTGCAAAGGAGGCTCATAAAACACTTTTGAGTCACATTCGAATATCAACAAGAGTCTTATTATCTTAAACTTCATTATTATCACTGTACTTGTCTATAGACAAAAAACCATTTTCTAATCACTTCGAGCTAGTTTATGGGCCAAGAATCCCATAGCCTTTGCTTTCATCTTGAGCAATTGAGGGTGTGCACCTATTATCTAAGAATGGACATTAATAATCACATACCTTGTGATCAATGCATATATAAACTATGTAATGAAGAACCCAAATTAAAAGACTTCATTTTCTCCTCTCTAATAGATTAGGTGATTTGTGGTAGATTAAGATATTATTGCCCTTTTAGAGATCTACATAGTTTGAGACCTTGGACTTATTATGACGACTAAAGGCATGTTTTTGTTTTCCTCAACTAGTGATGGAGGGAACTATTACACATCCATAAATCTTGCTCGAACACACTGTGTTGTCTACTACCTCATTGTTCAAGTAGAGACAGAGAGACACATATTCTATTAACTTTCGAAGGAGCATTCGAAATTGGAGCTCTTATATAGTCCAAAATTCATGTTTTGCTTAGAGTACACATTTATTGTGGTGTATTACTCACTTTTTCTTACCTTTAAATGTTAAGAGATCACTCTTTTTGTTTTTACTCATAGATCTTTTGGTTATACTTATATTTCTTCTTTCCTCGTCTTTCTCGAACACCTTCACAACGCATTGTTAACCAATTTCATTCACCCTTGTATCTCTTCCTTCCTCATCTTTCTCAATGCACTATTAACTAATTTCTAGTTTCGACAAATTTCTTTTAAATAGACATAATTAATAAATTTGAATTGAAATTCAAATCTCTCTTATAATCTTGTTGATTCAACACTCTCAAGACCATTCCATACCCACTACAACAAAGTCTAGCTGTCACGTCCCCTTCCCTCAATCCAACTCAAGGAAGGGAACATGACTAAAAATCTGGGCTTTCAAATTCTAAGCCCCATCATCCTCTTATGAATTCATTCAAGTAAAAACACATATGTGCAGATGCATAAATAAATAAACATACACAGTGGAATTAACTCTATTACACATATATAGCATGCATTTATCAGTATACTCGTAACAAACATCAAATTAAAACATTGCGTAATGAAATACAAGAGAATACTCATCTTGAAATGAAGTTGTCCCGAGCAACTAGCTATGCAACTGCAACATTCCACCCAGCCATAGGCTCGTTGTGCTCATCATTCTCTCAACACAGCTACCACCCCTGAGCTGGGCATGATTTCCACAAAGAAAAGGGAACAACAACTAACACATAGCCAAGTATACATCACTTCTCAGCCAAGCCAGTCCATAATTGGGTTTATCAGGCTGTTAAGGCAGTAGAAAGGAAGGAATTGCTAATCTAGTGAGCTCAACCATAGAGCTAGTAATACCTCCACAAGATTTAGCTATCTTGGCACCCACAATACCTACACACCCAACACAAAGAAGTATTCCCTTCACTGCTCTACAGTGCCTTAGGCCATACCTTCCCTTCTAGTGCTCTTCAGGGTGTGCATAGAAAAGTAGCCAAATCCCTATCATCTTTGGTGAGGTTACACCTTTCACTAAGTTTATCAAGCCAATTCCAAATCCTTCTCTATTCCTGTTTGCTTACATACAAGTTCAAGCCAAGCAAGGAATGCATCTAACCCCAAACCACACAATCTCCAGGTAATTTCCTAACAGTTGGAACTCAATTTAACAAATCCATAGTCATACAACCAATGGGCATAACAAAACGAAATTGGAGAGGGGAAAATCGACCCCTGGGGAACAAAATCGAGTTTCCAACAGGTATATAGGCGTTCAAATGGAAAAAACAACCTCTATGAACCCCCAACTCACGTTCCCCTTCCTCCCAATCATTATACAACCCAAAAACAACTTCCCGACTAGAGAAAATGGAGGAAAACTCAGGAATTCCGTGGAGGAAAACACCTAGCAAGTCAAAACTGCATGAGGGAGTAAAGCAGATGGATGAATAATGGCTTGGGAAACAAATTCGTGGGTCTTTTCTTGCCCAGGAAGGAAAACACGTTTTTCCAAAATGATGGCTTTTCCATACATGAAATTTGGACAACCATACTCTCCATTTCCAAAAACAATAACTACCTCAACCACCTCTTGGAAGAATTAAATGATTGGGTGCAATAGTCAACATGGGTAGTTAATGATTCATGGGTTCTCTCATTGACACTTGGATTGACACTATTGGCTTTAAGGGTTTGAATATTTCTCTCCCTATTCCTTGTAAAAATCATTCCCCCATACTCTTGTTGCCTTGCATAGCTAGTTGTGGGTATTTTTATTAAAATACATTACATCATATTTACGATTTTCATCGTGCCATGCCGATTTTTAATTGTTGATACATAAATGATAAATCGATGGTGAGGCCTTGGCCTTGAACTCCTCACCATGATTTTTATAACCATATTACATCATTTACATGTTTAATGCAATGGGGTCAAAATTAGGGTGTTACATTCTAGATCTTATCAAATATTTATATTCTTACATTTAAAACAATAAAAATCTATAGAAACTTAGATGGAGTTGTAAATTAAATTGTATAATGTTTAAATTATTTCAAAATGAAATACATACTGTTAAAATATGCTAATTTTTTTTTTTAATATAAAATATATTATAACTTGTCATACATGTGGGTTTGGTTTGTAGTTTTGAGGCTTTAAGCCTATTCCCTTATCTCAAGGAAGACTAGGTTTCAGCCAATTAAAAACACAGTCTTATCTCTTACTCAAAACTATCAAAATTAACTTTGTAGTTTCACTCCCAAACTTATCAAAATTATTTTGCTTTTAAATAAATATAAAAATAACTGATTATTTAATTAAATATTCTATTCAATTAAAATATAAATTAGTAAAAAATAATGGAAAGAAAACGCTTCATTTTATCGCATTATTCCACGGAGGATCTACCATGAAGGTAAAATATTAGAGTAAAAAATAATGGAAAGAAAACGCTTCATTTTATCGCATTATTCCACGGAGGATCTACCGTGAAGGTAAAATATTAAAGGGAAGGTTTTAGGAGCAGTATAAGGGATAACTAAAATGTTTTTACTTGCTGGAATCAGGAATCAGGTAGAGTAAGAAAGTTGAAATGGTAATTTGGAGTGTTTAAATAGTAATTTTGATGATCTGATTAGTTTTAAAATATGGTATTTAGTTTAGTAATTACCATTGATGCAATTGCAGAATTATGGAAATAACAATTTCCAGAACAAATTTGACCAATTTCTATGAAAATTTCACCCGAAAAGTCTGGCATTTTAATGAAAATTTCACCGGAAAAGTCTGGCATTTTAGTGGTCATTTATCCTACGCGGAAGGTTTTATCGTCAAAGACGCGTTTAAATAGATATTTTATTTAAATTTAGTCAAAATTTTAATGGAAAAATATAATTATATCGTAGACTGAATTTCGTCATGAAAGAACTTTTAACTCCACGGTTAGGATTCGAGGTTCTACAAATCGACGAATAAACAATCAAGAAATCTGTAGGTACTTCTGATATGTGCTATAATTCCAACGTAATCCGCCAAATATGACGTTTCTGCGGTAGAATTCCAACCTAATTCGCCACGTCTGATGCGTTCTGCAGTAGAATTCCGACCTAATTCGCCAAATATGACGTGTTTTTCCCAAATAAAGCGAAGCTACGGTAGAATTCCAACCTAATTCGCCAAATCTGATGCGTTCTGCGGTAAAATTCCAACCTAATTCGCCAAATATGATGTGTTTTTGCCAAGCATGACTGAGTATGGCTTGTAATTCAAAGAATTCAGAATTAGGGTTGAGAGAGTTAGGGTTTTCAAGAACAAACCAGGAGCAAGAAGCTGCTCTAGCTGTCAATCACCAATCGGTTTGCCGTGTTGGACGGTGCAGGGTACTATTTTGCTAGCTTCGACTGTACGCTCTGACCTACAACGCCTCTTTTCAGATGCTGTAGTTGTACTATGGACTTCAAGTAGAAATTTGAAAAAGGCGCCGGGATTCGATCGTCGGTGTCTCAGCTCTAGTTGTTGTTCGTTCAGATGGACCGATTGGGTTTGAAAAAGGCGCCAGGATTCGATCGTCGGTGTCTCAGCTTTAGTTGTTTGTTCAGATTAAAGCCGATTGGGTTCGAAATGAGGGCCGGTGACTGTTGAAAAATGAAGAGCCGTCAATTTCGCAGACAAAAAAATATGAAGTTTGATGTACCTACCTAATCCTTTGTCGTTTTATTTTAAAACCATTTGTGTTGTCCATGTCCAGACTCCAGAGCAGAGGAGCTCGACACAGCTCCGTTTGCCGTCGTTTTCTCGGCACGGCAGATTTGATTTGCTCCGTTTGCCGTGGCCGATAAACATTTCCCCGCTTCACGGGGCTGTACGTCAAAATCAATTAAATTAAATAAAAAAGATGAAAAGAAATTTGCGAAATTATCGTACTGTTTGTTGTTGAAAATATTATTAATAATTATTATTATTTAATTTTAAGGTTATTTTATTTTAAAATATAAAATCACATTCCCATGTCATATTACTAAACCACTAAAATAATAGTTAATGAATGAAAATTTATAGTATTTAAATACTCGATCTCTTAAAAGATAATACAGTTATCCTACCATAAAAATACAAACTCACAATACAAATATAAAAGTAAACAAAAAAACAATAGAGACTTGCATATAAAAATATTGAGTCTACGAATATTAATATGCAAAAACCTACTATGTTGATTAATGATTCTCATAAAAGGTCAATGTAGACTTAGACCATGGTGTAAAATATCTCGTATTCTATCTAAAACCTAATAGATATCACCTTCGAAGATTGGTAGCTAGAATTTTCATATTATGTAAGAGATAACTATCTCAAGGAGGAAGATTAGTCAAGTTTGGAAAATATACTATTGTAAGAAATGCTTCAATTTCCTTTGCATTGGATTGGAAAAAGAGTGAAGGAAGATATTTCATTGGTTAAATGGAAGAGATTCGTTATTTCAAAAGAAGCGGGTGGTTGGGGTTTACAAAATATTTACATATTTAGTTAAGTATTAGTAACAAAAAATCTCTAGCAACAGAAAAACCTTTGGAGATTGATTTAAAATGATGGATAATAGGAAGTGTTATGAAGACTAAATATCTATGAGGATTGTCAATGGAAATATGGCTTAGAACAAAAAGAAAGTAGGCACAAGGTGCCTCCATAGTTTTGGAAGTCATGGTCGCAACCTTTCCCTTAGTGGGTAATTGGTTCGTTTGGCAAGTAAGTAATGGTAGCAATTTTAGGATGGGCTAGGATCCTTGGATGGGAGTCAAAGGTAATTTTAGATTATCACTTGATTTATTGGAGGCATTGCATAACCAAGGTTTTTTCCATATGGCCATATAGCAAATGTAGCCTCTTAATTAAATAGATTTCAATGGATACAATGATGGGAGACAACATAAAAATGTTAAATTTATAAGGGGAAATAGTAAAGGAATGGAATCATTATGTTAAAATATTGAATCTTAGTTCATTTAGGCTAACTAAAGAAGAAGATTAGATCAAGTGGTCTAAAAACTTAGGAATTGGAGAATACATACTTAGATTGGGGTATTCAACAAGAATAGAAGAGAATATAAGGAATGAAAAAATTTGGTGGTGGATATATGTATGGAAATCAGAATGTCCATTAAAAGCAAATCTTATTGTGTTAGTTGTATGGAATTGCGTGAAAGTAAATTTCGTTCTCGTCATCTCAATCCTTTATCTGGGAACATCCTCGGGAGACATCAAGCCTGAGAAAAATAAGAATCCAACAACGGATATAAATTTTACATCATTATGATAGGCGATATAAATTTTACATCATTTTGATAGGCCTTTCCATGGAGGGCTTAAATTAGTTTAAAAATCACCAAAATGTTAGTTGCCTGGAACTGCGTGAAAGTAAATTTCGTTCTCGATATTTCAATCCCTTATCTGGGATCATACTCGGGAGACATCAAGCCTGAGAAAAATAAGAATCCAACAACAGATATAAATTTTACATCATTTTGATAAGCCTTTAGATGCAGGGTTTCAATTAGTTTAAAAATTTCCATACACAGGTAAAAGTGCTAGTTGCTTGGATTGCGTGAAAGTAAATTCCATTCTCAACATTTCAATCATTTATCTAGGATCATCCTCAAGAGACATCAAACCTGAGAAAAATAAGAATCCAACAATGGATATAAATTTTGCATCATTTTAATAAGCCCTTCCATGGAGAGTTTCAATTGTTTATTTATTGATTGATTGATTTGGACTTTTTACAATTAATCCTTGATTTGATTGATACTCCATGGATTTAAAAATCCATGGATGGTTTTACAATATTTTAAGATTATTGGTTAATAGTTCAACAATTTTAACATATATTTTTAATTTAAATAATCAATTAATTAGTATAAATTTATTTTAATTTTATATTTATTTATTACATATTTATTTATAAAAAATATATAAAAACTTTTTGATATTATAAAAATATATTAATATATTTTTTGTTTTCTTTTTTATATTGATTTTTTAATTAAATGTTAAACATGACAATTTTCTAATATAATTTCATTAATATCCATATGCATTACATACATCATACCAACATCTCTCCTATCCATGTTATAAAGCATGTCCTCCTACAATAAAAGTAAATAAATAGTTGATTTCATAAATAAAATAAAATAAATTATTAATTCTTCTTTCCCATGCCAATTGTAAACTTGGACCATGGAGTAAAATATCCCGTATTCTAATCTGAAACCTGATAGATATCACCTTTGAAGATTGGTAGCTAGAATTTTCTTATGGTGTAAGAGATAACTATTTCAATGAGGAAGATTAGTCAAGTTTGGAAAGTATATTAGTGTAAGAAATGTTTCAATTTCTTTTCGATTGGAAAAAGAGTTAAGGAAGATATTTCATTGGTAAAATGGAAAAGATTGGTTATTTCAAAATAAGCAGGTGGTTGGGGTTTACAAAATATTTACATATTTAGTCAAGAAGTAGCAACAAAAAAAAACTTTATTGACTTATCATGATATATTGATTTATAATGATGGATGATGGGGAAGAGTTATGAAGGCTAAATATCTCAGAGGATGGTTAATGGAAATATGGCTTAGAACAAAAAGAAAGCAGGCACAAGGTGCCTCCATAGTTTGAGAAGTCATGGTCGTAACCTTTCCCTTAGTGGGTAATTGGCTAGTTTGGAAAGTAGGTAATGGTAGCAATTTTAGGATCGACTAGGATCCTTGGATGGGGGTCAAAGGTAATTTTAGATTATCACTTGCTTTATTGGAGGCATTGCATAACCAAGTTTATTTCCATATGGCAAATGTAGCCTCTTAGTTGAATAGATATCAATGGATACAATGTTGGGAGACAATATAAAAATGTTAAATTTATAAGGGGGACTAGCAAAGGAATGGAATCATTATGTTGAAATATTGAATCTTAGTTCATTTAGGCTAACTAAAGAAGAAGATCAGATCAAGTGGTCTAAAAACTTAGGAATTGGAGAATACATAGTTAGATTGGGGTATTCAACAAGAATAGAAGAGAATATAAGGAATGAAATTTTTTGGTGGTGGATGTATGTATGGAAGTTAGAATGTCCATTAAAAACAAATCTTATTGTGTTAGTTGCCTACAATTGCGTGAAAGTAAATTTCGTTCTCCTCATCTCAATCCTTTATCTGGGAACATCCTTGGGAGACATCAAACCTGAGAAAAATAAGAATCCAACAACGGATATAAATTTTACATCATTCTGATAGGCCTTTCCATGGAGGGTTTCAATTAGTTTAAAAATCACCATACGCAGGTAAAAATGTTAGTTGCCTAGAACTGCGTGAAAGTAAATTTCATTCTCGATATTTGAATCCCTTATCTAGGATCATACTCAGGAGACATCAAGCCTGAGAAAAATAAGAATCCTACAACGGATATAAATTTTCCATCATTCTGATAAGCCCTTCCATGGAGGGTTTCAATTAGTTTAAAAATTGCCATAGGCACGTAAAAATGTTAGTTGCCTGGATTGCGCAAATGTAAATTTCATTCTCAACATTTCAATCCCTTATCTGGGATCATCCTCAAAAGACATCAAGCTTGAGAAAAATAAGAATTCAACAACGGATATAAATTTCACATCATTCCGATAGGTGCTTCCATGGAGGGTTTCAATTATTCACAATTTGTTTCTTTGTTTATAATTGATCCTTGATTAATTGATTTGGACTTTTTACAATTGATCCTTATTTATATTGATCCTTGATTTGATTGATCCTCCATGGATTTAAAAATCCATGGAGGGTTTTACAATATTTTAAGATTTTAAGGTTGTTAGTTACTACTTCAACAATTTTAGTATATATTTTTGTTTTTATTTTTAATTTCGATAATCAATTAATTAATATAGATTAAAATGGATTTGGTCAAAGCATATGATAGGGTTAACTGGGCTTTTCTCAGATTAATACTTATCAGAATTGGGATTCCTTCACTTTTCATTAAGTGGATAATGGCCTGCATATCTTCCATGAATATCTCTGTGCTCGTTAATGGCAGTCCTGCTGATTTTTTCAACTGCTCCAGGGGAATTAGACAGGGATGCCCCCTTTCACCTCTCCTTTTTATCTTGATCATGGATGGCTTCAGTCGGCTGATAAATGATGCATTAATTAAGGGCAATATAAAAGGTATCAAGATCACAAAAGAATGTGTTATATCACATATTTTGTTTGCAGATGATGTGTTGATGGCAGGAGCAGACACCTTAGAAGAATGGGCTGCTTACAAGGAAATTGTACAAACTTTTTGTAGAGCCTCTGGTATGTTGGTCAGCACTGATAAATCCAATTTTTATCATAATTCCTTAAGGGAAGAACAGATTCATCATCTGCAGATGATCCTTCCATATAAATGTTGCCATATTGATCAGGGTTTCAAATACCTTGGATTCAACCTTAAGCCAAATAATTATCTAAACAGAGATTGGCTTTGGTTGATTCGTAAAATAGAAAATCGTATTTCCCAGTGGACATATAGATTGTTGTCAATTGGTGGAAAGCTTGTCCTTGTGAAATCGGTCTTGTCCAGCATTCCGGTCTACTGGTTTTCCCTATATGAAGTTCCTTGTTATATCATTAAAAACATCAAAAGATTATTTTTCAACTTCTTATGGTCTGGATCTACTGTTGGACCAAACCTTCACATGGTGGCTGCCGATTCTATAACTAGACCTTATCGTTTCGGCGGTTGGGGTGTTAAAGACTTGGAATCCTTTAATACTGCTCTTAGACTGAAAAGCACATGGAGGGCAATATTTGGAAAAACTCTATGGTCTCGGATCATCCAACACAAATATATCAAAGCTGATCTATCCATTTGGATTAGAAATCCAAAGCAAAAAAGCTGGAATTTCTCCCCTATCTAGAGAGGATTCATGAAAATATTTCATTGGATAAAGGATGATCTTCAGTGGCAAGCAGGTTCTGGCACATGTATTCGTGTGGGAATAGACCCGATTATTGGTATGGACTTTGATTACACTCTGCCGGCAAACATCACAGGCTATCTATAGATTCTGGGGTTGTCCACTTTAAACAAAATTTGGAAACAATGCGATGGGAGCCATTACACAGCTAAGTGGATGACTGCATATGATTTAGGTCTTTCGGGATATCATGCACATATCTGGCAGAACTATATAAAAAACTTAGATGCAGCAGGGATTAGATTGTCAAACGAAATTGATAGACTTCTTTGGAAGGGCAATCCGTCTACTGGTCTTGTTACAGCACATACGGCCTATAATAGAATTCTACAGGAGAAATATATTTTCCCACAGGATTGGTGGTTCAAAAGATTATGGGCATGGAATATTCCACTTAAGCTTAAATGCTTCATCTGGTTAGTTCTGAATAACAAGCTGAAAACTTGGGACAATTTGTGCAAGCGGGGATGGACAGGGCCCAATATCTGTGCTATTTGTAAGATTAAAGCTGAAACAAGAGATCATCTTTTTGTCAAATGCTCTTTTTCATGCAAAGTCTGGGATATGATATCAAACAAGCTAAATTTCTCACCTCGATGGGATGTTGGGGATTTTAACAGCTGTCTATTAAACTGGTTCAGGAATTATAAACAGTATTTCTTTGTTGCTATCTGCATTCCGTGGGCGGTTTGGTACATTAGAAATAAGGTTATATTTCAGAACTTGACACCTGATAGCTTTCATTGCAGTCAAATTGCCCTAAACATGCTCACATCTTGTGTGATGGATCAGAAGAATTTGAAAGCTGCTAGAATTGGTAATTTCGATTTCAAAGTGGAACAACCGGTTTTATTCTTCGATGGTGCTTCAACAAATGGACTTTGCGCTGTTGGGGGTGTTATTTTCCTTAATGAAACACACTATTTTACTGTCAAGCTCAATTGTGGTTCCGGTTCCAATATGAAGGCTGAGCTAATGGCACTCTGGTGTGTTCTCAAAGTTGCAAATATTTTTGGCCTGGTTAATGTCAAGGTTTATGGGGACTCTCGCGTCACCATCAAATGGGCAATGGGCGATTTCAAATTAAATGTTTTGAATCTGCAAAATTGGGCGAATAGAACACTTTATGAACTCTCCAAGCAATGTAATATCAGCTTCGAACATATATACAGAGAACATAATGCACGAGCAGACAAGCTTTCAAAGCTTGCTCTTTCTGGCATCGAGGGACAAATCATATGGGAAGAATGGCTTGATGATGACATGCTGGACTGTGGGGAATTTCACTTCCTTGACTAAGCAGAATTTAAGCCATAAGTCTGTCCATAATATTGGCTGTTTTGTTTTGTTTTTTGTATTAAAGAATTGGGTTCAACTCTGCATATTTGGAATTGTGTCTATTGATCGGACACAGATGTACTTTCATGCTTTCTGGGCTTCAGCTCTCTAGATGATCAGTTATCTGATTCAATTTTTGAATCTTGATCTCTCTTTGTACTATTTGATTCTATATGAATATCAATAGTAGCTTTTTTTCTGTGGAAAAAAATAGATTTATTTTAATTTATATTTATTTATTACATATTTATTTAAAATATATATATATAAACTTGTTCATATTATAGAAAGATATTAATAATCTATTCTTTATTTTCATTTTTTATATTAATTTTTAAAATTAAATTAAACATAAAAAATTTCTAATATAATTTCATTAATGTACATATCCATACCAACATCTCTCCTATCCATGTTAGGAAGCATATCCTGTACATATATCATACCAACATCTCTCATATCCATGTTATAAAGCATGTCCTGGTACAATAAAAGCAAATAAATAGTTGATTTCAAAAATTAAAAAAAATTGTTAATTTTTCATAAATAATATTTGACATTTATGAATTTGTACTATAATAACATATCACATATCAAAATTCAAAGGGACTAGAATCCAGAAGAAGGATTAAAAATTCAAACAATTAAAAAGAGGGACTAGAATCTAGAAGAAGGATTAAAAACTCAAACAATTAAAGAGAGGGAGAGAAAATGAATTTGCAATTATTATGAAGATCATATAAAGAACGATTATAAGCCAAAAAGGGCCCATAACATAGATTATCAATTACATTATTTAGTAATCTTGAAAAAATAAATCACTCAAAACATTTTATGCCATGTAGTCTATTATCGATTCAGCATAATAAACTTGACACATTGTTTAGTTTTTTATTAACAAGTTTATAAGAGTTATTGTGAATAAAAATCCTATTTAACTTTTATCAATTAACTTAAAACTAGTGTACCTTAGAAACCAACAAATGGAAACGCTAAAGTGAATTAAGGTATCTCGAATTCAAATTGGATGGATGGTTGAGTGGCTTAACTTAACTTTATTTATCAAAGGGAGTGTTTTGTTCACTGTTACTAATATCTCCTATTGTTACTAATATCTCCTATGAGTCCTAAAATTAAAACTATTTGTTTGTGTCATCAAGCCTTCACAATTGCACTGAAGGGCATTACCAACAAATCCACAACGAGACCCAAGCAATCTAGGTATAGAGGTCCCACTTGTAAACACAAAGCAAATCAAAAAAATTAGTTGCAATTTTCATCTTTGTTTGTGTGTGAGTTTTTTTTTTCATATGATGATGATTTAAAAAGCTTCAAATTTGTGGTGATTGATTAATGCATTCAAGTTGGACAAATTATGGACTCTTATTGTTAGAAAATCAACGGAGTAGTGCTAATATAGTAGATGTGCCTTCTTCCAGTCTTGATAACCATAGATATCTGATTATTGGGTTTGTGAATTCTTGTTAATGCACTAATCACTGAAATTATTGGGTTTATGAATCTATGTCCTTACATCACTAGTTACAATCACACTAAGCCCATTGAACTACATAGGAAAATTAGATTGGACTAAAACTAGTACATCTAAAATTTGGTTGTACATTTTATGGAGTAATTGCTGAGTCATATTGCTTGCTCGTGGTTTAAATATCAAGAATAACCTCTTCGTAAGTGCCTACTAGTATCCAAAAACAACTACAATATTCTGGCATTGTCATGGGATAAAGATCAATTTTATGTTGAGAGACTAAAGGTGTAAAGCAAAATGTGTGAGGGTTTGATATGACCCAATGGGGTCATATGTGGGGTTAAATGTATATAATATGACCCCAAGGGTTGGCATATATGGGGCTAAATGTATATGCAATGGGGTAAGCCTAATGAAGTTGCCTCATTTGCAATGACTGTATATGTATATATAAAGGTAATGTAGTCATTGTTGAGGAAATCTGAAATGATTATGTGAATGTCTTGGAGTAATTGGGGAACGATCTCCTATTCTTTAAAGAGTTATTGTGTAACTTATCTTTCTTATCTATATTGGAGTTATGCTCCACATTTACATTGATGTGCATGGTGTGTACTCTTCTATCTTATGCTATTTTAAGGATATTGGTTCATAACAAGGTTCAACTATCTTGTTGGCCATGGCTTATCTGAGTGAGAATATGTATCCATAGATGCTCCCATAATGACCTTTCCCCAAAAGTTTTATGTCGATTATGAAACCATCTATGACATTTTCGATTTGCACGAATATCTAAATGATAATGCGTTTGTGAAAATAATTCCCTTTAATGATGGTTTAACTCTTTAGTGATCACATTCTCATGCAGATGCTTGCTCCATAGTAAGAAACCAAACCTGTAGCATAATCTCAATCTTGGAAAAAATCTCATTACAATGGAAACACAAAAACCATCAAACCATAACCATTATTACTACACATGCATGGCCTGAAACAAAAGGAGACATATTGATTCAAAACATTATAAATCTCTACCCAATGATGATTTTCTATTCCACCATCTACATCGAAGCACTACCTTCTTTCTCTTTCAAAATCATTAGAAGCAAACAAAGATAAATGGACATGCATTCTTTTGTTAATAGATTTCTAGACGACACTGGGGTTCTGCTAATAGACGGGGTGGCTGGGACGGTCAGATGTGACCGTTCCCGTCTTGGTTCGAAGCCCAGACTATCTGTTCCATTGGCAGCTTCACTCGAAGCATACGCCAGTTACTCTACCATTAAAGAAAAAAGAAAGAAGAAAGATCTCTAGACGACACTACCCATCCCATCACCTAGATTTATTAATAGATTTCTATGAGGTGAGGTGAACAAAGTACACATTAGAATAAATTTTCAAAATAGCAATAATGATCAACGTCTTTCAAAACCAAAACTTTTTGAATATGTCATGCCTATAAAAGATCCCTCCGACATCATTATTATAAGCTCATTTGTAGCTTTAACATTTCCATGAGTTAATTTTAGGTATTTTATAAAAATATGTTACAACTCATTTGTAACTAAAAATATGTTACAACTCATTTGTAACTTTAATAGATCCATCTATGAGTTTAGTATTTTTCAAAAAATTGTGACAAAATGTTCTTTTTGAAAGAATCAAAGTTTTCACTTTGAATAAAGTTTAAAGTTAATAATTTGGATTATTGTGATAATTTTACTTAAAAAAATTTAGATAAATATATTTTCATTTCTTAAATTCAAAGTAAAATTTGAGATTGTTTTATTGAAATTTTGAAGTGAGATTAATATTTTAATTTTAATTATTTATTTTTATTAATTTTGTTGTCATGCATTTTATAATGAACTTTTGGTGATTCATATCATTGAAGGCCCCCAAAGATGGTTAGATATTCTCAATGAGTTTTGTAATTCAAATGGTTCAAGAGTTAACTCAGAAAGATTAATGTTTGGTCTATAAAGTTTTAGACAAGAGTTCTCTCAACATATATGATAATCATAAAGGAAAAATAGTCGCTATAATTATCATTTGTTATATTTATTTATGTATGTTGTTCTTGGAACTGGATTCCAACATATCGAATGCTTCTCAAAGCTAAATCAACAACATGTTATGTTGCATTAGCTCTTATGGAGAAATAATGCTCTTAACCCTAGTTTCAAGATGTTCAATCTAAGACAACCCTTTCCACAAGACAATATCATTGAATTACTATATGGGTGTGAGATTTGTTGCACTAGAATTAGACAAACACAGTGGACACATGGGACAAAAAAAGGTTACATTTTGTGTGCCAATTTCAAAGTGAATGTATGAAATTACGATATCTACAGTTAGTGATCAAATGGAAGGTCCCATATCATGGAGTTGGTATACTCAATTGAGTTTGGTTCTCTTCTCCCTGTATCAAGGACAAGATATGTTGTTGACTCTACTCTCACAACCATATGCGTCGTGCTAGCATCATTTTCTTTTCCAACATTCATGCACCTCTCTTTAGATCCTCCTAAAACGCTAATTCCCAATCTTCAATTCACATATTTAACCTCTCCCTTTTTCATGAGTATGATGCACAATGTAGGAGAATGTGTTGCTTAGTTTCTATCTCCCCATTTCCGCATACTGACATTACCTTTCCTCCACTGTTCTTATGGTTGTTCCTATCTTCCTATTTGACATCTCAACCCATGTGAGTTAGTTCTTAGTTGTGTTATTACTTGTTTTTCATGTCAATGGATGTTAAGTTTCAAGTAATTTTGCACTTTGATCTCCTCACACATGTTGAAGTTGTCCATGTAGTATTCATGTTCATTTGGCATGCTTTCATTATCTTCCCTTTTGTACATGACTTTTCAATGCCCTATTATCTAATGTAAACGTTTCTTCTTCTATACTCCACTCTTTAAACCATTTCCTACATTGTCAATCCTATGTTTTCTTTGTCTTTTTGGTTCATCTTGGTTTATTTAAGTGGTATCATATCATTCTCCATGACTAGCATTTTTTCTCTATACAAAATCAATGTTCCATGTGCCTCCAATTCTATTGGGCATAGCCATATTTTGGCTAGGAGTATCTTCTAAGGGGTGTTGTTTTATTTATTATTATTGACATTATCTTAGATAACTTGTTATTAGGTGTTTTTGTACTTGCTCAATTTGTCAATATTCAAGCCAAAAGTGTGAAAAAGAGATGTAACCCTCAACATACCAAGAGTGTCGATAACCATGCTTGCTTAGATGCATGGATAACTAAAGTGTAAGAAAAATGATACCTTAACTAACCAATAATAAAATTAGTGGCTAAGCAATCAACCAAATTCATGAAGGCAATAATTGAAACGATGCTCTATTGATAAGAAGTTAGACCAGAAACTCTGAAAAAACAACCACATAAGGGATTCTAAAGAAAGTGGAAATAAGGACTCTTTGAACTTATGATGTCAAATTGAGCAAGTACAAAAACACCTAATAACAAGTGGTTGAGTGCTGTGAGTTGTGAGCAGAAGGTCTTGGGGTCAAATCCCCGAGTGGCTATACATTGTTATATAAGGGCCTCACTTGATGTCCCCACCGGGTTAGGCCTCCTAATCAGGTTTTCCCATGATATGTTCCAATGAAAGAAAAGTAAGAACTTTGTCCATAAAAACATAGAAGGAATTTGATGAGCAATTTACTCTTCATGAGGTGACTTGCTTGTAAAATACAATCATAATTCAAAAATAACTATCACATTTTTTCATAAATAAAATAATTGAGACAAATAGATTTGAAATTCCAACCTTACATGAAAGTATCTATTGTGAAAGTACGAAAGGTGATTTGACTTCTTTTAGTGATAGGAACTAGAGGTTATTTGATTGAGGACAAATGTAGTTGACGCTAAAATTAATTAAGTAGACTTAGATGGAAGGTATGTTCCAAGTTAGAGGTTACCCCAGTGAGGTCAAATGTAGTCGACGCCACAATTAATCAACGAGAGTGACAGGGAAGGTATGTGCCGCGTTTTGCTTTGCTTATTAAGGTGAAGCTACGGATTTTTGGAACATTAGCATCAAGGTCAAAACCATTTGCCAACTCAACCTTATATTTAAAAGATTCAAATACTTTAAATGGAATATAGTCACTCTTCATGGTTAACTTATTTAGTGTATTAAATTCAGGCTGGTCTAGGCTTTATTTCCATTTTCCTTTAAAATCTTCATGCTAAGAGTTTGGGGTCTAACTTCCTTATCATTGGGATGTTGTTTTACATTATTGTCTTGGTGAATTGGGTTGTTTGATTAATTATTAATTTTATTTTTCATTATTAAGGGTGTAATTTTTTCATGCTTCAGTGCTTCATGTATTTGATCAAATATGGTTAATGACATTCTTGTTTTTTTTGTTATTAAATGTGTCATTTTTTCACGCTTCGATGCTTCATGCATTTGGCGAAACATGGTTATTAACACTCTTAATATATAGAGGTTACAATTCTTAAATTCTTTTTTATGTGTTTGGCTTGAATATTGACAGATTTTTGCCCCTATCTTTAACCCAATGATATTTGAAAGAAATATAAATAAAGAAACTATGTAGAAGGTTCGTAAGACACACTTAATGCACATACGACTCTCAACAAGAATTATATTATCTTAAACATCATCATTATCACTCTACATATTTTGTAGAATGAAAATGATTCAATAATCACTTCAAGCTATTCGAGGGCCAACACCTCCATAACCTTTGCTTTTATCTTCAATCAATTCAGGTTTTGCACCCATTACCTAACAATGAACATTGGTAATCACATACTTTGTATTCAGTGCATATATAAACTATGTATCAACGAGCCCAAATGAAAAAAAAACTTCATTTTCTCCTCTCTGATAGATTATGACATTCATGTCAGATTAAGATATTATTTCCTGTTTAGAGATCTTCGCACATTAAGATCTTGGACTTATTATGAAGACCAAAGGCATGTTGCTTTTCTATTAGAGCACTTAAGTAGTGTTGGAAGACACTCTTACATATGTAGAAATCCAGCTCCAAACAATGCTTATTGTCTTAGTATGCCATTATTCAAGCAAAGCTAGAGAGACACGGCTCGTTGACTTCCAAAGGATCATTCAACATTAAAACTCTTTTATAGTTGAAAACTGGGGTTTTGCTTAGAACATACATTTATTGTGATGCATTGCTCACTTTTTGTCAACTTGAAATGCTTTTATGTGAAATACATATCTCGAGGAAAGCCATTGAGCACTTCCTCTCATTCTGAGGATGGTACCTAGGGTAAACTAGATTCTTTAGGGATCCGGCCGTTACAACAATATATTCATTAAAAGCTCAATATGTCACTTGCAAGAATTGACCCTGGGTGGGGATGATAACACTTCTCCTCTCAACTGTCTAGGCTAGACCCATTTGACATTTTTTGAAATATATATCCCAAGAAACCCTCAAGCACTTCCCCTAATTCTAAGAATGGTACCCAAGGTAAACCATATTCTTTAGGGCTTAAGGGCATATCAACATGTCACTAATGAGAATAAAACCCAAGTGGGAAGGATAACAATCTCTATGCTATGTTTGTAGCTCTTCTTTCTCCAACATTTTCACAATGTATTGTTAGCCAATTTCAATCACCATCATGTCTCTTTTTACTCATCTTCCTCCATAATGTTTCACAATAAATGTAATCAATTTCTTTTTAAAATGGACACTAATAATGAATTTGAATTCAAATATAAATGCTTCTCTACGGTCTTATTCAATTAAGACCATTACAAGTCTAACACAACAAAGTCTAGCTCTTTACATGTTTATATCATAGTAGTCTAAATGTTATACGTTTGCACCTTTTTTTGACTATCATTATTGGGATCCGAGTTTATAATTTTTTATCAAATTGCATTTTTGAACACATAAATGGATTCAACGCCCTAAAACACCCATATTGCACCGTGGTTGTGTAATCTGAACAACTAATATATGCAATTCCAACAAGTCTTTTAAATAAATTAACACTAATAATGAATTTGAATTCAAATATAAATGCTCTTCTATAGCCTTATTCAACTCGACCATTACAAGTCTAACACAACAAAGTCTAACTCTGATCACATGTTTATATCATAGTAGTCTAAATGTTATACGATTTGCACCTTTGTTTTTTTGACTATCATCATTGGAATCCGACGTTATAATTTTGATCAAATTGCATTTTTGAATACATAAATGGACTGTAAAATACCCCTATTGTGCAATCTCAACAACTTATATATGCAATTCTAGCAACTTTAATCATAGCATATTTAGACCAATGTGTTTATGTCCACTAGTTTAACGCATAGTAGCATAAATCAAGTATGAATACATATAAGAATACGAAAAAAAATACCTAATAAAAAACAAAATTATTTTGAATTAAATATTCACAAATATACTATAAATTTACATAGACATTTATATAATAAAATCAAATATATATTTAAAAAACAAAATTATAATTCTCAACACTATAAGATATGGTCAGTGTGAGAGACTATAAGTAGTTATTAATAATTATTTTATTAAAAAACTATAAAATTGAATGATATTTCTGTTTTTTAGTGTTTAAATAATTAAAGTTTTGTTTTCTTAAATTGGTTTTGAAATTTTAAATGTCCATTAAAAAAGAGAATCCCTACACACTTGAATTATGCTACTATGGTTTAATGCAAGAATTCTCTACTAAATTTAGATGGGGTTATCAAAGACTTAAGGACAACCATGGAAGTACTTTAAAATCTAATAATCTAAAAGAACTATGATCTCGCCTCTTTTTGAATGCATTTCTTTGCAAGATTTTGACAAAACTCAAAAAGAATTTTTAAATTTTTTCATCAGTGTTAAAATTGCTTAATTGAAATGCTATGGGATATTCAATGCCATTGAATTTATTTATACATTCAAAACCATGATTTAAATAACACAAAATCCAAATTAAAAAAAAAGTAGCAAATTCGTGGGAACCTGAAATTGTCCCATCTTTAAATTTCTTTCTTTAAAATAAAATATTAAAGCTAAATAAAAATTATTTGACCTCATTTAGTGAAAATAACTAGAGATTAGGTTAAATATATTTGACTAAAATATAATTAAGAAGAGTTAGAGGGAGGTATGTTCCACCTTTTGCTCTTTCCATCAAGGTAAACGTAACTAGGGTTATTTCATTTTTGGCCAGTGACATGTTCCGCCTTTTGCTCTGCCAATTAAGTTGAAGCTACGGATTTTTAGAACATAAAATAATAGAATAGAAAGCAAATCTGAATGCCAACTCAACCTGATATTTAAAAGACGGAAAACCTAATAAACAAAAAAGGCAAGCATGTGGAACCGATCTTTGACCCCGTACAACGTGTAAATTTGAAAATTTAAAATAATTAGGGTTTAGAGAGAGGTAGGGTTTAAACGAATAAAACAAGAGAAAGAAGATGGTCTCGTTGTCAAAACGGTAATCGATTTTGTCTGTCATCTCCGGAGGTACACAGTACTCTTTGACCGTAACCTTTGACATAAATGAAAATAAAGTTGCTTTTCATCATAATACTTTCTGACGGAAATTAGAATTTTCAAAAAGAGGCGCCGGGATTCGATCGTCGGTGTCTCAGCTTTATTTTCTGCTGGTGACCTGGATGGAAAATCAGGGCCGGTGAAAGCGGTGGCGAGGAGCCGTCAAATTTGTGGGCACCGCCACCGCCGCCGCTAAAATTGGTGGGAAAAATAAAAATTTGTATTTAGTATTTTAATTTTTTTTACCTAATCCTTTATCGTTTCATTTATTTTTTTAAACCCCTCGAGCGCGCGGGCGGAGGGGCCCGACACAGCGCCGGCGTTGGCCGTTGGCGTCTCTTTCTCGTCACGGCGGATTTGATTTTGTCCGTTTGCCGGTGGCCGAGAAACATTTTCCCGCTTCAATGGCGTGCACGTCAAAATCGATTAAATTAAAAAAGGGGGAGAAACTTTTTCCAGAGTATGGAGCTATTATAACAATAATTATTATAATTAAATGCGCGTAGGGTTTCTGTTGGTGCCGGGTTCACAGTTGGGGTCCGTGTGGACGGTAAGTAAAGGGGCATGCAGTGATTGTACACGTGTCATGGCAAAATTAGACCGAAATTTGAAATTGAGAATATCGGGGTACCTTGTCTTGGTTTGTTCCCATGTTTGTGGGGACATGTGCTTTGCCCTTCTTTATTTTTTCTCTCTTATATTAAAAATAAGATGAGTCCCCACTGCCCATGTTATGTTCTCGTTTTTCCCTTTGAATCTTCCTTCCTCTATTTCCGCCCTTTCTGCAGCTTAGCGGTCTTCTTCTTCGTCTTCGTCTTCGTCTTCGAGCTGCAGTGCAGTCTTTGGGTCGGAGAGGATTCAAGGATTAGGGTTCTTAAGATCTTGTTTGATTGCCGCTTATCTCGGCTGCATAAGCTGCGCTGTGTTGACAGAGTATTCCGAGGATTTTGAGCTTCCTTCTGAGTTCAGTATCTGGCTTTCAGGTTTTCCCGGATTGTTGGAAGCTCTGGTTTGGTGTTTTTAATGGCGTGTGAAGAAGGGGGTTATGTTGTGCCGAACTTGGTCGATGGTGAGTTCTGGTTGCCGTCTGATTTTCTCAGCGACGAGGTCACGCCGCTCCCGAAGAATTCCGGTTTCGACCATGGTCGTCTTCCCTATGAATGGGGTTTGGGTTCTGTTGGTTTTCAGGTCGATTCTCCGGTAGAGTCTCCCCCGGCTGGGCTTAGTGAAACTGACGAAGAAGATGACTATGTTGCTGGATTAGCCGAGCGGGTCGCTTATGCGTTTCTGGATGACGATGAAAACTGTCAGCAGGGTGTTGATGTAGGCGTGGGCGTTCATGCTGCCATGAACTGGGCTTCATCCCAGAACCGAGTTTTTGTGGACCATACTAATGCAAAGGTATGCTCATGGTTTTACTTTTTTGTTGCGTTATGAAATTCGGGAATGGGCTCTCATGATATTTTTGCCTTTGGACTCTGTTTCAGTGTCAAATGTCGAGGTCACCGCAGTCTACTTTACGCGGCGGGCTAGGGAGGAGTCGTTGCTTGCCTATGGAGGGTTCGAGAGTTACGAGCAACGCTGCCGGCGATGATGCTTGGGAATTGATTCAAATGGCCGCAGACCAGGTTGTTCGGTTCAATATGGTGGCTCCTGAGAACGCCGACAGGTATAAAGCACCGGTGAAGGGCTTTACTGTAACCCCTGGAGGAGGGGAATCTCAATTCCACTGGAGTCAAAATGTTACGGACTATCAGAACGGCAGTTCGACCTTTTCCGGGTTCGATTCTGGTTATAATGCTTCCCACCATGGCCAGCAGAGGCCTTGGAACCCTCGTCCGAGGGCTGAAGATCGCAAGATTCCCGCTCAACAGGTTCGATTTTTACAATTTTTTTTCAAAATTTTATCTTCTGAACAGTGCCCAAGGTTTGTAAGGTGAGGAGACACTGAGCTTACAGTTGTTTGTTTTTGTTTTCAGAGTCATCAGTATACACAGGCGAAGCAATCGATGACAAGACAAGGCAGACTACAAGCAATACAGACGCAGCAAGGGCAGAACAGGTGCGGGCATGCTAAGCCGGCAAGTCGTATTTACTCGGCGTGCCCTCCTAGTCAGCAGGTTGCCGGTGGTTCGGGAATGAGGGCTGTATTTCTCGGCTCCAATGGACCTGGACGAGAATCTGGAGGGACTGGTGTTTTTCTGCCGCGCAGGATGGATAATGGCCATGCTGTCAAGCAGAAGCCAGGTAGTTTATTTCTCAAACTCTTACCTCCCGCGTCAGACGGTCAAAAGCTCTAGTTCTTTCTTTAATGGCAGATATTAAAGAAAGTGTTTCATATTGATGGCATGCATTAAAGAAAGTTAATCTTATTTTCTTATTGCAGCATGCTCGACAGTTCTCCTCCCAGCAAGGATAGTACAGGCTTTGAACCTTAATGTGGAGGACTTGCGCTCGAAGCCATGTGGTTTGTCAGAGACCTCGCTTAATCGACGGGGTAAGGAGCCTCTCTTGACGATGAATCCCTGACGGATTCTTTTGGTGAATGATTCTTTGGTTTATACATATGATTATTTTAGGGTTTATAAATATTATGACAATGGAAATAAACAAACCAAACATTTCATGTTTTTTCTGCAGTTTACACGAGGGCAGCCGAGCATCAGAAGGCGGTGGGAGGAGAAATGTGGCCCGTGCATGAGCAGAAATTGGGGTTTTATCCTGGTTGTTCCGAGGTCCAGTCATCGTCAGCTGATATCAGTTTACCTCATGAATGGACTTATTAGCAGCAGCTTCACCTTTCCAACTGACTTTAATGCTAACGTCTAAAGTCTAACTTCTGTAGTTTTCTCAGACACCAAGGCTCAGAATCCCTCTGCTATTATCATTTCCAGGAAGAGCCATTCTGTTGCTTAAGCTGTTGTTCTTAATAAGTCTCTGCTGATGATGTTTTACAAGGGGCATACTGATTAACATGGAATAGTAGCAAGTTTAGGTGGGTTAATGCCCTCATTTTCTTTTGCTAACACATATAGACACTCACTTGTACAGTAAGTGGAGTCTCGGCCAGTTTAGTAGTTAGCATTGCTGCTTTTGGTGTTTGGGAAATGTAATGCCAGCAATGAATAATGGTTGTTCCCATGCTCATGGCATGTATTTTATGCCATGGAGGAAAAAACTGTCCCGACATTTTGTAATAAGCAGAATAATGGAAATAAATACAGCAGATATTCTCCATCTGTGTCTCTGGCTAACTTATGTGTTTGTATAATATGGAGTTTCAATAATCAAAGAATGACATTAAGTGTGGTACATATACTCTCTGAGCATCATTGCATATACATATATTTCGTTACTCTGCAATTTTTTCCCTCTCAATAATATATCTTAATAATACAACTTTGCAACTTTCTTAATAATACAACTTTGCAACTTTGTTGTTTAAAATCTTGCACATTGAAAGTTGTGAAGACTGGCAGAATTGCGTGCAAGCTGTGTCAGAAATAAAAAATTTAAAATAATTTTTTTGAAGTTCAGTCAAAGTTGTGGCCCGTGGGGGCTGAGAACTTGAGCACATTCTAACCACTTTTATCATAGAATTCTGACAGGGATAATATAACTCCATTTTAAAATTCTTTTGACATGACAGTTATAATTGTAATCACACTCGGAAGAAAAGAATACTACAGCTTTGAGTGAAGACTACAGAGGAATTAAATGAACCCTGTCAGACTAACATGGAATCACGTGATAGAGGTAATTGCGCTTGAGTTTTAGGATAGGTGTGGGACTCTTTGCTGAGTAGATCTGTGAAGGATTTGCACGGCACAATATCTTATTCTCAGGTTGTCTACCTGCCTCTGCTGAACTGGAGATGTGCAGATACTATCTGTAGTCTTTTGGGGAACAACTTTCAAAAGTGTTGGTGGTTTTGTTCTTTTGGAGTTGTCTAGTCAAACGGGCTTCAAGTTTGGATAAGGAGCCGTTTGCTCATAGGTATTTTTTTCTTTCCAAGTTATAAAATCTAATGAGCTTTTTCTCCTTTTTTCTTACTAGAAAAGGTGGAAATGGTATTTGAAGTGAGGGAGATCTACACAGGAGAGGCTTTCTGTATTGAGATTAAGGTGGATAAGGTATTTGAAGTGAGCTTTCTGTATTGAGATTAAGGTGGATAAGGTATTTGAAGTGAGGGAGATCTACACAGGAGAGGCTTTCTGTATTCTCGAATCTCAATAGGAATCTGTTATGGGAATGAAATTAATTTACTTGTGGATATGGTATTCGAAGTAAAGGAGATCTATACAGTAGAGGCTTTTTGTTTTCTCGAAATTAATCTACTTATGGATGTGGTATTCGAAGTGTGGATATGGTATTCGAAGTAAAGGAGATCTATACAGTAGAGCCTTTTTGTTTTCTCGAATCTCGATGGCAGTCTGTTATGAGAACGAAATTAATTTACTTTAGAGGTGGAACACAAGAAATAAATGGAGAAAGAGAGGTATTAACAGGACAGAATCTCAATAGCAGTCTGTTATAGGATTAACATTAATTTACTTTAGAGGTGGAACACAATAAATAAATGGAGAGAGAGGTATTAACAGGACAGAATCTCAAAGCAATCTGTTATGAGATTGAAATTAATTTACTTTAGAGGTGGAACCACAAGAAATAAATAAATGGAGGAAGTGAGGTATTAACAGGAAATAAATGGAGGAATGAAATACCAACGTGACTGCAATTATTATATATACCATTACATCCATAACAACCAACAGGGCAGCAGCCCAGATGTCATGATTCATGGGGATGCTGATAAACAGTGACAGAGAACATAGATTCTTGCAAATGGGAGGTGAATCTTCACGTGACTATTTGACATTTATAAATTCCCGGGATGTTGATAATTGTTTTTGTTGGCCACGCCCCATCAAATCCAGATATGGCAAGGTGATATTTGTTGTGGGCTGATGTGAAGGGAAAGTTTGAAAATCTTATCTAAGCATACAGATCATCGAATACTCCATTGAAGAGGGATCAGTTTTTAAATGAATATGGATTTATTGTATCTTATCTTCTAAAATTTTTAAACCTATTATTTTTGTTCAGAGTTTATAAGAAAGATATATTTAAAATAAACATATATTATTTTTGTTCGAACCTATTTAGTTTCATTTTTGGATCTATTAAGTTTATAAGAAAGATACAAGTCTACATTGAGTTAAATAACTAATATTTATTTTGCTTTTAAATCTGTTATAAATTTGTTATTTGTTATTTTTTTTTAAACATCGGTCCAGGGATCCAAGTCACTATATCCAAGCCACTATATTTCTAGGTGCCCCACACACATGGCAAGCATGGGACACAGGTAAAGTCGGGTGTGATTTGACCTCCATTTCCAACTGTGACTTCATAACAACTGAATTACCAATGAGCCACATCCGTGCGGGCAATTATAAATTTGTTATTTAAATGAACTTGGTTTTATTTCAATTTCAATAAATTTAGATTTATTTTAATTTAAGTTATTGTAAATATGTTATTTTAATAAATTTATATTTATATTTTATTTTCTGTTTATTGTAAATATGTTTTAATACTCAAGGTTAGTAGGTGTTAGTGGGGGCTCTTTGACCTCTGGAGGAAATATTGAGAAAACATATGGGGGTTTCAGAATAATGACAAATAATCAAGCCACAGTGTTGGCTTTGTGATATGGAAAATAGGCAAATGGTATGGATATCCATACATTGAATTTCACAGGGGATTCCACGGTATGGGTATCCATACATTGAATATCATAGGGGATTCCACGGTCATAATTTAACACCTGGGCCTTCAAACTGTTCCTAAAGACTTGATTCTAGCTTGATTGCTCGAGTGACTCTGATGGGAGATTAGAAGTATAGGGGAAACCAAAGTTTTTCAAGTGCTAAGAGATGTTAATAAAGAGGTTGATTATCAAGCCAAGAAGGCTTGTAATCTTCCCATGGGGGCCATAAGGTTAAATGGAGAAAGTATATTTCAATGCATCATTCCTTAAGTTGTGGATTGGAGAAATTTTAGCGAGGTGAATGAATGGTGGTAGGGTGACCTCAAGATAATAGTATAATTTAAGACTGAATTTAATGCTCTGCACGTTGATGTTCGAAATCCATTAGATTCGACATGCTTTACTAGCAAGGATTTTGTGCCCAAAATGAAGTCTGTGGTACAAAAGTATGAAGTAGTCTAAAACCACAACATTTTGCACCTTTTTCGATGGTTTTTCGGCAGAGTTCCTCTATGTATTTGACGAAAATTTTAGGTGGCGTAAAGAGTTCCAAGTGTGTAGTGGCAGAGTTCCACTATGGAACTTTGCCCTTGGGGGTTTCTCCCCATTTTAAACCGACCTAGATGCTTGAAAAATCGATTAGAGTTCCTGATGAATCAGAACTCTGCCTTCTTTGAGTTGTCAGATTTCGGCTAGGGAGGTGCAAAGTGTTGCGTTTTTAGGCAATGCCCAAAAGTATCAAATGCATGATGTCAATTCTTTGTTCTTGATCTGCGAGCTTGGGTCATCATCAGTTGGTGATTTGATTGAGAAAATTGGTAGTAATCACAATGTAGTTTGTAATTTTAAACAGTGAGAAGGTGGTGTTTTTGGAAACATCTCTGAATGCTTATGGAGAAATCTAAATCACAGGTTGTTGCCTTTGGAGCATGCGAACTGGAACATTGAGTTAAGCAGGAACATTGAGATAGCAAAGCTTTTCTATACTTGCTTGTCTTATGGCTACTTGAGGAGAGCTCTGAAAAGGATGAGAGAACAATTTTGGGGAGGTAAGAGACATTGTAAAGAAGTAGAAGCCTTTTGCTGGGAGGCGATGAGCAAACACCATTGGGCTAGGTTGGAGGTAAGTAATCCTGGATTGGAAAATTTAATTCATTGCACAGGTTTGGTTGTTAACCTTGAGCTAGAATTACTGCATAAAAGAGATCTAAGTAGGGTATATTATGCCTTCAGGAATTTGGATTTTGTCACTCTTAGTTATAATCTATCTTGGAAGCATCGTGAAAGTTTTAAAAGTTGTAGAATTGCTTTTATTCTTTGGGTTGGAGGTGTTTTTAATACCAGACAGTGGGAAGGTGGTGAATTGGGTAGTATTTTTGAGTTATCCGGGAGGCCTTTGTTCCATAGATTGACATTCTTGGTTTAGTTGTATGGTGGGAATTGGATAACTGTCTTGAGCCGTTACACTACTCTAGAATTTCTCTATCTCTCGGGAGTTTTTGTTAGGCTTGTAGCTACTTGTTGAGAGATTTGAAAAGTCAGAGAGTTAACCACTGGGTTGAGGAAAATTTTAATCGCTGCAAAGTTCTGGTTGTTAGCCTTGAGCTAGAGTTACTTCATAAAAGAGATATATTCAGGGTATATCATGCCTTGAAGAATTTGGTTTTTTTTACTCTTAGTATAATCCATCTTAGAAGCATTACGGTGAAAGTGTTATAAGTTATAGAATTGCTTCTATTTTTTGGGTTGGAGGTGGTTTCAATACCAATAAGTGGGAAGGTGGTGAACTGGGTAGTATATCCGAGTTATTTTGGAGGCCTCTGTTTCATAGATCGACACTCTTGGTTCAGTTGTGTGGTGGAAATTGGCATATTGTCTTAAGTTGGTACATTGCTCTAGATGCTCTCTATCCTCCAGGGTCTCTTGGGAGTTTCTATCAAGCCTATAGCTGCTTGTGGGAAGATTTGAAAAGTTGGGGAGGTAACCATTGGGTTGAAGGAAAAGATCTTGAGAACAAATGGTATAGATTGGAGCTCAATAATGAAGATACATTAGGGGAGTTTTGAGGTAAAAAATGGGCCTCAAAACAAATAATGTATCATAAAATTTCACTTTATAAGAACCAATAGGATTCAAGATGATGATGTCAACCATAAGGGTAAAATTTGTAAAACAAATTGGAGGGAAAAAGAAAAACTATTTTTTCTTATCGTATTTTTGACATATCTCCTTAACGGTTTACCCAAATTTCAAGTTTGGGCACTTGTTCGATGCGGATTTTAATTCCGCATCCAACCCATATCCACATTGCATACTTCCGAGGCACCCACCACATGAAAAAATGAAAATTTAAATAAAAAAAAGTATTTTAATATTAAAATACATTTTTTTATTGAAATTTTCATTTTTCATGTCGTGGGTGCCTCGAAAGTATGCAGTGCGGGTATGGGTTGGATGCGGAATTAAAATACGCATCAAATGAGTTCCCAAACTTGAAATTTGGGTAAACCGTTAAGGAGATATGTAAAAAAAAATACGATACAAAAAAGCAGTTTTTCTTTTTCCTCTCTAAAATTTAGAACTCTTATTTTATTATTTCCCTTAGGAAGCCCATTTTAGACCTCAAAACTCCCCTAATGTAAGTAGTGTCTTTCAAACTGTTCTTGTCAAGTTGCGTTCCTGGAATTTGAGTGGTAATTGCATTAGAACTCCCTTAATTTTCTAGGTTAGAGGGGTTTGGAGAAGAAACAGTTTGGAGTAGTATTTTTTCATTTGCTGCAACTCTTTCATTATGGCCAATCCTCAGGGAAACAAAGACTACAATAAGCAGAGGGTTGAAATCCCTCTAGAGGACTCGAACATTACAATGTCTAGAGACATCCACATTATCGACAATTGGAAAAAAAAGTGGGAGATGAGGTATGCTCAGGGCCAAATCATAACGAAGACAAAATTTGATCTTCTACAGGCTCAAATGAAACATCTGAGATACAAACTGATTATGGCTGAAGTGGAGATCAAATTCTGGAAGGATAAGGTTAAATCTCGGGAGGATAATACTAATTTGTCTCAAGAGGAATTTCAAAGTTTAGGAAGAATGATAACCTTGTCATGGATAATCAATTTACAATCTGAGGTCCCTGTAACCATTGAGGAGAATGTCGAGAACGAGATTTTGGAAGCTTCTTCTCCCCATAACCCCTACATAGAAAATCAACAGCAAGATGTTCCACACTGTCAAGGCTAAATTTTGCCTTAATGTTTTCATATGCAGTGTAAGTGCTTTTTGTTTCTAGAATAGTTTAACCGTGAGTATACATGTCAAACAAGGTTGAATGTAACTATTTTGGGTTCTTCATTTTTGTATATTCAGAACTATACTTTCTATGCGACTCATCTTAGAAATAGCTAGTTTGTAACTACAAGTCGTCCAGTTTGGCTACCACATTTTTTGATAAATATAAAAGTACTTGTTTCTGCGAAAAAAAAAGGTTTTAATACTGATTGATTTTATTATTATTAGAATTACAAGTTCTGTATTAAAAAGATGTTGTAGTCACATTGTTCATTTTAATGGTTAAAAAGAGAGTTATTTCCTTGTTCAATGTAATGATACAAAAATGAGTTCTTTCAGTGTCTAATTTTAAAAGTAAACAAACTGGAAGTGTGTTTGCTATTATGATTATAGTTCTTTTATAAGGAGTTGCATTGGAATTTGTATAAGTACTAATACATTGGTCTAACAACAAAATTGATTTGCAATACATTATAAACTTGGATTTCAATGAAAGCATGCCCATTGCGGGCTTCATTTTGATCCCCTTGAAGGTGATTGTTCTCTTCCTTTGCTCCGGTTCCATATCCATGTCTCCATTTCCTTGTTAGACACAGCGTTTCTCTTTGATTTCTTTCATTATAAAAAATATTGATGTTTCTTAGAGCAGATAATGAACTTCTTGTTAGGTTTGTCACCAATTCTTAATGTCTAGAATATTCATTCTTGAGTTGACATATGTTTAGCTTGTGCTGATTCAACAAAACTAGTGGCTTAGCAATGGAGGTTTGGTTATTTGCAAGATAACCTCAATTCCCCCTTGGAACCTTTTTGATATCCAAAGTTGTACAATGGGCACAAAATCCATAGTGATTGTGTTCCTCCATATTCATAATGGGGTTGACTTTCAACAATTTTTCAATAGGGCAAGGAGTTGGTCCAAATGCTTCCACCAACAAACAATTGTCCTCACCTGCAATCTTATGAAACTACATGAATCCATCACCTAATATCTCCACACTTGTCCAAGGATGCTTCTCTTTGACAAGTTGACCCCCAATGATTAGGGATTGGAAATTACCAAGGGTGTGCATCAACAAGTAAAGGAACCGACTTAAATTCTTTTCTATTCGTAGCACTAATCGAAGACTCCTTGGCACATGTTGATATCAATAAACCCAAACACGTTACCAACACGAATTTCCTCCAAAATCTCAGTGTTCTACATCTGATATTCTCCCATTGCACTAGAAATGCCCCCTTCAAGAACATGCCATATTGAACCCTAAGGGCATATGTAATTGTGTTGAAATCAAAAGAGATATGTGCAAGCACCCTTTGAAGGTGTTGGTAATTACCATCAATCACGTCTACTTTAATGCCAACCTTTATTTGGCATTGCTTGCCTCCACTTGACATTACTAACTTTGGATTAGCCATGAAATGAAAACTATGGGATTGGAGATGTGTAGATTCCACAACTTTTTTGTTTGTTTGTAATTTTCCAATTACCAAGCACAAGGCCTTGTTTACCCTTTGATATGCTTGATGGCTTAGATCACTGAGCAAATGATAACACTCTATTGTTTGAGTCTTTTGGCCACATTTCCGAGTCTTGATATAAGCCGAACGATATTGCCATCCATTGGGATTTCATAATTATTCATGTTTTCGATAAGAGAAGAATATCCCATGACAACTATTATAAGGCAATGCCTTTCTTGAACATTGGACCCTTTTATATAAATATGTAACAAATGCAATTGTAGAACATCACTACGAAGTCAATCAATCAAGGATCAATTATAAAGAATGAAACACAAATATTCCTCATTCAATATACATGAGGTCAACTATTATTAGGCATTAGCTCTCTTGAATGTTCAACTCTTTTATATAAATATGTAACAAACGTAAATGTAGAACATCACTGTGAAATTAATCAATCAAGGATCAATTATAAAGAATGAAACACTAATTATCTTGCTCGATGTACATGAGGTCAATTGTTATTATGCATTGTCTCTCTTGAACATTCAACACTTTTATATAAATGTGTAACAAATGTAAATGTAGAACATCACTATGAAATTAATCAATCAATACATATATCATTCAATGTACACAAGGTCAATTGTTATTATGCATTGTCTCTCTTGAACATTCAACTCTTTTATATAAATTTGTAACAAACTCAAATGTAGAACATCACTATGAAATCAATCAATCAATAATTATTTGATTCAATGTACACGAGGTCAATTGTTATTATGTATTGTCTTTCTTCAACACTCAACTCTTTTAGATAAATGTGAAACAAATGTTAATGTAGAACATTTGTATGAAATCAATCAATCAAGGATCTATTATAAAGAATGAAACATTAATTATCATCGTTCAATGTACATGAAGTCTATTGTTATTAGGCATTGCCTCTTTTGAACATTCAACTCTTTTCTATAAATATGTAGCAAATTTGAATGTAGAACATCACTACGACTACGAGCTCAATTAACCGAGGATAAATTATAAAGAATGGAACAATGATTATCCTTTTTTCAATGTACATGAGGTCAATTGTTATTAGGCATTGCCTCTCTTGAACACTCAACACTTTTATATAAATATGTAATAAATGTGAATACATAACATCACTATGAATTCAATTAATCGAGGATCAATTATACATAATGAAACACTAGTTATCCTTGTTCAATGTACATAAAGTCAATTGTTATTAGGAATTTGCCTATCTTGAACATTCAATTCTTTTATATCAATATATAACAAATATAAATGTAGAAAATCGCTACAAATCCAATTAATAAGGATCGATTGTTTCAATAAAACACTAATTATTATTATTTAATGTACATAAAGTCAATTATTATTAAGAATTACCTCTCTTGAACATTCAACTATTTTATATAAATATGTAATAAATGCAAATATAAAACATCACTACCAAATTAATTAATAAATGATCACTTGTAAATAACGAAACACAAATTATCTTTATTCAATGCACACAAGGTCACTTGTTATTAAGCATTACTTCTCTTGAACATTCAACTCTTTATATAAATATGTAACAAATGTTAACGTAGAACATCATTACTAAATCAATCAAGTTCAATAAAAAAAATGAAACACTAATTATCCTCATGCAATGTATATGATATTGGGTCAATTGTTATTAGGCATTAACTTTTTTGAACATTTGCTTTTTTAATATAAATATGTAACATATGTAAATATAAAACATCACTATGAAATCAATCAATGATCAATAATGAAGAATAAAACACTAATTATCTTAGTATAATGTACACTAAGTCAATTGTTATTAAGCATTGCTTTTCTTTAACATTTGACTTTTAATATATATCTTTATATATATATATATATTTATTTTTATAAATATAAAATATCACTACAAAATCACTCAAGGATCAATTTTAAAAAATGATACAAATTATCCTTGTTCAATGTACACTAGCTCAATTTCTTTTAGGCATTGTGCCACATCCATCTCTTTATGTAACAAATATACTTGTAGAATATCACTACAAAATCAATCAATCAAGAATTAATTATAAAGAATGAAGCACTAATTATCCTTGTCTTGTCCAATATATATGTGGTCAATTGTTTTGTTATTAGGCAGTGTCAATTGAACACTAATCTATTTTATATTTATAAAATATGTAACACAGGTAAATGTAAAGTCATTGATATGAATTTTACTTAAAAAAAAAGTCATTATATGAAACCAATTAATCAAAAATCAATTATAAAAAAACCGATAATTATGTGTATTCAATGTACATGAAGTAAACTATTATTAAACATTGTTTTTTTAAATTTTTTAAATATAATATATAAATTTATAACATAAGTAGGAAATCAATATCAATCAATCTCTCAATGTACATGGGTCAATAATAATTAAGCACAACCTCCAAAGAGCATCACTAGGAAATTGATCAAACACGGATCACATTATGGATTATCATAAGAGGCGTTTTGCTAAACGTTTGTGAAATGATCAAGTTAGGGAGTTCGCATGTGATGAGTTTTAGCTAAACAAATTTGTGCAATTGTGAGGTTTTCTTTTCTCATTTCCATTATGTGTGAGCCTTTTTTTATCATTTTCTTTATATTGTATCTTTTCAAGGTTAAATATATCTGATTATTTATTTATTTTTAATAAATTAAATTTATGATGAGGCTAATATGTATAGATTTAGTTTTTTTTTTAAAGTTAGATTAAAGTTTTTTATTAACATATATATATATAGTACAAAACATTTGGCTGGCCTGCCCTTAGGGAAACCATGTCAACCTATCACTAACAATCAATCAGGCCTAAGAGATCATTGTCCAACTTTGAAAAGAGATAAACTTAGAGCCTACCGAGGAAAGGGAAATCAAGTTTTAAATATAACCGACAAAAGCTTCATAGACATCATAAAGCTAAAGACTAGTGTAATGACCTTCTTAAGAACAGGAAACCAGGTCTGAGTGCAGACTACCAAGACTCAATATTTTGAAAATTTTCCTGTTCAAATTAAACATCAAACAAAAACACCATGTGAAGCAGGAAGCTACCATCAATAATCCTTCTCATAATCTATGAAGGAGATGTTGATACGTGCTTACCACTGGCTTTCTTCCTCGTTAGGAGCCATATGAAACAAAGTGTTTGTGGCCTTAACAAGATCATCCAACTGACGTTGCATGCTTTCCAAATCGTCTCGGATCTGACTGATGATGTGAAGGATCTCAACCTGCAGGAATTCTTTCTCGATCAACACCTAAGTGAGAATGTTCATAGCTGTTTAGTAAGGACTTATTCCTTCCTGCTCCTACCCCTGATCTTGCATCGATAATGCTTCTAGAGCATCAATGGTTTGCTCGCTGTGAAATAGAACTTCCCTTCGAAAGGATTGGCATAGGTCTTCTGTAGCAACCTCTAGTTGGTGTCTTTTACTATGACCTTGCCGACTTCTTGTTCTCTGCCGAGGAGCCATGGTGAATATGCACCAAGCAACCATGCACCCCAACGAAGTGACTTTTCCTAAGACCTTTTGCGCAGAGCAAAAGCTTCAGAGCCTCCCAATAACAAGTGTGCCAGAGCGTTGCTTCTGATCATAACTACCATACTCTTCATCACATAACCAAGTTGTATTAATCCATGATTTAGGGTTGTAAGCACTTGAAATTATTGCTAGCTTGTCATTAGAGTCATTCTGAGGTCTAAAATGGGCCTCCTAAGGAAAATAATAAAGTAATAATTAAAATAAAAAAAAGAGTTATGAATTTTGGAGGAAAATATATATATTTTTCTTCATATTTTCAACTTATCTCCCTATGGTATTACTTAAATTTGGAGTGGAGGCACTCGTTCATTAGAGCAAATTTGGGGTCGAAAATGAGCCTCCTAAGGAAAATATTAAAATAAACCATGTCACACTAAGTTAGAGGTGTTATGTAGTGAAGGTTAATCTATATTATCTCATTAATGATAGTTAACAAGTATATTGGGTTAGTGTAAAGTTAAAAGATGAGGGTTGACAATATTAATGAAAGGTTTAGACTCTTATGCACACAATAAATGATATAGTGGTAAAAAATTTAAAATTATATCATAATTTATTTAGAATAATTAATAATTGATTAAATATATCTTTTTGTATATTTAATAATAAACTTAAAATCCTTCGGTTCTTATGGAAGCTGAAGACGTCTTGCAAAGTTTGTCAAGGGTTCTTGATGGCCGGCGGGGGTTTCCTTCGTCGTGCATCCAGATCTTACCGGTGGCCCTATTTTTCACCTGTTGTTTCTGTTCTTCTTCTTGTGGCAACGTTTGGGTTTCTCTTTGCTGTTCAAGATTCATCTTCTTGTGGCGAAGTTTTTCTTTGGGTTTTTCTTTTTTGGTTCAGCTCCTTATAAGCTGTTGTTTCTGCTTATATGTAACAGAAATATGTGAAAATGTAGGGATCCTTGTGATTCTACTACATGTGCAGAATGTAATTTTAATCATCTTTTTGAAATAAAATTACGGACTTTTCCCAGGAAAAAAAAAAAAAAACTTAAAATCCACAAAATTATTATTGTAATTAAAATTAAATAATAACTTATAACAATATTAACAATTAAATAATTATTTTTGATGATGATGATGATGATGATGATGATGATGATGATGACGACGACGACGACCGACGTCCCTGAAACCAACTTTGGTCTATCGAACCTTAAGAAGGGAATTATTTAGTTTGATTTAAAATTTTGTTCCTATACTCAAAACGTTTGAAGAGAAGCTTCCTAACTCACTATAGTTTTGGCAAGTTAGAAGGTTAGACAAATTTGTATCGTAGCAAATACTAGGAAACTTAAATATAATGTAGATATAAACAAGACACTCTAAAGAAAATTAATATATTATATATATTAATATATATTATTATATTATAAGTTAATTTACACATAATATATTATATCTAACAGAAATATAACTAATTATGTAAAATACATACTATATGGAGGTGTGATAAGCAAAAAGTGTCGCGGAAATCATGTGGTGCCTTTCCAATTGTTTTTTTGTGGTCAACCATGTGCTGTAACATAGTGTTTAGGGATTTGTTAATAACATCTGCATGTCCATTCATTTAAGGGTAATAGGGAGTTGCAAAAGGTTTTTTGTATCGACTGGATCAACTCCACTTAGTGTGGTGTCAGCTCCCAGCCTTGTGCTTATTTCAGATTTGGATCTGATTTAGCGGGCACCCACCTTTTTATTAGATTCCGGAGAAAGGAGAGAACTACTTTTGATAACTTTCTTGACTTGCTAGGCCATTTAGTGGATTGATTCAAGTATAGTTAGTTAAAAACTATAATATATAATATAATAGATTTTATATTATATATTTATTGACAGTTGTAAATTGGGAAAACAATTTTGGCGATTTGCAATCCATTGTGTTACATCAGTGGTGCAATAGAACCAAAGCAATTTTGAACAGGTTTCATTGCTGGACAATTCAACACATATTCAGAGAGTTAAATGATATTGCAGATTCTCTCTCTAAGGCTGCTCTGTTGCAGAATGAAGGCTTATTATTATGGGAAGAATTTTTTGGTGATCATCTAGAACATGATGGTCAAGTGTACTTTTTTTATTAACACTCTTTGTTGTCTCAATGGACATTTCTCTGATGTATTTGTTTCCGAGCTCTTTCGTTTGTTTTTCTCTTGATGATGGTTTTATTTTTGTCAGTTTGACAATTTGGACTTTGGATATTTTAGATATAATTGTTCCAGGTAACTCTATTGGATAGTTTTGTGCTACTTTATGTACTTTTTGATTTGAAAGAATAGCAAAAGTATGGATTTTTTCTCATTGGAAAAACCTTTTAATTAACATATACAATATAAATATACGATCTATTATTACTGATTATAATATATTTTATATTATATAATATATATTATAACTTTTAATTAGTATGTACTAAATTCATATTAATATAGTATTAGTATATTATATATATTAATTAATTATATTACATGTTAATTGCAATTTATATTTAATTTTAAGTATTAGTTATTATATAAGATAATTGTTATTTTTTTAATATATATAAATAATTGATTTTTTTTTTAATATATATAAATAATTTGTTATTTTTTTAATATATATAAAGTTATAATCTATAATTTTATAACTTTTAACTAACTTATACAATATAAACGTAAGATATATGATGCGCTAGTTATTACAATATATTTTATATTATATAATATATATTATAGCTTTTAATTAGTATGTAAGATATATGATGCGCTTGTTATTACAATATATTTTATATTATATAATATATATTATAGTTTTTAATTAGTATGTACTATATTCAAATTAATATAGTATTATTATATATATTAAAATATATTTTATATTATATAATATATATTATAGTTTTTAATTAGTATGTATTATATTCAAATTAATATAGTATTATTATATATATTAGTTAGTTATATTATATGTTTGTTAAAATTTATATTTAATTTTAGGTGTCAGTTATTATATAAAATAATTGTTAATTTTTTAATATATATAAATAATTTGTTATTATTATTATTTTCTTAAAATAATTAGTATTATAAAATATTTTTATAAAATAATTGTTAATTTTTTAATATATATAAATAATTTGTTATTATTATTATTTTCTTAAAATAATTAGTATTATAAAATATTTTTAATTTTTTTTATTGATTAGTATTTTTTATAGTTATTAATTAGTATTTAGTATTTAAATGCTCTAATTATTTTGAGATGTATTAATTAAATATATTTATATTTTAAAAAAGAGGTAATATATAGCAATATTAGAAATACTATTTTATTATTATTATTTTGTATTAGTATTTAATATTTAAATAATCGAATTATTCGCGAATATAATAATACATATATTTAATTTTTTTTAAGATGACGTATTAATTAATAATATTATAAATACTAAATCATTTTATTTAGTATTTCAAGGTAATTCCATTTTAAATTAAATATTATTTTATTTTATTTTTAAAAGGTTAATTAAATAAATAATTTTAGTATTTTAAAATGATTTCACTATCATTTTAATTAATCCATGATTTAAGTTTTAAAGAATTTGGAAGTAGTAATAATATAAAATATTCTATATTTATTATTTGAAATATATTTCTTGTATTTTGAGGTAAACTATCACAATCTTAACCAAGGTGAGGTTTATACGGAGTTAGTTAGTGTCAAATAAAAATATGACACATAAGCATCATTGACTTTTATATGTCCAACTCAACCATAATGGTTGACCAAAACTATTGAAATTCTATTGGTTTGAGAAATTGGACTCAATTCAACTCATCCATGACACATTTTTTTATAAGGCCCATTTTAGACCCCAAATTTGCTTTAATGGGATACAAAATTCAATTTCGCATCCAACGAGTACCCACATTGCATACTTTTGATGGACCCCACCCCACAAAAACAAGAAATACATAAAAAATGTATTACTTGATAAAAACGAGAAATCCATAAATACCCACATTGTATACTTTTGATGGACCCCACTCCACAAAAAAAGAGAAATACATAAAAAATGTGTTACTTAAAAAATTAAGTAACACGTTTTATTTTTATTTTTATTTTTTATATGTATTTTTCATTTTTTGTAGGGTGGGGTCCATCAAAAGTATGTAGTGTGGGTACTTGTTAGATGCGAAATTGAATTCCACATTCAACTAGTGCCCTTGCTGAAAATTTGATTAAAACCACATGAAGATAAGTTGACTATACAAATTAAAAAAGTAGTTTTTTAATGACAAATATGCCAACTCAACAATTATCGTTGACTCATTTTCTTGAAATTCTATTGGTTCCTCAATTCCAACTCATCTATGGCTCTTTTTCTTATGGGGCCCATTTTAAACCCCAAATTGACTCTAATACACTGATGGTGCTGTTCTTAATTTCCCATCATATCTCTAATAATGCTCTCCCCCCTTCAAGCATGCCTAAGAATGTTCACATGAAAGGAGTTACCAACGGGTATTAAGTTCCCAACGGTCGACGAAGAGATATCACTCCATAAATGGTCGTGCAGAGCTCCCTCCTTTGCATCTTCCATAATTACGTTGTCTAGTCTTCTTCCTTTACTTGATCGAATCCACCTCACTCTTGGATTGCTAATCTCCTTGCTAACCCAAGTTGTCCTTACCATGGCCCGACTGTGCAACTATTTTTCATGTTGATAGTCAACAAACACAGGTGGTTGGATCTCGTCCTTGGCTAGGATCACTTGCATCCGGGTAATGTATATATATATGGTTATTGATAATCATTAATATTATTTAATTATGTTGTGTTTATTTAAGTGGTTGTGACTAGGGTATCTGTTTTATCAAAGATGTCTAAAATTTGCATCTAGTTCTAATTGTTATTGCGTGTGTTGAGGTATATCTGTAAATGCAAACAAAACCACTAACATATCACTTGGAAGTAATTCAACCTTAGCAAAATTATATGAAGAAATCACTTTCATTGATGAGACAAACCATTGTTAACTTTAAGAACTAACACATTATACAACTTGACAAGAATCCTCAAGAGTTCTCATTTTTTAATAGGTTGTATTTAGTGGCTATTTTTAATTCGAATGGAAAATTGTTTTTTTTTTTTTCCTCGGAAAAAATCGTAATTTTATTTCAAATAGATGAACAAAATTACACTCTGCACATGTAGTAGAATCACTGAGATCCCTACATTGTCACATATTTACTGTCCCATATTAACATCATATCTAATGTCCCATACATACAACAAAAACAAAACTACTGCTGTCCATACAACTCGCATATATCCTATTACATAAAATCAAATACTGTAACAGAAATGGAAGAACGTAACCATCAATGGTCAACAAAAGATGAGCTATTGCTCAATGCTGTGCCTCAATATCATCATGAAAAGGTCTGTGATAATAGCTGAAAGTGCCCCCTGGTGAATGAATAATAATCCTCCAAGTGCCAAGTGCTAAGTCATGTTGCGTCGCTTCCTTGGAGAGCTGATCGGCCAACCCATTCCTCTCCCTGTAAACATGTGTAAATGTAATGTGATTAAAGGACTGCTTTAACCGGATCACCTCCTCCAAGATAGGTAATAGAACCATCACATGACAATGTGTTATCTCCTTTGCCCAGTCGATAACTAACATGGAGTCGCCAAAGATCTGTAGAGATAGACATCCTTGTTCAAGTGCAAATAACATCAGCAGTTTAAGAGACATAAGTTCATCATAGTTATTTTATCCTCTCCCCAAACCAGCCACGAGATGAAAGTAATGGGACTCAGTTTTGTAAAGGACTCCCCCCCCTCCACACACCGATTGATGGTCAAATGAAGCTCCATCAAAAAAATCCCACGGCATGGATTTGTCAATCTGTTCCACACGCACAGGTCGTGTTCTAATTGCTTGGACAGGTGCCTTGTAGTGTTGTATAACCGCCACAGCGTGAGCCACTACAGACTCCATCGGAACCCTGCTATCATGAAATATAATCTTATTTCTGGTAATCCAAATGCCCCAGGTGAAAATACACGGGAAGGCCCGGATGGAAGAGGACTTATGTAAAGACCACCACAAATGGAACGCTTCCAGGATGCTCTCTCCCCTCCACCTCACCTTAAAATCCATATATTTGCTAATATCATCCCAAACAACCTGTGAAAACCGACATTGAACAAAAAGATGAGCAATGGTCTCTTCCGCATCCCTACAAAGTGGACAGATCCCCGGACCCTGGAGGAAACGTTTTTGCAGAATGTCCCAGGTAGGAGCCTTATTTTCCAGTATAGCCCAGAAGAGTAATTTTGCTTTACCCGGACACCTTAAGTTCCATAGATATTTCCACCACCACACCAATTCCCTGTTATGTACTTCCACATTCAGCTGGATATATTTGTTTTTTGGTGAGTATATTCCTGAGGGATGGTGATCCCAGATAAGTTCATCAACCCTATTGGTCAGTCGAATATTTGTAAGTCTTAAGATCCGCAGAAAATCCTCCCAAGCCCCCTGCAGTTCTTCAGAGATCTCAAGTCGCTGTGCAGAGATCCACCCCTGATGCCAAAGAGTAGATGATCCCGGATCCTCTATATCAGCCAGAAAATGACATCCTCTAGCAGCCAAAAAAGTCCTCAATTCCACCAAAAGGACATGACCTCCCCTGCAGCCAACCCAAGGGTCCAACCCAATACGAATGAGACGCCCATGTCCTATCCTCCACACTAGTCCAGAACCGACCAAAGAAAAATGCTGCACCACCGCTTTCCATACCACATAGCAATTTGCCCTCGACTTATTGCCCATCCTTATCCATTCGAGAAGAGTAAGAGGGGCAATATATTTATGATATACCACTCTTGTCCAGAGACTTTGTGTATGGATAAGTCGCCATGACACTTTGGCCCCCAAGGCTTTTGCAAACAGAAAACTATTCTTTAACCCCCATCCTCCCAGTGCTTTTGGGACAACAATTTTTTCCCATCTGACCCACACCATTGCTCGAAGCTCACTCATACCCTTCCAAAGAAAGGAAAAACACAACCTCCTGATCTGCTCCAGGACTCCTATGGGTATCCAAGCAAGAGACATCCAATACACCGGAATTGCTTCCAAAACTGATTTAACCAGGACGAGCCTCCCAGCCCGAGAGAGCCATTTATGACTCCATCCATGAAGGCGCTATTCTAATTTTGCTATTAACCAGTGCCAATCAGCCTTCAGATAAGCATTCGGTTTCAAGTGAAAGCCAAGGTACTTTAATCCATCATCAATATCCAAAGTCCTAAAAGGTAGTTTGTTAGCCATTCTTAGAATCTCCTGGTCAGTTAAATTCGAGCATGTGATAGTAGATTTGTCAATATTCACTAACATACCCGCTGCAACTTGCACTAAATGGAGACCTTCAACCACCTTATCAATATCCTATCGCGTGCCATCACAAAAAATCAGAATGTCATCAACAAAAAGGAGATGTGTAATAAACAATACCTGAGAAATGGATATGCCCCGAAAGGATCCATCAGCTTTTGCATTCAGAATAAAACGGCTGAGTCCTTCAGCAACAAGGAGAAACAACAGTGGAGAGAGGGGACATCCCTGTCGTAGACCCCTTCCCGCTTGGAAGAATGGACTAGCAGAACCATTGATCAGTACAACAAAGCTCACCGTAGTGAGGCAGGCCATAATCCATCTAATAAATTCATAGCAGAACCCCAGGTGAGTTAGAAGCATCCAGATATATAGCCAGCTAACCCTATCAAATGCTTTTGAGAGATCAATCTTAATCACTACACCCTTCTGCTTCTGCACTATCAGAGTGTGTAATCCTTCCTGGGCAACTCCAATGGCCTCATGAATTTGGCGACCTTCCAAGAAGCCAAATTGCTCACAAGAAATATGCCGAGACAAAATATTCTTGAGTCTCCTCGCCATAACCTTAGAGATGATCTTATAGATACAATTGCAGAGAGAGATAGGTCTGAATTCATCAAAGCTGTCAGGCTTGTCCGTATTCGGAATAAGAGCTATAAAGGTGGAGTTGAAGGGGCCATGGACAAACCCATCCTTTCGCGATTCTTCCACCACATTCAATAATTCCTCCCCGAAGAAGTCATAGAATCCTAAGAAGAATTCTATAGGCCAGCCATCTGGCCCCGGGATTTTATCTTTTTGAAAGGATTGCATTACCAGCGAGAGCTCAATCGGCATCACCTCCTCCATCAACAGTCTATTATCTTCCTCCCCCACAAAAAGAGGGAAAAGCTGAGTCACCCGAATAACCTCAGCAATGGAGGCTCCAGGTTGAGCAGTGAATAAATCTCCAAAATGTCTAACACCCAACTCCGCTAATCCATCAAAGCTGGAGACCTGTTCCCCTTCTTCTGAAGATAGTTCCCAAATAGAGTTTGTGAATTTTCTCCCCTTAGCATATGCTTGAAATTTTTTTGTATTCTCATTACCGCACTGAAGCCATATCGCCCTACTTTTCATTCTCCACATCTCTTCTCTCTCACACAGAATCACATTCCTGCGTCTTTCCCACTCCATCAGCTCGCCTTTCTGCTGATCATCCAGATATCCCATTCCCAGACTATTAAGAATCCTATCGATATTCAGCTCAGCAGCCCGCATAGTCTGATCATCAATCGCCCTTTTGTCATGAGCCCAGGAAATAGTGGCCTCTTTAATTCGCTTAAGATTGTGATGAAAGTGAGCACCCGCATGCATCTGAGAATCATGAGGTCGATGAACCCACTGATCCTGAACCAGCTTAAGAAAAGCCTCCTCCTTCAGCCAGCTAGGATTGAATTTGAAAGGGCTTGGAGGTTTTTTCCTGCTACCCTCGTAACTCCAGGAAGATGAGGCAGTGGTCAGATATCCCACCTGACCCTACCCACTGTCTGACAACATCAACTCCTAGTGCCAACACATCGGCCACCAGAAACCTATCCAGTCTTTTAGCCACCCTATGTTCCCCAGCTCTCTTATTCCTCCAAGTTGGAGTTAACTTGGATGGTAAAATGTTAAGAAGATCCTTCCTGGCAAAGGCTTGAATGAAATAATTTGCTAATGTATCCGGAGCAGCCCGAGGCCCCCACACTTAAGAAGACCCCAGAGTAAGATTGAAATCCCCACCCATAATCACATCCCTTCCTTCAAAAAGATCCATACATAATAAGGAGTCCCAGTAGCCAACCCTATTTAAATAGGGCCCGTATATATTGAGAACCGTGATCATCCGACCAATCTCATCATCCCAAACTTCCAAACCGATACCAGAAGAGATTCCCCAAGAACTAGCACATCTGCAACTCTTTACCTTCCACCCCGAGGCCAGACCTCCAGAGCGCCTCCGAGCATCCACTCCAACAAACTTCCAAACAGGAAGCAAAGATTCTAAAGCTCGTACTACATCCTCACTGCCACCCAAAGTTTCTTGCAACAATAAAACATCCGGTTGATTTAAGTCTACCAGCCTCCTAAGCGATGATTTTTTAATGGGACTCGCCAACCCACGACAGTTGAAGGACATAAGTTTCATGATATACCCCCATCCTGGGCTTTCACTGCTCTAAGTGCCCACTCAATAGAAGATTGTGTACCCATCACTAAATCCACTTTAGCCCGTTCTTAAGCTTTAGACAAAAGGTATTTTCGGCCCCGACCTTTCCCCCCAACACTATAGGCCAATTCAGGAAGTCCCTTCCCCCCCGTTCCATCTACAGGTATCTCCCTACTTCGAAGAGCATATCGGATGCTTCTACCCTCAGAGCTGGTAGAGTGATTGGTGGATACAATGGACGACGTGAAAACACTATCCACATCAGTCAACAGACAAGGAGCAACCGGACAATGTATGACAGTACGGGTTAGAGGAGGAGACCCAAGACTACCCCCCCCAAAACAATACAGTCATCGAATAAGGAAACAACAGGAGAAAATAAATGAGACATACCCGAGGGATTCGCAGATGAACCCCGTCGAATAATGGACAACTCCTATAGCAAATTGGAGGTGGCCCGAGTAGTAGGAGTCGCGGAACACAAAGAAGCCCCCTCAGCATCTGGATCCGCACTCCCAATAATCTCCTTTCCTTTGTTCACCAAAGGTGGCAACAATTCCTCTGATCCAAGCCTCCCACAATTATTGTATGGTGCCACAGAATCTAAGATAACCCCCCTGTCAATAGCAGGCCCACTCCCATCAACCACCACCGCCTGAGAGTTCACCATCGACAATGGATCTGCGTCTGCGTCTGCTTCTGCTTCTTCATCGGTCAGAGGCTTACTAGTCCGAAACGGTAAAGGGAAACTGGCTACCAGATGACCATGAGCGTGGCAGCGGTGACACCTAAACGACACACCCACATAATCCAGGATTTGAACAAAGTCCCCATCCTTGGATTGAACATTAATCTCAGCAGAGAGTCCCAGCCGAAGATCGATATTTACCAATATCTTAGCCACCGTGTATTTTCTAGTCTCATAATGGGAGGAATATGAACACACATATTCACCAAGAAAATTCCCAATCTCAGCAAACCGAGTTTCATTCCACAAATGCATGGGAAACCCTGGAAGCTTCACCCACATCGGTTCTTTATCAATTTTCTCCATTTTTTAGTCGAAGAAGGGGGACCAGCTTTTCAGAACAAGAGGGACTCCCAACATCGACCATTGTCGACTTAAAACTACATCGACCTCCCCTCTGTTCATTAAGATGAAGGAAAACCATCCTTTCGTCAAAACCCGGACTTCAGGGGCTGATGACACGAAATGCTTCCACTGCTCAGCCGCCCAACGCTGAAGGAAACCGCGACCAAATCTTCTACTCGAACATGTCCAACCACAGCAGTGAGAGAGAAATCCTCCGCCTCTTCCATCGTAACATCCACCCCCAACACTAACAGGTCCTGTCTCTTCCGTTCTTTAACCGTCTTAGCGGGTTTTTTAAGTGAGTCAGCCTTAGCAGAGATCCTTGTTCGAGGACTAAGCAGGGATTCGACATCTGGCAAAAATTCTCCACCACCCGGGGCAGCCGTTACATGACCACTGGAAGAAAAAGCCCTGGGTACGGGCCCAGAAAAGACCTCTGGCCCCCCGCCTGTCATGGAGGGTCCAGACAAAATCCCCGACCGAGTCATCCCAGCAATGACATCTCCATCAGCAAAAATCTCTCTGTCACCTACCCCATCTGAGGTGTAAGCCACATCCTCCGCCATGCCAAGCCCTTGCACCAAACAAGCAACAACTCCGCTGACAGGACGGAAACCCTAGAAATAATTAAAAAATCCCAAACACAGAAAGGGACCGGCCTCCAATCCACATTTCCAAGAAATTTGCAATCATCACCACGCTATCCTCAGCGATCCCCACACATCCCCGAAAAACCCGACCCTCATCCACGGCTAAGAGAGCAAGACCATCCACCTACATACCCCATCAATTTCTCCACACGACACCAAGAATCAAACCAAAAATCTCCAGATTTCAGAAGCCCTCAATCAAAGCTCAGAATCCTCGTTCCTTCTCCCTGGTTCTTGGACCGACCATTTGAATCTAGTTATGCAAATCACTAATAAATAACTAAATAGGCTGGCACATGCATTGCAGAATTGGTATTGCTATACAAGAACCATGGCAGAGAAATCCGCATGGGATATTGCCGAGAAAAGGGATTTAGAGCTGGTGGTATTTAATCCAGGCCTAGTCTTAGATCCATTGTTGCAGTCGGCCAAGAAAATCATCCTCTAGTCCTTTGCCTTAATTTTCTCAGTTGTATTCAAATCCAATCAGTACTTCATCAACAGAAATCTTCAGATCCCCTGTTATGCTGCTCACGTCCCTCAATCATTTCTGAACCTTGATGTTCCATGGCGAGGGTTGTTGAATCTTGAATTCGTTTACCGCGCTTCATGTAGCTCTGCAATTCACCTGCTCGAATCCACCATAGATCCTCACTATATTCTCAAATCTTTGATATAACGTACTTCTTCATGCTTTGAATCTTGCTCTGTCTCCCAATCGCTCCTTTCCAATCAATCGAATGGAAAATTGTTACTGCCGATAGAAACCTTTTTTTCGAGGCTAAAATTACAAGTTATTACAATTTTTTTTAAAGCCCGACCAGTTCCATTGCAATCAAAACCATAAATAGACCCCCAAATTGAAAAAGGGTGCCATCGGTAACACCTTTTTTTTGTAGGGGGGCTAAAATTACATATCGTTTGAGACCCGGGCCTTAACAACCAATGCCACTGCATTCAAAACCCTAAAGAAACCTCAAACTCGAAAAGTGCTACTACCATAACACCCTGATTTGTTTTTTTAGAGACTAAAATTACAACCTTTTTGAAGCCGTGGTCTTAGTAGAGGGCGACGTTGCAACGAAAATGTTAAAAATGACTCCATAACAAAAAAAAATGGTGTTATTGGTAGCAACCCTTTCTTTCGTAAAGTTAAAATTACAAGCATCTCGAAACCATTGTCTAAAGAATATATAGAAATTAAAAAAACAAAACACTTTAAAAACATTAAAAAGACAAACTAAAAAAAACATAAACAAATTTAAAGATACTCGTTTAAAAATTCAAAAAAATGAAACATATTTAAAGAAAAACACAAAATACATTAAAAATTAAACAAAATTAAAAAAAATTGAATATTTTAAATGTAAAAAAATAAAAAATGAAACATATTTAAAGAAAAACACAAAATACATTAAAAATTAAACAAGATTAAAAAAATTGAATATTTTAAATGTAAAAAAATAAAATAAAATTAACATTATGAAAAGTAAAAAAAAAACATTGAAGTTTAAAAATAAAAAATAAAATGTAAAAACTTAAAATTTATTAAAAAAATATTTATATATAATTAAAATATTAAGAGAATATATATGTATATATGTATATGTATGTATGAGAGAGAGAGGGTGTGTTAAGGGAGGAATTTGATTCCGAAAATTGAGCTCCTCTCTTCGCACCCCCTTTACATGAAACGGGGGGAAGAGCAGATACCCCTTACGTGTAAAGGGGTGGGGAGAGTGTGTAAAGGGAAATCAAACCCCTCTCTTAACACATCCTCCCCACCCCCTTTACACGTAAGGGTACCCTTTTGTTGATTCCCTTTACATATAATGGTTTTTTTTGCAAGAAAAAAACATATTTTTATTCGATTAAGATAAAAAATACATTCTTCAGTGCTTATCAGCATTGTGCCTAAAAAAGAGTGCTACATGGAACTTTCAATTTATCAGAAGAAGATCTTCCTAGGGCATAGTATATTTGTCTATCAATACATTTTTACAAAAAACATTATATTTAAGCTTCAGCCGTTATAACATGTCACAAAAATCAGACAATGATATATCCCAGGGAGGGAATGAAGTCCCCCCATGAGATTCTTCCAAACAGAGAGCCCTAGCATGCATTAATAGACCCTGCTTGGAGAGGGTATCCGCCTTTGTTTTGAACTCCCGATAGATATGGTTGAATTGGATTACCTGGAAAGAGCTCCTTAACTGTTTTAACTGATCCACCATGTAGCAGAGCCCAATATTGTTTATCTATGCCTTCCCTTGCATACATTTTGTTACTAGCAGTGAGTCTCCAAAAACTTGTATCTTGTTTATGCAACATCTGAAATCTTGGCCCAACAGACAGAAGAGTCCATTAAGCTCAACCCAATTATTGGTGCATGACCTGAGACAAACTTTCCCAAGGAAGTAGTTGTCTTTTGAGAGGTACATGGAAAAACTGAAGTTGCTAGTTGTATTCCTATCATAACTGGATCCATCGAAATAATCCCAGGTCCAGTTCTCTTCGATTAGCGGTGGTACCAGTACATGCCCAGTTCGAGGGACAATCAAAGGCTTATAGAACTGGAAGAGCGTGAAGACCTACATGGCTACTTGAAAGGGTGGCCGAAACCGGTCCTTGAATATGGTCTCATTTCGGGATATCCACACCCCCTAGGAAATAAACAAAGGAAGGGAACGAAAGATACTCAACTCTTGCAATTGAAAGAATCTTCTAAAACACCTCTCCACCAAATTCTTAGACCAAATATCAGGAGGACATACCAATATTCCGACCTCCTTCCAGACTGATTTTACAAATCCACATTCCACAAAAAGATGCTTGATATATTCTCCTCCCAATTTGCACAATTGACAAAACCAAGGCCTTGAAAATTATATCTCTGAATTTTGCCCATGTGAGAACTTTGTTCTCCAACATTAACCAGAAATGCAAAACGCTTTTTGGTGGAGATTTTATTTTCCATATTTGTTTCCACCACCATTTGCTTTCCACTTGCAAAGTTGGAAAAGCCACTATGTAACCCATCTTAGTAGTGTACAATCCCCCCATCATATTGTACTTCCATCTTAGTTCATCCCTATATTCCGAAATATGAATATGAGCCTGCCTCACATTTTAGCAGAAATCCTCCCATCTATATTTCCAATCCCTTCTTAATCCAAGTTCATCTGCTGATAGCCACCCCTGGCACCATATAGAATCCTCACAGGGTTGACCACCTTATCTAAGGTGGCCTTTTCCCTCGATTGAAGATAATTGACAAGCTCACCGGGAAGTCGATGATCTCCAACTAAGCCCATAATAGAGTCACAACCAATCCAAACCAATATTCCCTTTCCAACTTTCCAGGAAAGTTGGGGGGGGCAGGAAAAAAATCACTTAATAGGGATTTCCAGTGATTGGAATCCAAAGCCATCTCTTCTCTCTTCTTCTTATCCAATCCTCCACTGTGTCACGGGCTATGTATTTAGATATCAGAATATTTCTCCATAAACTATATTTTTTAAAGAAGTTCCTTAAGGATTTGGCTACAAGCACCTTATTGAAATGGAAAATATTCTTCATCCCCCATCCTCCTAGATTTTTGGGGGAAGACAAAGTCTTCCAGCTCACTAAGTGAAATCCCAAGTATTCCTTGCTTTTTCTCCAAAGAAAATTGTAGCAAATTTTTCGGATGGAATTCAGGGTCAACATAGGGATAGCTTCCATCATATGCCAGTATACAGGGATCGCTTCCAATACAAATTTGACCAGGACCAACCTTCCTCCATGCAAATTCCACCCATTGTACCATAAGTTTATCCTACTTTCCACTTTGGCCATGATCCATGTCCAATCTCGCTTCCCATACTTGTTGGGTTTTAAGACATAACCTAGATAAGGCACTCCATCATCCATTTTTTTGCATTCAAATGGAAATAAACTTCTCCAAAAAATACTCTCTATCAGTTGATTCTCCATTATATAGATGGCTGACTTTTCTGAGTTAATCTCCATCCCCATCGCCATACAAAAAATCTCAAGATCTTCTTCCAATAAATGGCATTCCAACAAGGATTGTATACAAAGCATAAATATATCATCAACAAACATGAGATGTGTCGGATTAACCCTTCCGTTGAAAGATACCCCTGTCGGTATGTCACGTCCCCGATCCCCTCGGTTTCCTTTAGAGGCGATGGGAGACAACTTGATAATTTTTTTTAAACTTTGAAACTCTGCACTTTCACACTGCTGGAATAAATTCAGTCTGCAACGTGCAATCCGCAAGCCGCAATGCGGGTTCGTAAAGTCGAAACACCAAATACACAGCTTTGAGGAAACATGCCTCCGACTTCCGCAATCCTCAATCCGCAATCCACAATGCGGAAATCGGATCCCCAAATTCACAACTCCGAAGAAACACGCTTCCGACTTGTGCAATCCGAAATCCGCAATGCGGGTTCGGAAAGTCGGAACCCCAATTACACGGCTTCAAAGGAACACACCTCTGAATTCCGCAATCCGCAATCCGCAATGCGGGTTCGGAAAGTCAGAACACCAAGTACACGGCTTCGAAGGAACACACCTCCGACTTCCTCAATCCGCAATCCGTAATGCAGGTTTGGAAAGTCGGAACACCAAGTACACGACTTCGAAGGAACATGCCTCCGACTTCTGTAATCCGCAATCCGAAATGCGGGAGTTGGAAGTCAGACAACTTGCACTTCAAATAAATCCCCCTCTAACTTCTGCAATCCGCAATCCGCAACACGGGTTCGGAAAGTCGGCGATGATATTGTGTTAGTTTTATCAAAATTTTTGGGCATACTGCCAATTCTGGTGATGGAGTACCACCAAGTTAGTCCATTAACCAAGGCATAACTACTATATTTGGCTTGGCGCAATATTGAATCTTAATTGTTAATTATATGGTTGAAATGCTTCATCATATGGTTGTTGTTCTTATCGAAGTTTTTGGCATAATGCCAATTTGGAGGATCACACGAAGAAGATAAGCAGAGGATATTAAAACTCCACCATAACTACCGAAAGGGTTACATGTGCCATGTCCAGATGATTACCAAATTCAGTAAAACCCTGCAGAAACAGAAAGATAGTAACCTGCACGAAGACACAGTTAGATTGAATCTTAATTAGGAAGAACCATGCTAAAGCTTGTTGATTTGTCTACCTGAACATGGTATCAGTTTGTCTTGAGAGTGTCCGAGGAGGAAGTTATAAGTCTGCCAAAACAGGGTTTCAGGTTGTTTTGCACCAGATGGAGTAAAACTGCCTAAGTGGCCTCAGCAAAATGCCCTCCACAATTCATGGGTTAAGGAAAATGCCCGCCCCTTCCTGTCAGGCTGCAGCTTGTTGAATAGGATATATAAATGTGGTCCCATTTCTTCAAAAGAGTGCTTTAGGACAAAGTTATAGGTCTTCCAAAATAGGGGTTCAGAATAAACTTTGGAGAAATTCTGAAAAATGGCTAAGTGTTGGAAAATTGCTCCAAGTTGCCTTGGGGAAATTCCCGCCGTACATCACAGGAGAATGATAAAAAATATTTGGAAGAACCAGGCTGAAGCTTGTTGATATGTCTACCTAAACATGGTCTCATTTTGTCTTCAAAGTGTCCGAGGAGGAAGTTAGTAAGTCTGCCAAAACAAGGTTTCAGGATGTTTTGCACCAGATGGAGTAAAACTACCTAAGTGGCCTCAGTAAAATGCCCTCCATAATTCATGGGTTAAGGAAAATGCCTGCCCCTTCCTTTCAGGATGTATCTTGTTGAATATGATATCTAACCATGGTCCCATTTCTTCAAAAGAGTGCTTTAGGACAAAGTTATAGGTCTTCCAAAACAGGGGTTCATAATAAACTTTGGAGAAATTATGAAAAATGGCTAAGTGTTGGAAAATTGCTCCAAGTTTCCTTGAGGAAATTCCCGTCGTACATCATAAGAGAATGATAAAAAATATCTGGAAGGACCATGCTGAAGCTTGTTGATCTGTCTACCTGAACATGGTCTCAGTTTGTCTTGAGAGTGTCTGAGGAGGAAGTTATAAGTCTGCCAAAACAAGGTTTCAGGATGTTTTGCACCGGATGGAGTAAAACTACCTAAGTGGCCTCAGTAAAATTCCCTCCATAATTCATGGGTTAAGGAAAATGCCCGCCCCTTCCTCTCAGGCTGTAGTTTGTTGAAAGGGATATCTAACCATGGCCTCATTTCTTCAAAAGAGTGCTTTCTGACAAAGTTATAGGTCTGCCAAAACAGGGGTTCATAATAAACTTTGGAGAAATTCTGAAAAATGGCTGTGTTGGAAAATTGGTCCAAGTTGCCTTAGGGAAATTCCCACTGTGCATCACAAGAGAATGATAAAAAATATCTGGAAGAACCAGGTTGAAGCTTGTTGATATGTATACCTGAACATGATCTTAGTTTGTCTTGAGAGTGTCTGAGGAGGAAGTTATAAGTATGCCAAAATAGGGTTTCATGCTGTTTTGCACCGAATGGAGTAAGACCGCCTAAGTGGCCTCAGTAAAATTCCCTCCATAATTCATGGGTTAAGGAAAATACCCGCCCCTTCCTCTCAGGCTGTATCTTGTTGAAAGGGATATTTAACAACGGTCTCATTTCTTCAAAAGAGTGCTTTATGATAAAGTTACAGGTCTTCCAAAACAGGGGTTTAGAATAAACTTTGGAGAAATTCTGAAAAATGGCCAAGTGTTGGAAAATTGGTCCAAGTTGCCTTGGGGAAATGCCCGTCGTACATCACAGGAGAATGATAAAAAATATATGGAAGAACAAGGCTGAAGCTTGTTGATCTGTATACCTGAACATGGTCTCAGTTTGTCTTGAGAGTGTCCGAGGAGGAAGTTATAAGTTTTCCAAAATAGGGTTTCAGGCTGTTTTGCACCAGATGGAGTAAAACTACCTAAGTGGCCTCAGTAAAATTCCCTCCATAATTCATGGGTTAAGGAAAATGCTCGCCCCTTCCTCTCTAGCTGTAGCTTGTTGAAAGGGATATCTAACCATGGTCTCATTTCTTCAAAAGAGTGCTTTATGACAAAGTTACAGTTCTGCCAAAACGAGGGGTTCAGAATAAACTTTGGAGAAAATCTGAAAAATGGCTAAGTGTTGAAAATTGGTCCAAGTTGCCTTGGGGAAATGCCTGCCATACATCACAGGAGAATGATAAAAAATATCTGGAAGAACCAAGATGAATCTTGTTGATTTGTCTACCTGAACATGGTCTCAGTTTGTCTAGAGAGTGTCTGAGGAGGAAGTTATAAGTCTACCAAAACAGGGTTTCAGGACGTTTTGCACCGGATGGAGTAAAACTACGTAAGTGGCCTTAGTAAAATTCCCTCCATAATTCATGGGTTAATGGAAATGCCCACCCCATATGGTCAGGCTGTAGCTTATTGATTTGTATACCTCCAATATGCCCGCAGGAGGCTTATAAACATGCCCACATAAGGGGGATAAAGATGCCTGCAGAAGGGTTATGAAATACCTGCAAAAGGGGTTAAAATATCAAGGAGCTGAGGTTAATCCCGCAAGGGCTTATGGGATGCCCAAATGCCTGCAGGGGCTTAATTAAGCCCATAGGAGCGAAAAGTGCCTCCCAACTTGATTTTCACTACTCTGTTGGAAGCTAGTCAATATCGAGGGGGGGGTGATTCAATATTGATAACTTTTTGCCATTTAAACAACTTATTTAAACTTTAATCAAAACATGAAATAAAAAAGATACACAAAACAGAGATCTTCCCATTTTGGCAGACTCCTATTTCACACGTGTGAACGCCCAGAAGGAAAATGACTCCATGGATGGATAGCCAGTTCATCTCCAAATGGTCTCTCAAACTACTTTTCTAACACTTAACCAATTTTCTTCAAACCCTAGGTCACCAAGGTGATTTCATTTTTTCTTCAAACTTTGAAAGTGAGATACCCAATGGGTAGAGGACAACAAGATGAATCCAACAAGACCCGTTTCAACCTATGAGGCTACTTTCTCTCTCCTTGGCGGGCATTTTACTGAAGTAGTGCAAATCAAGCTAAGTAGCACTTTTGGCAGATCCATATCTTCTTCCTCAGCGTCTCTTTGGACAAGATAATCATATGGTTAGATGCACCATACAACACTCTAGAGATGCACACTCTCAAAATATTTTTCTCATCATCCTATGAGATGTGGCGGGCATTTCCATGAGGCCACTTAGACAGATTTAACATTAATTCCATACTTAGGCAAATTTCTTAAGTTGGTCCAATCTTCCTAAAACACTGTTTTGGCAGGTCCATAACTTCTTCCTCAGCCACTTCCAAGACAATTTGAAGACATGGCCAGGTAGGCCAAATACCAAGCTACAAGATGCCCATATGGTGCAGGCATTTTCTTCAACCCATAATTTATGGCGGGCATTCTCTTAGACCCTCTTAGATTAGTTTTGACTATTTATTCCATACTTAGTCAAATTCTTGATTTTGACCAATTTGCCATATTTCTCCAGAATGATGTCATAGTGCAACAATGATTTCAAATTCATGCCACATCATCATCTATGCCATGCCAAGTCATCATATCTTCCATATTATCATCCATGCCATGTCATCACTTCCTTTGTCTTTCACTGAGTTCGCTCTGCCATCATGACCTTAGTTATTCCTTTGTCATTACTGAGATCCTTTGACATCAATGACAACCATATTCCATATTGCCAACATACTCCAGTAACACGCCCGCTGAGGAGAGAGAAAGAGGCTTCAATAGGTGAAATTGGTTTAGATGAAGTCACCTTGTTGGCCTCTATCCATTGGGTGTCTCACACTTCAAAATTGGTGAAAATAAAAATATCATGTTACCTTAGGGTTTGACAATTTTTTTCTAAGTGTTGAATTAATAGTTTAAACGACCATTTGGAAATGCCTGCAAGGAGGTGTCCTTGTGCTAATAAAATTCATGGGGTGACATAGATCTATTCCTTGTTGAATTGGTTATCCACCATAACCCATGCTTTCAGTTTTCCTTATGATGGTCACATGTGCAAGAAATCAATCTACCAAATTAGGAAATCACGTGCAAGAAATCAATACTGTCCATTCCATTATTTTCTTAATGTTTTTAAACAATATTTTGTTTTTTTCTTTCTTTCTTTATTTTTTTTTATTTTTTTCCAATGCAATAAAACTTTCCCTTTAGGTTTTTTTTTCCCTTTTACCTTTAGCTAAGAGAATAGAAGTATATGACAATACCTATGTTAGTAGTTAGAATACCTTGATGAGTATAGCTCTAAGGTGGATGTAATTTTGTATCTATGAAAGGCCGAAGGGTAATGAGAAGTATTCTCACTTCTCTATTGATGTAATGTTTTGTTGACACATCTTTTTCATATAGTAAAAGGATGCTTTTTAGTTATGAAAAAAAAGTATACATTCAAATCTTTATTTTTTCATTTTTGTTTTTTTTACAATATTTTAAACTCAACATTTAATACTGCTAACATAACATATGATTGTAATATTTGAAAGTCCAAAACACTTTAATGAGAAATATTATTATTTTTAAATGAAGAACATAAAAGTGGAGGTACAATGATTGAGTGGTATCTCACTCCAGTGAAAAGTTCTTTTGGTTTCTTCTTTCTTTCTTTAGTTCATATCATTGACATCCATTTTGTTTGCACTAGAAATTGTACCTAGACTACAAAGAGTTACAAGCTAGAACATCTAAAGAAAAACTGAAGGAGAATGGTTTAATTTTTATAAATTCTGAAGGTATCATCCATGGAAAAGGTAAGGAAATATAAATCACATATAATCATTAAATCAGAAGGATATTACAAAGATCTGAAATGAAGGAATTTGAAACATAGATGTAAACCATAAATATAAATATAAAGAATCCAGCTATGTCCACAAACTTAAAAGCATTTTTAGGATAAAAACTTTTATCAAGAAATGAAATAGTAAGAGAGGTGATCAAACCGATCATAAACATCAACCAAAAAATAAGATCAACATATGGCTTATATAGTATATTTAAGTCCAAACATTCAGTCTTCAAAAACTTACATGAGAGTGTATCATATGTGTTTCAGTACAATAGCTTTAACACTTCTAACCCTTTTCCAGAAAAACAACCAACCTTGATCCCTTCTATCACTGCTATTTTTATAATTACATGAAGGAAGTTTAAGATCCATCTTTTGAGGATTCGAATCCATTCTAGAATTTATATACAAAAAGGAATCTCCAAAAATAGTATAACTAATTCTCAAAAGTAGGCATTCGTATCTATCTCCAAAGCTATGTCATTTGGAGTTTGCTAGACAACTGTAAGATGGATCATCTGGATATTAGATTTATCTAGCTTCCTTTTCCAAAATGGTCAATCCATCCAACGCTTTTGACCTCTTTAGGAGACGATCTTGCTTTGCTTCCATGAACTGAACCGTCTTTGACAACTCTTCATTTTGCTTGGTTAGGTCTCCATTTTGTTTGGTTAGCTCTTCGATTTGTCCCTGTGCATTCCTTTTCCCTTTTAAGACTTCTTTAGCTACTGAAATGAGCTCTTGATAATGGTCAATCACCTCTTCCAGATCCTCCCTTAACCTTCTATTAGCTTGCATAAGCTTATCATTCGCATCATTGAAGTATTCATTTTGTGCTTTATACTGTTGCAATGATTTTTTTAGAATTTCAATCTCAGAATCTGTTTTGAGAATTTCAATCTCAGAATATGTCTGAATTGTTTCTTGATGTACTGGATCTTTAACTAAGCTTGATGGAGTTTCTAGATTTTTAATAAGAAGTTATTCTCGTGCTTCATATCCCTTCTCTGACTCTTTTTCATTTATTTCTTCTATTGAAAACTCCAAATGGAAAGTTTTTGAGATCGATCTAGGTTCAAAGCTTTGAATTGCTTCTTCCTCAAAAACTTCACAACACTTTTTCAATGGATCTGTCAAACCCTGGTAATTCTGCTATGTATATTCAAAGAATTTCTGTGGATTTAACTCTACCATTTTAGCCTTCAATTCTTCATCACTTGAAGAATCCTGAATTGCAGTAAATTTTTCCTTTTCCAACTTAGGGTTTAGAGTTGTTTTCATATTCAATTTGAGTTTGTTGGATGCCATGGTCTTAGGTATCCATTTGGGCACTTCTTGCTTAACTATAGTCTGGATATCAACATCAGTTATAGTATGGATATCAACATCAGTTTTGGGAGAAGGAAACATTCCTTCCTCTATAAGTCTCTCTTTGTTAAAAGAAGGAGTATCGGGGGCATGAGAAATATCTTTATCATGTGATACGAAGGGTTATTCCTATGATATATGTTTCTGTTATGAATCATCCGGATTTGCAAACTTTTCCTGCAAACCACACTCTTCAGCTTGATGTACTTCTTCAACCATGTTCCTTTTAAACCTGTTTATGATTTTGGGTTGTCTTCTTGCCAAAGGATTTCTTCCAGGTTCGTTCTTCAGCATACTAACTAATCTTTCGGCTTCTTCCAGGTTCGTGTTTTTCTCTGGTTCAAACCTTGACAAAATAAGAAATGTGGCCAACCACGATTTCTCTTTTCCAGCTCTGTTAACACTATTAACTTAACCAGGCTATGATGGAATAAAGATTGGTCCATATGATCCGAATGACCATTTACCCTCTTAGACATTTTTATGAGGCTTTTTAAAGGGTATAAGGGTAAATTTATTTTAAATTGACCATTCAAATGTGATAGGAACCTGAAGTGGTACTTGTAAACTGTGGCAAACCTTCCCTCACAAGTGATGTAGCATTGCACAGTGCCAATGACCTCCCGCAATTCAGGTTTCACAGCACTGAGATGAATGCCTTTGTTCCAGTCAAGAGATTCAAAGCCGGGTAACAAAAATGAGCATGGATCAAATTTGAATGGAATTTTCTTGAACCAACGCTCCCCCTCAATGGCTATACCACTTGCCTTGGCTATCAATTCTTCTGTAAATTCAAACTTTAAGGTCTGAAAACTAACACGGGAGTTCGAACAGTTCTGAGCAAAAGAACGAGTGAACTCCAGATTGTAACCTATAATTTTCTCAAAAAATACGAACCAGCCAGCCCTCCTGAACAGTTCTGTGCACTCAGGGAAATCCTTCACCCATTCAGTGTTCGCTAGTTCAAATCTACACAGCTTTCCACTCTTCTTCATGCTTGATATGCTTGACATGACCTGCTTCACCGATGACCAAATGGCATGAAGGTGGAATAGACCTAGGGTTAACGCATGGCCTCCTCTGTTCTCAAAACATTCGTGAAGGAATGATCACACCTGACAGGTGTTACATCCTGCTTGACAAAACCTTGGGGAAATCTCTCATCACAGCTAGTGCATAAACTTAGACAGGTGTCGATCATGCTCTTTAAGGATTTCAAGATTTCGACAGTGCGCATATGCATGAAGCTGAACGATTGCGCTGCCGGAATGTACTAAGTTACATTTCATAGTTGAAATGTTCACACAATCTCAACACAAAGGTTAGGAAAATATTAACTTATGTTTTGAAGACCAAAAGGAAGATAAATTACTTATAAGGTAATGTTTAAATCACAAATAACAGTAAATAATAAAACTAAGGAGTAAATAATAAAACTAAAGCATATAACATTAAACTAATATTTGAATGATATAACAAAGTAAATAACATAAAAAATGAAACATAAAAAATAAAAACAAGGAAGAGAAATTAGAATTGAGGTACAATTTTCAGCTCCAACACATTTCATCTTTTTTCTTTGGTTCATTATTTTTTCTTTAGGAGTAGCTTATATTTATTTTTCCAATCGTTGCATTGCAATCTATGTTTTTGTGAGCATTTACTTTCAATGTTATCCATTCCATTATTTTCCTAATGTTTTTTTACAATATTTTAAATTCAAAATTTGGCATATGATTTTAGTATTTGAAAGCGTAAAACATTTTGTTTTTCAAAACATTTTAAATCAGATTTTTTTTTGAAATGAATAAATGTAAAGTGAAGGTACAATGATTGAGTGGCGTCTCACTCTAATGAACAATTCTTTTTTTCTTCTTTCATTTTTCTAGTCCAGTACAACATTCATTGACATCTTTTCTTTCTTTTTTCCATTCCAGTACAACTTTCATTGACATATTTTCCATCTGTTTCTTTAGCTCAGAGGTATTCAACTGAAACACGCTGTGAGAAATAAAACTCTACAATGTAATATATTTTATTGATAAACATCAAAAGTATTTATATACATACAGAACCAAGAAGAGGTAGTTATGTCTCTGTAACTTATTAACTAACTATAAATGATATAACTAACCCCGAAAGATTAGTGTACATTACCCCCTTAAACTAAAGGGACATCTGACATGCCAAGCTGCATTCTGAATTTTTCAAAATTTTCATGACCCAGTGCTTTAGTAAATATATCTGCAATTTGATCTGAAGTAGAACAATGTGTTAGATGAATGTTGTTGGCCTCAACATGATGTCGAATCAAGTGATATTTAGTGTTGATGTGTTTGGTTCGATCATGGAATTTGGGATTCTTGGCGAATTGAATTGTAGAAGCATTGTCAAGAAAGAGAGGCGTTGAAGGAACTTATGACATGGCATGTGTGATGAAGCTGGAAAGACACATGATGGTGTTCTGGTGCTATCATGAAGTTGGTGTTACAATCTGAAATCATTCTAGAAAAGTATGGCAAATTTGTGAAACTTTGGAAATTGACTAAGTATAGAAAAAGTAGTCAAAACTGCTCTAAGAGAATGCCCGCCATAATTCATGGTTTGAGAAAAATGCCCACACGAGCGTACCGTCCTATAGCTTGTTGAAGTGGCTATCTATCCATGGTCTCATATTTCCTTAATCATTTCCAAGGAGAAATTTATAAGTCTGCCAAAATAGGGTTTCAGGATAAGCCTTGGAGAAATTCTTGGAAATGGCTAAGTGTTGGAAAACTGGTCCAGGTGGCCTGGGGAAATGCCCGCTGTACCTCCTGGGAGAATGATAAAAATTATCTGGAAATATCATGCTCTAGCTTGTCAAAGAGGCTATCCAACCATGGACTTAGTTTTCACAGAGGGTGTTTGATGACAAAGATAACAACCTGCCAAAATAGGGTTTCAACTTGCTTTTACACCAAAGTAGCAAAACTACCTAAGTGGCCTCAGGGAAATGGCTGCCATAGTTTGTGGGTTGAAGAAAATGCCCACACCATATGGTCATCTTGTAGGTTGTTTTTTTTTTCTACCTGACCATGTTCTCATATTGACTTGGAAGTGTCTGAGGAAGAAGTTATGGATCTGCCAAAACATGCACTCAGGCAGATTGGACCAAGTCTAGGAAAGTGCAAAAATTGTCTAAGTGTAAAGTCACTAAAACTGCCTAAGTGACCTCAGTGAAATGCCCGCCATGTATTGTGGTTGATTTATTAAAATATTTTGAGAGAATGGATCTCTAGAATGTTGTTTGGTGCATCCAACCATGGTCTTAAATTGTCCAAAGAGTCTCTGACGAGGAAGATATCAATCTGCCAAAAGTGCCTTCTAGCTTGATTTGCACTAGTCCAGTAACATGCCCTCCAAGGAGAGAGAAAGAGGCTTCAAGAGGTGAAATTGGTTTAGATGAAGTCACCTTGTTGGCCTCTATCCATTGTCTGTCTCACACTTCAAAATTGGTGAAAATAAAAATCTCATGTTACCCTAGGGTTTGACAATTTTTGTTTAAGTGATGAATTAACAGTTTAAAAGGCCATTTGGAAATGCCCGCAAGGAGGTGTCCTTGCGGTAATAAAATTCATAGGGTGACATAGATATGTTCCTTGTTGAACTAGTTATCCACCCATGCTTTCAGTTTTCCTTATGATGGTTACATGTGTAAGAAATCAATCTGCCAAAGTAGAAAAAATATTGTTTTGCGTATTCAGAAATTTGGCTAAGTGTTGAATTCACAAGGCTAAGGGGCCATTTGGAAATGCTCGCAGGGAAGTGTCCTTGTGCTGAGAAAATTCATCAGTTGACATGGTCTTGTCCTTTGATGAACTGGTCATCTAGTCGTGGGTTCAGATTCTCCTCTTGAGTTCACACATGCGAAATAGAAGCCTGCCAAAATGAGAAAAAGGTTGTTTTCTTGTTCAAACGTAGGTTGTTAAGGAATTTGGAAATGCCCGCAAGGAGGTGTATTTTTGCTGATAAAATTCATCAGTTAACATGGTCTTATTCCTTGATGAACTGGCTATCCAACCATGGAGACAGATCCCTATTTGGTGCTCTCGCATGTGATATTTTGGCTTGCCAAAAAAGGTGAAAAATAAGGTTTAATAACACCTTATGATATGCCCGCAAGGGCTTGTAAAAAGCTCGCAAGGGCTTACGGAATTCCCACAAGGGGCTTAAGGAATAAAAATATCCCAAGAGATTTATTATGCCCACAGGGGCTAAAGAAATGCCCACATGGGCTTAATTATGCCTGCAGGGGCTAAAGAAATGACCGCAAAGGCTTAAGGATGTCCGCAGGGGATAATATTAAAGCCCGCAGGGGCTTAGGAATGTATGCAGGAAGAATCATATGGCCGTAAGGGCTAAAGGTCATGCCCGCAAGGAAGGGCTTGAACACTTATGCCCACAAGTATGCAATGGAGGGATTCTATGCCTACAAGGAAGGGCTTGAAGACCTATGCCCATAGGAAGAGGTGTATGCCCGCAAAGGAAGGGCTTATGCCGACGGGGCTTAAAGAGATTCTCACAGGCACTTGGAAATGCCCGGAGGATATGCCCGCAGGCCATGCCCGTTGGACTTCTATGAGCCTGATGAGATTGAATTTATCTTTTTGATTCCATGTTTTAATTAATATCAAAAAGTGGTTTAAATTGTTAAAAATATAACAATATTGATTCACCCCCCCTCACAGTATTGACCAATATTCCAACATGTCATTCAAAACCATGTCAAATTTCAACTATATATGGTATACACCCCAATTTTGAGCTTCTCTTGGTTTCGAGAATAGTTCATTCTCTACTAAACAGGGGAAACCACGTGAAGGTGGAAGCTCTAATTATTCCCCCCCCTCACATCACTCTCAATTTCCCCATACCCAATTTGAAATATTAAATTACATGCAACATACTCTATTATACAAAATAAAAACATATAAAGATCATCATGATATAAAATATATAAACACGTGCCTCTACTTTTCAACAATTAAATATCATTCATCTTCTTTTTCATCCAACTCAACATCTGAATTAGGTTCTGGTTCATAATAGATATTGATGAAAGGCTCATTCACATCAACATCATCTTCGCTAATAAAGTCATCGACATCGTCAATGAGATCATCGTCTGCTACATTCAGATGATCAAAATCTTCAACTTCTTCATCTAACACATCGACTGCAGCCACCTGCTCCTGATATGAATCATCATGATCATCTTCTTCTTCATGATTATCTTCATCATCTACATGATTATACTTTACTGGTCTTCCTCTTGGATCGTATCTAACAACGTATGACCAAACTGCTTTACCTGGTACCTTTGAGTAAAAGACTTGCTCACACTGAATTGGAAGAACATAAGGCTCTGTATCCGATTCAAATGACCTTGTATTAACCATGGTAAATCCATTAGCATGCTCAATAATGGTTCTTTCAGGATCACGTTCATGCATCCGTAGTCTATACCACTTCACCTCAAACAAAACTATTTTAAAGGAATTAAAATCACACTCAATTATGTCCTCCAAATGCCCATAGTACCTATTCTCAGTTTCTTTTGGATGTCTGTCACTTCTGGAGGAAACATTGGTGACCTTAAACACTGCAGTTATCCCACAATCTGAGGTTTTCATCTTATCATCTAACATTTTGATACAAAATTTATGACCATTACACCACATAGCTTTGTGATGTTTCAACTGCAACATTGACAACAAGTAAAAAATACATTGTGAATTAATAAACGTCATATAGGACTTAGAAAATATATTTGAAAACTTAAACAAACCAAATACATTGAAAAAATGGGAAGTAGCTAGAAAAATGCGGGTAAACAATTTACTTGCCTTTTTATCTTTTAAACCATAGGCTAAATCAACTTCCTTTTGCGACGTAAGATCAGGAAATTGATGTCGATGACAATGAGCTGTTTTAATCATCTTACTGACCCCTTCCCATGATAACCTACCGAAGTGTTCTTCACAATCTTCTATCCAATGCGCCATCCAATCAAGGTTGTTTGCAATGTATAAATGTAAAGCATCCCACACTCGAGCAACTATATGAAAAAATAACAATTCAATATCATTGATTAGATATCATTAAATGTATAGTTTAATATAATTGAATATGCAGGATTAATAAAAAAATAAAAAAATTAGTATGATAAAATAAAAATGGAAAAATACATGTGTAATATATTAATTCCACAAAATCTAATAATTACCTTTCACGGTCCTCATTGTACCTTTCCCCAATAGGACCTCCCCTTCGAATTTGTTGATGGAGTCGAGATGCCAAATGTGAGGCACATTCATATTTTCCGCTAATTGAGGTAGATATTCACTAATACACACCATGCATTGATATACCATATATCCCTCAACCATAGAACCCTCAGGACGTGCTCTTTGTCTAACAAAATCCTTCAATGACTTCAACTGCCTCTCCACCATCCACATCGACCTTGTGTGTACTGGTCCACATAATTCAATCTCCTCAACTTGGTGTATGAGGTAGTGTTCTTGTGCATTGAAAAATGATGGAGGTAGATACTGTTGCATTTCACACATTAGTCGGGGAATTTCTCTCTTCCAATACCTTATATCTTCTTTATGGATTTCTTTTGATGAAAGCCACCTACAAATGATGCAATAAAATAATATCAAGCCATATATAAAATTTGCGGGCAAAACATAATATGTCAATAAGTTCCACTACAAATCATAGAACAAGTACATTTTCCATATAAAACATTACTTACCTCATGTATTTTCCAAGAACATATATAATTTGTTTTATGTTGTTGTCAAAGTCGCTTGGGAGAGATAAAGGTAGAACATACTATATAAAAAAACACATAATTATTATTTATTTCCAAATAAGAGAATAAAATTAATAAAATAGTGCATACAAATAAGGAAATATATTATAAACTCATAATTACCTTAATGAATATATGCGAGTCATGTGTTTTAACCCCAACAAAATCACCTTTTTTCGTTAAGATATTCTTTATGTTAGACGAAAACCCTGTCAGAAACCTGATTTTTCTGATGACCTCTTTTACAATATTGCTCTGTTGCTCCGTCAAGCACCAAGGAAGACTAATATTCCATTGACGGCCATCACCATTAGAATTAATGATCACACTTTGCAATGCGTGATTAGCTTCTTCGATGTCACTACAAATCTTTCCAATTCTTTCTTTGTCAGTCCTTCCATCTAATATTCACCATAACATTTCTGTTATGTTCTTCCTGACATGCATTGTATCAAACAAATGAAATATTTGTAGGTGCTCGTAGTATGGAAACCTACTGAATTGCATTGGGTAAATTTTCATTCCTCATGGAAGCCCATTCGTGCCTTAACGATGTTCATGAAACATCAACAAAATCAAATTAACACTAATTAATCAATATAGGTACATACCGCGTTGAACATAATTCACTAAAAATAAAAAATATTTATATAATATATGATACATGTTGAATGTGATTGTCATTGATGTCAAAGGAGTTTAGTCAATGACAAAAGGATAACCAAAGACATGATGGCAGGGTAAACTCAGTGAAAGACAAAGGAATGACAAAGGAAGTAATGACATGGCAAGTATGATGATGTGACATGTATGATGAGGCTGGAAAGACACATGATGGTGTTATGGTGCTATCAAGAAGTCAGTGTTGTAATCTGACATCGTTCTGGAAAAATATGGCAAGTTTGTGAAACTTTGGAAATTGACTAAGTATGAAAAAGTAGTCAAAACTACTCTAGAGAATGCCCGCCATAATTCATGGTTTGAATAAAATGCCTGCACCGGCATATCAAGCTATAGCTTGTTGAAGTGGTTATCTAGCCATGGTATTGGTTTGCCTTAATCATTTCTGAGGAGAAAGTTACAAGTCTGCCAAAATAGGGTTTCAAGATAAACCTTGGAGAAATTCTTGGAAATGGCTAAGTGTTGGAAAACTGGTCCACGTGGCCTTGGGAAAATGCCTGCCATACCTCATGGGAGGATGATAAAAATTATCTGGAACTGTCATGCTCTAGATTTTCAAAGAGGCTATCCAACCATGGACTTAGTTTTCACAGAAGGTGTTTGATGACAAAGATAACAGCCCGCCAAAACAGGGTTTCAGGTTGCTTTTACACCAAAGTAGCAAAACTACCTAAGTGGCCTCAGGGAAATGGCCGCCATAGTTTGTGGGTTGAAGAAAATGCCCGCACCATATGGTCATCTTGTAGGTTGTTGTTTATTTATACCTGACCATGTTCTCATATTGACTTGGAAGTATCTGAAGAAGAAGTTATGGATATGCCAAAACAAGCACTCAGGCAGATTGGACCAAGTCTAGGAAAGTGCAAAAATTGTCTAAGTGTAAAATCACTAAAACTACCTAAGTGACCTTAGTAAAATGCCCGCCATGTCTTTTGGTTGATGTATTAAAATATTTTGAGAGTATGGATCTCTAGAATGTTGTTTGGTGCATCCAACCATGGTCTCAGATTGTCCAAAGAGTCTCTGAGGAGGAAGATATTAATCTGCTAAAAGTGCCTCCCAGCTTGATTTGCACTACTCCAGTAACATGCCCGCCGAGGAGAGAGAAAGACGCTTCAAGAGGTGAAATTTGTTTAGATGAATTCACCTTGTTGTCTTCTATCCATTGGGTGTCTCACACTTCAAAATTGGTGAAAATAAAAATCTCATGTTACCCTAGGGTTTGACAATTTTTGTCGAAGTGATGAATTAACAGTTTAAAAGGCCATTTGGAAATGCCCACAAGGAGGTGTCCTTGTGCTAATAAAATTCATAGGGTGACATAAATCTATTCCTTGTTGAAGTGGTTATCCACCCATGCTTTCAGTTTTCCTTATGATGGTCACATGTGCAAGAAATCAATCTGCCAAAGTAGGAAAAATATTGTTTTGCATATTCAGAAATTTGGCTAAGTATTGACCAATATTCCAACAATACATAAATAATTTGGCATACCTTGACGATTTCTATTATATTCCAACTTCCATAGGTGAGGTGTCATTCTTCGTGTTTTTTTTCCATTCTCTTCTTTACCATTGAATTTTACTTTGTTTGTAGTTCGATAACTATGGTTCTTAGGCAGAAAGTGCCTATACTCATCAAACACTTTACTAAAATCCTTGAACGACGAGATTTTATCCTGGGACCGCAAAATGGACATGCAAATTTACCCTTTGTTTGAATACCTACAAGATATATGAATTAGTGTAGCGAATTAGAATTACCATTTAAAATAATGAATGATATTGTCAATAGATATATATACTATTAAAGAACAAAAGAAAGTAACAATATACCACAAAAATGTGTTTACTCGAGAGCATCATGAATTGTAAATGCAAGTATCTTGTGCAATTGAAATCATTTTTTCCCTATTGGTCTAGAGATATCATACATAGTGACGCCAACCCATAACTTCAACAACTCATCGACAAGAGGCTCAATATATACGTTCATATCTTTAACCTGGTACTTACCTAATTGGTCCAACATACATGATTAATTATATTTAGCTATATGTCATTATATATAAAAGACATAATTATCATGCACAAAACAAAGAAATGAAATATTTAGTGATCAAACTTTCAAGTAAAAAAATACAAATTAATTAAATACCTGGAACAATATTTTCCAACATTGTGTGCTCTCTCTTGATCGACATCCAAGGAGGAAAGTTATTGTTTATAACAAAAACGGGCCACACTGAGTAGGTAGAACGAATCTCTCCAAATGGATTGACACCATCAGCTTCCAACGAAAGTTTAACATTACGAGGTTCTTCTTTGAAAATTGGCCACGTTTCTTCGATGTACCTCAATGCAGAACCATCTGTAGGCATTCGAAGAACATCGTCTCGACTTCTATTCTTTGCATGGAAATCCATAAATTGTGCTATACTTTTACACCTGAACAACCGCTGTAAACGTGGAATTATCGGAATATAATGAAGAACTTTGTGAGGCACCTTTTTTGTCACTTTATCGGTTCGATACCTACTTGTTTGACATTGTGGGCATTCATTTTCTAATGCATATTGTCCATAGTATATGATATGATCATTAGGACATGCATCAATAGCTTGATACTCCATTCCAAATTCTTTCATAATCACATATATCTATCGATATGTGCGTGGTAAAAAATTTGACGTTGGTAATAGAAATTCACCTAGCAATCTACAAAATTCAAAAGAATAAGTCAATGTAAACAATATTAATCATCAATATTGCATCCATACTTTACAAATTAGATAACAATAGAAATACAGGAAAAAATTCAACCCTTTATGTACATGTGAACATGCATACATAAATAGGCTGCTGAAACCCTCGCGTTGCTGAAACCCTACCCGAGCTGTTGAAACCTCACGCGGTTCGCACCGGTTCCTCTAGGGTTACCTTCCGCCCTGCGGCTGTGGGATGGATCCTCCCTTGGATCCCTGCCTAGAGGAATGCAGAAGGCTCCTCGATGTGGCCTTTCGGGCCTTGGTGGCCTCTTCCTCCTCCTCCTCCCACCTCTGCACCTTCCTCTAGTGATGGGTTTGTCAAGGGCTCAAAGGCTCCGGAGATTCAGATCATGTCGGCTGCTTCACGGATGAAAAACCTTGCCTTGAGTGAGAGTGGCCTGATCGGTCAGTTTACTGGGATATGGCCATCGCCGAAAACTATGGACATTTGGATAAAAAAAAAATGGATTCCCTTGATCTTTGGGGGCATTCAGCACTGCTTCTGTGGCAAAGGTTTTTTAAATTTTCTCTTTGAAGTTAAAGAAGACAGGGATCTCATATTATGTAGCGGACCTTACTTCATGGGGCTAAGGGGGTTGTACCTTAACCGTTGGAGCGTCTCCTTTGACCCGGAAAAGGATGTGCCCTCTGCTGTTCAAGTCTGGGTTCATTTGCCTCATCTTCCCCTGCATTGCTGGAATGATGAATCCCTCCAGGCGATCGGAAACTCTCTCGGCAAGTACATCAACAAAGTTGAACCGAAAGGCCCTCTTTTCTCCTGCGCTAGGATCTGCATGGAGGTGGAATTGGAAAAGGGGCTTCCTGAGAATGTCAACCTCTGCATGGATGGATGGGAATACGAGCAGAAAGTCGACTATGAACAACTGCCATTCAAATGCAAGAAATGTCAGGATATGGTCACTTTGTTAAAAATTGTCCCAAAGCAGCAAAAGAAACCACTGAAAAACCTCAAGAAGAAGAATGGCAGCAGGTGAAAAAAGGGAAGAAAATGGCCTCCCATAACCCAGAACCCAAAAAGCAGCAGCAAGTTCCTCATCCTGAAAAGATAGCCCTTTCAAATAACCAGTTTGCAGCCCTGAACGTTGAAGAGGGTGAGATCTTCAAAACAGAAACAACCAACACTGAGGTAGGAATCGAGCAAAATGATACCGTTATCTCCAGTTTTATTCCCTCCTCTTTAGTAGCCGACAGATCGGAAACAACAAAGGATAGCTCTTCTCCTCCTGGAAGCTCGTGGGTCGACCGGGTCAAACAAAACAAGGTATCTTCATACTTGGTCTCCCCTGATTCCTCCTCTAAAGAGTCTCAGGAGCAACTAGATCTGGGGCCTCCCACTAATACTCGAGGATGACAGTCTCTTCGCTTCCACCGAGAACAAGAATCAGAAAGAGAAATGGAGCTAGGCCGACAACGAAGTATAGAGGAAACGAAGCTGCTACAGTCCACCAAGGGATCAGGAAAGCCAGAAGGAAGGGGTCGAGCTGGCTCACAACAAGGGAATAAGTAATGAAGATCGTCTCTTGGAACTGTAGGAGACTGGGCGGTTCTATCAAAGTAAAAGTAATGAAGGAAATCATTAAATCTGAAAGACCGGATATCTACTAATCCAAGAGACGAAAATGAGTGATGTGGAGGTTATTGCGCTTTCACAACACTTTTGGAAAGATAGTCATGGCACCCCGGTTGGATCTAGAGGATCCTATGGAGGAATCATTACTCTCTACTCAAGTAAGTATTCTAGCCATACTATCAAAGAATTCCCACACTAGATCCTTAGTAAATTTTGTAATAAAGCTGATTCCACCACTTTTTTTATCTGCAATGTCCGCGGGCATGTCCATTATAAAGACAAGCAAAACTTTTGGAATAATCTCTCTTCCTTGAGAGATGTCGTTAAAGAACAAGATGTCATTTTTTGGGGGATTTCAATGCCACAAAATCCCTAGATGAGAAACGTGGTGGCTCCAGAGTTAGAGATCATTTTGGTGAATACCTGGAAGACCTGATCTCTGATCTAGATTTTCTGGATCCACCCCTCAAGAACGACAATTTCACTTGGAATAATAGATGGGTTGGGATGGGACACATCACTGCCAGGCTTGATCGATTTCTTATCAGTTCCTTCTTTTTGCAGAAAAACCTCATCCCTGCCTCCTTTGCCGTCCCCTCTACAATCTCTGACCACAAACCAATTTCCTTGTCTCTCTCTCCCCCTTCCAACCTCGTCCCAATCCCTTTTCGGTTTAATCCTTCCTGGCTCCAATATGAGAAAGCTCTGATCATAATTAGTACGGCCTAGAATCTCCCTTTTTTTGGCTCCCCGAGCTATATTTGGGAATGTAGACTCAGGAACGTCCGCTATGCACTAAAAAGCTGGGCACAAACAGATTTTCCCAATCCTGGGCACTTGAAGGTTCACCTGCAATCCTAGCTTGCTGTCTTACAGCTGAATATGGAAAGGGAGGAAGTCACCCCTGCTCTCATCTTCAACGAGCAAGAGCTCAATAGGAAAATTCTCAGTGCTGCCTGTAAAGAAGAAAAAGAATGGCGCATAAAATCGAGGCAATTGTGGCTTAAAGGGGGGGACAACAACACGTCTTACTTTCATAAGCAAACCAAATCCAGACTCAGTCATAATATGATTAAGGAACTCAAAGACCAAGACGGCTCCAAAATCTCAGATCATGAAAAAATAAAAGAGCATATCTTCCAGCACTTCCAAAAGCTCTATCTGGACAAGAATGAGGCAGACCCTATGGCCCAAGCTGACCTCCTTTCAGATATACCACCACTCATCTCTCACAGTGAGAATCGGGAACTCTCAAAACCTATTATGGAGTATGAAATCAAAGAGGCCATATGGTCCCTGCACACTGACAAAGCCCCCGGCCCTAACAGCTTCACCATCAATTTCTATCGGACTGCCTGGGACATAAGAAAGGATGATTTGAAGAAGATGTTAAACTGGACCCACAAAAAGGACAACATAGGAGGAGCCACAAACTCCTCATTCCTCGCCCTGATCTCGAAAGATAAGAACCCCCTGATGATCAATTGATTCAAGCTCATCTCGCTTTGTAACACTTCATATAATATCCTAACAAAAATCCTTGCCACCAGAATGAAGAAGGTTATGGGAAACATCATTTATGAAACTCAATGTGGCTTCGTTGCTGGACGCCAAATCCTAGACAACATCATCATCATCCAAGAAGCTATTCATTCCAGTATGGAACGAAAGCATCCAGGTATGGCCATCAAGCTTGATATGGTCAATGATTTCGATAGAGTTAATCATTTTTTCTTGTTTGAAACCATGAAAAAATTTGGCTTCTCCACAAGGTTCGTCAGGTGGATCAAGTCCTGCATTAGAAGCCCCTGGATTTCTCCCCTGGTCAATGGTAGACCAACTTATTTCTTCAAATCCTCTCGAAGAATCCACCAGGGATGCCCCCTCTCTCCCTTCCTCTTCATCATTGTTGCTGACTCTCTCAGTAGAATACTAAAACGCTTTAAGGACAGTGGGGAACTGAAAGGGATAATAATTGCTAGAGGTGTGCGTGCCACCAATAGTGCTCAGTTTGCAGATGATACTATCCTTCTCAGAAGTGCATCCACCATCATTTCCAAGCATTTTAAATCTCCTCTAAACTCTTTTCTGGATGCCACGGATGGGAAAGTCAATTACTCCAAGTCTAAAGTGTTTAGATGGAACTTCCCCCCAGGGGTAATGGATAAGATCTCCAGAGTTCTTGGGTTCGAAGGTCTAATAGTCTGGAATTCCTTCAACTACTTGGGCATTCCCATATTCAAAGGGAACAAGAAGAAAGCAGACTGGCAGGGTCTAGAGGATAAAATTAAAAAGAAAATCAATTCCTAGGGTTTTAGGTGGTTAAACCCTGCCGGTAATCTCACTCTTACCAAATCCATCCTATCAGCTTACCCCATTTATGTTTGATCCATTTCTTTAGCCACCCTCCAAATCATTCTGGAAATTAATAGAGAGATCTGCAAGTTTCTTTGGCAGGGAGGCAAGGCCAACAATACTAGGAAATACCACCTAATCAGCTGGGACACGGTTTGCAGCCCGAAGAATCTCGGAGGAGCTGGTGTCAAAGACCCCATAATAATGAATTTATCCCTTGGGGCCAAAATCCTTTGGCGACTTGTTACAGATAAGGATGTCTGGTGGAAACAAGCCCTTAGGAAAAAATACATGAATGGGTCGAGAAGGCGATGTATTGAGGATATGAACATGGGGAAAAAAGGAACCCCCATTTGGGAACTCTGCAAAAATTCGGCCTTTATCATTCAAGACAAAATACATTGGGTGGCTGGTAACGACAAGCTTATCAAGATTTGGCAGGATAACCTTAGATGGAGCTCCCCTACTAGTTTTCAACATGAGTTAGCCGACATAAAAAACTGGCTCGATCACAATAGAATCCACACACTGTTTGACATCTCCAACTGGACCAATAGTGGAAGGTGGGCCGGCTGGAAGAACTTTGACCTTCCAGAAAACTTGAAACCAGACTTTGAACTCCCACTCTCCCTTCTCTAGGAACAATGTCCTTCTATTCGAAACCTGTCAGATCGAAGGGGCTGGGGGAGGTCTGGAAACTACACTGTGAGGGAAGGGTACCTTCATGTCTACAATAGCAATGCAAGTAGAAGTAAAGATGCAAGTTGGAGCAAAGTTTTGTTTTGTTTTTTTTTTTTTTTTTTTTTTTTGGATCCTTGCCCATAGGAAAATATTGACCACCGAGAATTTAAGAAAGCGTGGAATAGAAGGTCCCATCCACTGCATCCTCTGTAAGGGATCGAAAGAATCTATAGATCACATCTTCCTTGAGTGCACTTTCTCTCAAGAAGTTTGGAGTTTGGCCCTGAGCAACCTGAATTTCAATGTTGTGTTACCCACAAACATGAGTGATTTCTTTAAGTGTTGTAAGGACTACTACCAAGGCTCTCTCTTTAGGATGTCGGACCTCACCAGAGCTTGGGAAGCACTCCCCAGGTTCATCTGCTAGAAAATTTGGACGACTAGGAACAAATAAATCTTTGAAGGCACTCCCACAAGCCCTAGCTAGGTCTGCTCCTCAACCAAAGCTCACAAACCTTGTCTTCCCGGGGCATGAATAACATCCATCAAGAACCTATTATTGTGGAAAAAAGGAGCTGGATGGTGGATTTTCTCATGCCAATCTCCTCCTTCTCCTGGAGAAAGGCTCCTAAAAAACCTAGGCCTAAGTCCTGGCAACTGCGCCTTAGTAATGAAGATTTTCAGCATTGGAGGAAGAATTTGAACTGCAGCTCTCTCTTCTTTGATGGTGCCTCAAAAGGAAACCCAGGGTTGGCAGGTGAGGGGGGAGTTATCCTAGACTCCAAGGGGAACAACATGAAAACGTACGCCTGGGGTATTGGAAGGAAGAAGAACAATGGAGCGGAGTGGCTTGCTCTCATTAAAGGGCTTGAGATTGCTCTAAGTTTGGGCATCAAGAACTTGATGGTAATTGGGGACTCTCTTATAGTCATCCGAAATGCTAGGAACATTGTTAACACTAGGAAGCAACCCTCCTCAAAATTGCACCACCTTCTCCTATGCTTCATTAAAGAGTTTAACAAGGTTTCCTTCTAGCATGTTTTGAGAAATATAAATGGGAAAGCTGATGTAATGGCAAATTTTGAAGTTGGACTCCCTTATGGATCCCTCGATTGTGATAATTTCATCTCAACAAATATTTGGATCCCTTAGTTATGATTTTCCACTTGAAACCATGGTCCTACAATCCCTCTATCTCAGAATCTACAACCTTCCGATTACAAACTATAGAAACTTTAAATTTGTGGTTTTTGGAATTCACACCCTTCTTGGTGACGGCGATCAATATCTCTGTGAGATTCGAAGGTGCATCAAAATTAATTGCAGCCGACCAGATGGATAGATGGCCAGCATGCATTGTCATTGGCATGGCTTAATACAAGGATGGTGGGCCGAATATTTCGCATTCGCGATCTATTCTCCCTTCTGGATAGTGCTTGTTTTGTTGTCGGTTTTGTGCAAGCTTTCCTTTAGGATTTTAGTGCTTCGTCTCAGAAGAATGGAACAACACTCACTCCCTCCGGTCGGGGACAATCGTTGCAGGAAGTGATTTGGTCACAATAGGACTGTTGGCTCCAACTTTGCTTGCAACAGGGCGTTTGCTTTGGGTGATGATGAGGTAAGAGTCTGGAGGGGTCATAGTCATTCCAGGCGTGGCCTCCGTCACAGACAGGTCGGTGTTGGGTGTGCTCAGAACTTTGATGAAAACCACGGCCTCACAAAGCATGACCTAGAGATGAATAACAGGCTTTAGGAGCTGGAAGGTCAAGTCTGGCTCATTCGAAATGAGAATATGGAGTATAAGCAAATTCTAACTTGTCTCTTTTCACTATCTCAAGCAACTCAGCTCGAGGTTAAGCAACAGGGAAGTCTGGTGGCTGAGAAGATGGATCACATGGAGGAAACGTTGGGCCTCTTTTACCCACATAAAAAGCGTAAATCTGGTGTTGGAAACAGGGAGATGGCTGAATTGGAGAGGAAGATGGAGAAATTGAAGAACTTCATGGCGTAGGCAGGGAACTTTGTGGACCTAAGTGCAGATAGGAACGAGGTTGCAGAATCCAGTGGAGCAGTCATGAATGCCAGTATCCCATAGCTGCAAGTTGGTCATTTCAGTCCCTTATTGGTTTTTATTATTTATCTACATCAGCTTTATAGTTTATACTCTGCAACTTGGAATTCATATGCTGGGAGCATATCACAAGATTCGACGAATATCTGGAAAGCTCCAATTTTTCAGTCTCTAGTTTTATTTATCAGTTTATATATGTACTTCTTTTGTATTAGGTTACTAGGGAAGTTTTTCAAATTCTACAGTTTTAATGGACCTGGAAGAATCTACCTTTGTTTCAAGCATTTAATTGACAAACAGGGTGAGCTTGATGCTGCCCTGCCATGGGTGCAATCAGCCCCTGCATTTTGTAACTTTCGGTTATGCTTTTAATCAAAGCTTATCAACTGTTTGTGTAAAAAAAAACATGCATACATAAATAATTAACAAATTACATACCTTAGTATTTGTCTGAGACAGGTGTTTGATAAACCATTCAAAACCTTCAAGTTCACTAACAACAATATAGCAAATAGAAGATTTGTTTTTGAGCCTTCATAAAGAGGTTGACATGACTTCTCGAGTAGAGGATCAACATCATGACTATCATCCTGGTTGTCCTCGTCCATTGGAGCAAATGTGTCTTGGATCAATCTATGTATCTCATCTTCCTGAATTGTATCACTAACGTTATCTCCATCCATATCATCATTAAGAACTTGATCATCTTCAATATTCTGATCTAGATGTTCATCACCCTGTAAATGAGTATTTTTGCTAGTACTTGGCAAATAACTCTCTGGAGGGAGACATTTTGGGGGCATTGTATATATATTTACAAACAACGTAGTAAAATTAGTGTGTATAGAACATATAATAAAACGATAAGACATTTTACTGAAATTCATGACATGATGACTATTACAGAGAATGCATTAAAAATTGAAAAACCTCTTACCAAGGGACGATATTCATAACCCCCTTCGGCGTGCCCCTTCTCCCTACAATGTCTTTCAGCTGTTGTTATTAAAAGTCTTCTTCTTTGCAAGCCCCTGCAATTAGAGCAAAGGAAATAAAATTTTCCATCTCCCCTCACCTCTAATGCCGCTCTAAACTGAGCAAGCTTCCTTGCATTTTCATTCATAGTGACAAATCCTTGCAGTGACAAGTAATTGTCTTACCTACACCATACAAAACAATAACTTGTAAAATACATTAGATATAAGTATATTTCTAAATACAATATATTATATACCAATTTCTATAAATAAAAACATGAAGACTTAAGTTTTCATTGATGCCAACAAGTGTTGTACAATGGCCTTTGATTTACTCACAAGGAGACCTTGATAGTTTGGGAATTGGAACACTAGGTGGTCCAAATGGTCCAAATGGTCCAAATGAAAGTTGTCCTTGATGCATGCTTACTTTTATGAATTTACCAGATGATTGTTGAGTATGACTCTCTCTAGTTTTGGAGATGGTTGATAAAGAATATATTTAGGAAACACTTGTTGTTGGTATCTGATTGTATGGCTTATATTATTGGAAAAACATACAAAAGAAAACAAAGAACAAGGGCGACAGAACCATGTGACATAGTTGAAGCTCACAGTTCAAGTGTTGAAGAATCCAAGGCAATCACAAGCATAACTGGAAGTTCTTGGATACTATTGAGGTGGTTTTAAATTATGATTTCGGGTTTAATAGAACTATAGAAAAAAGAAGAGGTTTAATTAGTAATTAATATATAATCATTGTATGCAAATCCTATAAAAACATGTAAGTATAACTAATTAATCACACAAAATATATGTAGCAATGCTAAATTAAAAAAAAATCAAAAAAATTAAATTTCGTTCAAACATGCATGTTAAAAAAAAATCTTGAATTTTTTTCTTTCTTAACATATAGAAAAAAAAATATAAAAATACTAACCTTGCAAGTTCAAAATCCGAGCAATGTAGAATATCCGAGCTCAAACAATCACCACGAAACTTGTTGCAAGTTCAAAATACGGGATCAATCAATCACCAGGAACCTTGTCTCAACTATAGCAAATGTGTCGAAAATTGTCTTAAAGTATGTATTTACAGATCGATGATCGTCTCTATATCGATGAAAGTGCATGAGTTGACCCGCACGTAAAAAGCCAAGAGTCGTACTTGGAAACTGGCATTGGTTTGGAGGGTGTGCAAAGATAGCCATAGGTCATCGATATAGAGAAAAAAGTTTGTCAAAAGGTAAAAAATGTCGACATTGCCACAATTTTTTCTCCATGATAAAAAAAATGAAAATACATCTTAAATTTCATTGTGTTTTTCCACGAATGTTCGAAACGTGGAAATATTTCGTGGAAAAATCCGCCCAAATGTACTAGTGAATGTTCCATGGCTTAATAGCACATGGATAACATAATATCAAATACTTTACCTTTTAGATAAAACCGAGCATCCACTAGCAGGGCCTTAGCCTTGAGCTCCACGCTAGGAAAACATACATCGCATGTATACAATATTTACATTGAAATCCAATATGTCCTAAGGGTCAAAATGTGGACATTACATTTCCCTCCCCCTTAGATCAACACCATCCTCGGTGTTCACAAAACAGAATAAAAATGGGAATGCCTCTCTCATGGCATCCTCCAGCTCCGATGTAGCCTCATCGGTACTAAGGTGCTTCCATTGCACCTTTACTTTTCTGATGGCTTTGTTCCGAAGTAATGTGACCTTCTTGTCGAGGATGCACCAGGCTCCGCTTGGAACTCTCCCTTGGGTTCCACCTGTATCACATGCCAACCAATTATGTGATTAGGATCATATACATATTTCTTAAGCAAAGAAACATGGAAAACATTATGGGCTCTCATGTTAGCAAGCAATGCAATTCTATATGCAACAGGTCCTATCCTATCAAGGAATTCAAATGGCCCACAATATATTGGTGCTAGCTTGGCACAACTCCCAAACTTTAGGGAACTCTTCCTTGGTCTAACTCTCAAATAAACATGATCCCCAATCTTAAATTCCTTATGTACTCTTTTCAAATATGCATAGCTCTTTTTCATGTCCTGAGCTGCCTTTAAATTCTTCCCGATATTAACAATTTCTTGTTCCATTTCTTTGATCATCTCTGGCCCAAGCACTACCCTGTTCACCGGATTATCCCAATTAATTGGAGTCTTGCATCCTCTGCCATACAATACCCCAAATGGACTCATTCTCAATGATGCTTGATGTACATTATTGTATGCAAATTCTATCAAGTGTAGGTTGTCCTCCCACTTGGATGGTTTATCCATCACATACATTCTCAGCATGTATCCAAGAACTTGATCCATCCTCTCAGTTTGACCATCTGTTTGAGGATGATATGCTGTACTAAAATTTAGCTGAGCTCCCAATTCCTGAAATAATCCCTTCCAAAATTTGGACGTGAACTTTACATCTCGATTTGAAATTATTTCCCTAGGAAATCCATGCAATATGAATATCGCCTTGATGAAAATATTTTCTATGTCACATGTCTTATGAGTGGACTTGACTGGAATAAAGTGAGCTACCTTTGATAGCTTGTCCACCACTACCATAATTGAATCATGCTTCCTCATTGTCATTGGAAAACCTGTTATAAAATCCATAGAAATTACTTCCCACTTCCATTCCGGAATGGGCAAAGGCTACAATAATCCTACTGGATGTTGATGTTTTTCCCTGGCTTATTCGCATTTTTGACATCTAGAAATATATTATGCTATTTCCTTTTTCATCCCATGCCAAAAGTATTGCTTTCTTCCTGCCTTTATTGTCTTTTGATATCCTAGATGTCTAGAGTATGGCATTTGATGTATTTCATCCATCACTAGTTTCTTTAAATCTATACAATTTGGAATATACAGTCTAGTACCTTGATAGAGGAGAATATCATCTTCACCAAGTTGATATCCTACACACTTTTCATCTATATTTCCCTGCTGCAATTTTTCTTTAATTTGAAGGTAAGTTCCATCACTGGTTTAGGCTTCAAGAACTCTTGTCTTCATGTCTGATTTGCACATACTTAATGCTGCAACTTGAAAATTTCTGCTAAGAGAATCTACAACCTTATTCTCTTTCCCCTTTACATGCTTAATTTCAAAATCAAATTCACAGAGAAATTCCATCCACCTAGCTTTCCTAGCATTCAAGTTTGGCTGGTCAAACAAATACTTTAAGCTCATGTGGTCTGTACTAAGCTCGAATCTTCTTCCCAACAAATAAAGTCTCCACATATTGAGAGCATGTACAATGGCTGCTAATTCTAAATCATGCATGGCATAATTATTTTCATGCTCTTTTAATTTCCTTGACTCATAGCAAATCACAAATCCTTCTTGCATGAACACTCCACCTAGCCCTTCAATGCAAGCATATGTGCACACTACGAAATCCTTCCTTGGATCTGCAATCTTCAAAACAGGAGCGCTAGTAAGCAACCTCTTCAACTACTGAAATATTTTCTCACATTTTTCAGACCATACAAATTTGACATTCTTCCTCTACAATGATGTAATTGGATGAGCTATCTTGGAGAATCCTCCAATGAACCTTCTATAATAGCTCGGAAGACCCATAAAATATCTAATGTCTGTAACATTCCTTGGAGTAGGCCAATCCATTATGGATTCAATCTTTTTGGATCCACTGCAATTCCTTCTTCTGATATGACATTACCCAAATACTGTACCTTCCTTTGATAGAAATCACACTTGCTCAACTTTGCATACCGTTGGTGTTCTCTAAGAACTTGCAACACCATTCTTAGATGTTCATCATGCTCTTCTTCATTCCTTGAATAAACAAGAATGTCATCCAAGAACACTATCACAAACTTATCCAAATACTTGCTAAAGACACTATTCATGAGACACATGAATGTAGCAGGTGCATTGGTAAGACCAAATGGCACCACTGTGAACTCATAATGACCATATCTTGTCCGGAAAGTTGTCTTGTGAATGTATTCTTCTTTTATCCTCACTTGATGATAGCCAGACCTCAAGTCAATATTTGAAAACACTTTAGCTTCCTTCATTTGATCAAACAAATCATCAATTCTTGGCAATGGGTACTTATTCTTAACTGTCACTTTATTTAGCTTCCTGTAATCAATAAACATCCTTAAAGTCCCATCCGTTTTCTTGAAAAATAACACCGGTGCTCCCCAAGGAGATACACTTGGCCTGATATAATTCTTGTCTATTAATTCTTGTAACTGCATCTTTAAATCTATCAATTCTGGTGTGCTCATTCTAAAAGGAGATTTGGAAATTGGCGCTTCCTCTGGAACAAGATCGATGGTAAAATCAATATCTCTCTTTGGTGGCAGTCCCGACAATTCATCCGGAAACACATATTTGAACTCTTGCAACAACTGGAAGTATTCTATCCTTGGTCTTTTGTCCTCTGATGAATCTGATATGTGAACTGCATATAATTGGAAACCCTTCGTATAAATTTTTTTCAACTGTAACGTTGAAATCTGTCTTACTGAAATTTGCTTGGGAATTCCTCTTACCAATCTTGGTCTTCCCCCTTCATCAATGCATTCAAGTACCTTCTCATAACAATCTATCTTGGATCTATGCCTTTCCAACCAATCCATACCAATTAGAGCATCATAGGATCCTAATGGTAGGACATTCAAATTTACTTTTGTGGGGAATCCATTCAACTCCATGGGGTATTCCATCACTACTTCACTTACTTTTCTCTTGGTCCCTGTGGCTAACTGAACTAGCCAAGACTCACTATGCTTCATTTTTCTAAGAGAACAACCTTCAACCACTTTTGGAGAAACATAACTATGAGTAGATCCTGGGACGTCAATCAAAACAAAAATGGATTGCTTAGCAATCTTACCTTCAACTTCCACCACTGTTGATTGATGGCCTGCCTGATGATTATCCAACGCTGCATAAATTTGAGGTGCTTCCCTAGCCATATCCTCCACTGTAGATGCTCTTTCTAAGTTGTGCAAAATCCATGGATTCTCCCTTCGATGTGGACAATCTTTAAAAATGTGGTTTCCTCCACATCCCCAACAATGAAGTGGCCCTTTAGATGCTTTTTCTGTTGCTGTTGCTGGCTTGTTCACACTTCGTGCTTGCTAGCCCTATGGAAAATTTCTTGGCTGATTTTTGAATGGTGGCTTAAATCCACTTTTCCTTTGATCAAACCTCTCGCTTGGCTTTCCTTTCCATGCTGGGTGAAACTTTGTTTTTCCGTTGCTCTGCTCGTAGCAATGCACCGCCATCCTAATGGCTTCATCAAGACTGGGTGGGTTAACAAACTCGATCCTATATCTGAAATTTTGAGGTAGAATTCCAAGGAAACACTGGATCTTAACCCTCTCATCCTTGATATAGTCGACATACCTCAACAAATCCAAAAACTTGTGGACATATTCTTCCATGGATTTTTGTCCCAACCTGAGTTCATTGAATTCTTTCCTCTTGTTTTCATGATACCTAGCAGAAAGGTACTTTTCCTTGAAATACCTTTTAAATCGCTCCTAGATGATTCTCTTTTCACTGATCCCTTTTACTTACATGAGCTGATCCCACCAAATTGAAGCTCTGCCATTTAGATTGTAAATGGAAATTCTATCCTTTTCATTTCCTGAGTAATCATGAATCCTAAAATATTTCTTCATCCCAAGAAGCCATGTGTCTGCCTCTTGGCCAGTCTTACCTTCTCCATAAAATGTGGGAGGCCTTTCCTTCCCGAATTATCCCTGTGGTGTTCCTTCATATCTCTTTTTTCCTTCAAATCTTCTAGAAGTATGCCTTGGACTTCTTCGAGAACCTCTGGAGTCACATGACCTGCTGGAAGAAGATCTTGAGGAGGGCGTTCTATGCTTTTCTCTCACGGAACTCTTTCTTGGGCTTGGGGTCCTCTTCCTAGAACGACCTCTAGAGCGACCCTCTTCACCCCTTCCTTCTTTACCTACATTTCTTGGGTTGGACCCAAGGTTTATCCTCTTCTCACTAGTAGATTTGAACCCAAAATCCGACGAGCTCCGATGAAATGGACCGTGTCGTCGGATTTTTCTTTCAAAATTACTTTTTTTGTTTTTTTTATATAAATTTCGAGAGGCGTCCGTCGAATATTCGACGTAATTTTGAATATCCGACGAGGCTCGTAGGATATCCTACGGCTATGCGAATATCCGATGCCTATTCGGGTATCTGACGCTTTGGATGTCGGATAACCGACTTCATTTCGAACCCGTGGAAGTCGGATATCCGACATATTTTTCCCAACGGTAACTAGATTATTGTCGTCGGATATCCGACGTAGGTTTGACTTTTTGACTTTTAAAATTTATAAATATCTAACCATTCCGACATGTTTGATATACCAGCGACGGTTTGCGGATGTTTTTTTTGTTCGGCGGACTGTTTTTCGTTGTTTTTGTTATTCAAGTGAGCAAAGTACTGTGGAGCTTCATTTTCTAAGATCGATAATCTTCATTTAAGCTCTTTACGAGAAAATGTCAACTACGAATATTCCTGATTCAGACGAACAAAATCTACAATTGCTTGCTATATTGTGGGAAGGAGTTGAAAGAAGGGGTGATGGTAAATGCTATTGTCCATGTAATCAATGCAGGGGCTTTAAGAGGAGAAGAATTTTGATCACAACAACCACAAAACATTGTAGGGAGCATGGGCATGCCGGGGGGGACATGAATACCATCCATTTGTAAGTTTTGCATTATATTTTTTTATTATTTTGATTGCTTTTGTAAATTTATGTATTATTATAATATTTCTTTTTTTGACAAACAGTACAATTGGTCATTGTTCTTTTAATCCCAACAGTACAAAATTTGTTAAATTTTTAATGTATCACATAAATTTTTACATTTTGCGTTTGAAATGTTTACATTTCGCGTTTGAATTTCTTATATTAAATTTTATCTATTGATTGTTTCATGTATTTATAAATGGAAAGACATCCTACGGCATATCGTCCGGATCAACAAGTGCTTCCAGAACAAGTACCGGAGGAACATGGAGCTATGAATATTAATGGAGAACAAGTTAATGATCACATTGAAGAAGATGATGATACTGATAACATAGTTGAAGATGATGTTACAAATACTTTGATCCATGATTCATTTAATGTTGGAATGGATGATGATGATGAACATTTTGATGATATTCATGATACACCTCTTCTTGACAAGGCATACGAAGCCCTTTATGACGGCTCCAAGAAAAATCTTCTCTTTGCTATATTGTTGGTAATGAACTTGAAGTTTATGAATGGTCTTTCAAACATATCAGTCACACGGATGTTAAGGTATGTAATATATTCCATCACAAAATATATACGATTGTCATGTATTTTATTGTTAATTCATATATAAGTCAAATTACTACGGATGAAATTTGTTTCATTAATATTATTTCTATATTATATTAACTAGATTTTTATTTTAATTTGTTGTAGCATGATAGGTGAATATTTGTTACCACCGTCAAATATTTTACCTCGCACATATCGAGATTTATTTGCCATCATGAAAGAAATTGGAATGCAGTATGAAGCAATTCATGCATGCCCCGATGATCATGTTCTTTATTACAACCAGCATGAATTTGCAACAGAATTTCATATCAGTAGATATCACACAGATCAAGTAACTAAAAAGGTGCCTCGCAAGGTTCTACGTTATATTCCCATTATTCCCTGTTTGCAACGACTGTTCAGGTGCAAAAACATAGCGTAGTTTATGGATTACCATGCACGGAACAGAAGTCAAGACGACATTATTCGGATTCCTGCAGATGGGTCTGCATTTAGAGATATGGAGGAAAAATGGCCTGACTTTAAAGACGAACCTCGTAATCTTAGGATTTCTTTGGCAGCAGATGGTGTCAATCCTTTTGCAGAGATGAGATCTGTTTACTCGGTGTGGCCTATTTTTTTTATCAACAAAAACATTCCTCCATGGTTGACAATAAAGAGGGAGCACATAATGTTGTCGATGATTATTCTAGGTACGAACACTGCAGGTTTTTTTTATTGCAGTGGTATATTCTCATTTGTCGTTTTTTGTCTCATAATGTTATATATATTTAAAGTTTTTCTATTGCGAAATATGGTTTATATATCTAAATGGTACGTCTCATAATCAGAATATTTATTTTATATGTTCAAATCAATCAGGTAAGTACCAAGTCAAAGATATGAATGTATATATCGAACCTCTTATTGACGAGCTACTGAAGTTATGGAATGGCATCACTATGTATGACTTATCTAGACCAATACGACAAAGGCAATTCCAATTCCATGCAATGCTTGTATGGACAATACATGATTCCCCAGGATTAACCCATTTCTGTGGTATGTAATTATAAGTTCCACTTTAGTTGCATTTAATTTTACAAACTACTAGTTAATATAATACGCATGCATGTTTTTCTAAATAAATATCCAATCATTTTTTATATAATTATAATAGACAATATTGATATTCCATCTTTTTATTTAGGTCTTCAGACAAAGGGGAAATTTGCATGTCCAGTTTGTGGTCCTACGATCAAATCTCGTCATTCAAAAAGCTTAGGAAATGAGGTGTTTGATGAGTATAGGAACTTCCTCTCCAAGAATCATAGGTATCGAACTACCGAAAAACATATTTTCAATGGCAAGCAAGAGACTGCATTAAAACCAAAGAGAATGACACCTCAGCTATGGAAGTTGCAATATAATAGAAATCGTCAAGGTACATATAATCAATCATTGTATATATAAGATGATATTGTATTTTATTATATTGTGTGCTGTTTATTGTAATTGACATTGATTTAATATTTAATTTCATCATTGTTGTTCATGTGATCATCATGAAGGCATTAATGGGCTTCCACGAGGAATGAAAAGTTATCCTAGACAATTTAGTAGGTTGCCCTACTATGAGCACCTACAAATTTCTCATCTATTTGATACAATGCATATTGGAAATAATGTGACTGAAACATTATGGCGAATATTGGATGGAAGGAGTGACAAAGAAAAAATTGTCAAAATTTGCAAAGACATTCAAGATAACAACCATGCAATGAAAGATGCCATTCAATTTCATAGCAATGGAGAGCAAATTAATATAAACTCACTTCCATGGATGTTAACGGACTAGCAAATTAATGCTGTAAAAGAAGCCATTCGAAAAATTAAATTTCCCATCGGATTTTGTGCGAACATGAAGAATATCATAACAAAGAAAGGTGATTTCGCGGGGGTGAAAACGCACGATTGGCATGTCTTCATGAAGGTAATAATTAATATGGTATGCATTTAATAATTTCTTTTTTCTTTTTCTAGTACTCTTATTCGATATACTGAAACTATTTGTATATTATTGTTACAGTATGTTCTACCTCTCTCTATCCCGGACAACTTCGACAACAATGTCAAGCAAATAATATATAGTCTCGGAAAATACATGAGGTAAGTGGTGATTTTTCCATGTGCTTACTATTTGTTTAATTCAAGATAGAACTTATTCTTAATTTGATTTTCATTATCTACTTCATGTTACGTAATATAATGACTTTTTTCTTTAATCTCTTGATTGGGTTGTCATGTCACTTGTAGATGGTTGTCATCTAAAGAATTCCATAAAGAAGACATAAAGTATTGGAGGAGAGAAATTCCTCATCTCATGTGTGAAATACAGAAGCATCTACCTTCAGCATTTTTCAATGCACATGAACACTACTTCATACACCAAGTTGAGGAGATTGAACTGTGTGGACCTGCGCACTCAAGGTCCATGTGGATGGTTGAGAGGCACTTGAAATTTATGAAGGGTTTGGTCAGACAATGAGCATATGCTGAGGGTTCTATGATGGAGGGATATATGGTATACCAAAACATGATGTACATTAGTGAATATCTTCCTATATTGGCGTCAAATCTCAATTTACGTCGCATTTGTGATCCAGACTCCAAAAAATATTTCGAAGGGGAGTACTCGAAGGGGAAAGGTAGATCGAGGAAGGTGAAAGGTAATATAACACATTTCACTGGTGATTTTTATGTTTATATATCATACATATATATTCTATTTTTTTATTTAGTATTTTGCATCATTTCATACTGTAATTATATACTTTTTAAAGTGACTAATATACATTTTCATTGAATTTTAATTTTATTGTCATCAAACAGTTGGTCGAGAGTGGGATGCGATTCATTTATAGATCGCAAACAATCTTGACTGGATGAATGTATGGATCGAAAAATGTGAACAATCTGGTCATGGAATATCATGGGAAGGTGTGGCTTCATTGGTTAAAGCTGCACATCGCAATGGAGACACCAATCTAACACAAAGGGAAATCGATTTAGCAAGAGGTTTAAAAGATAAGCAGGTAAGCATATTAATCAACGACACTATTTTTTTTTATTTTTAATATTGTTGTTGTACGTCATGCTTGTTATTTTCCTTTTATGGCATTATAATAAACATGCACTACTTTATCATAAATATGGTGTCATTATGTAATCTTTTACTGTATGGCTTGTTGTACTAGGTAAAACACCATAAGGCTATGTGGTGCAATGGATGTAGATATCGCATCAAAAAGTTGGATGAAACAAAGAAAACATCTGATTGTGGGATATCTGCAGTCTTTGAGGTGACCAATGTTACTTCTAGAAGTGACAGACATCCAGAACTATCTGAAAATCGATACTATGGGTATCTGGAAGACATTCTTCAGTCTGACTTTAACTCCTTCAAGGTATTTCTGTTCGTTGTCAAATGGTATAGGTTTCGATTGAATCAACGTGATCCCGATAGAACAATTATTGAACATGATAATGGTTTTACCATGGTAAATACAAGGTTGTTTGAGCTAGGAACGGAGCCCTATGTTCTTCCAACCCAATGTGAACAGGTATTTTACTCTGAGGTTCCAGGTAGAGCGGGTTGGTAATTTGTTGTGAGACACGATCCAAAGGGAAGGCCGGTAAAGTATAACGTAGATGAAGGTAATGAAGACGTTCTCGAAGAAGAAGATGCCGTTGAAGATAATCATGATCAACATGAGTGCTTAGATGATATTCCTGTTCCAGAAGAAGATGTCGAAGAACTTCTTGAATCGGATCATGACGTATATTCAGACAATGTCCATGAAGATGACAACGACGATGACATGATGATCGACGTAATTGACATCGATGATGATGATGATATGGCCAATCCTTACAATGTTGAATCTGGATCATCGGATGATAGTACAGACAATCAATAATCAGATGAAGAAGATGATGAAGACCATTGAAGTCTATAATCAGGTATGCATTACTAATAATAAATTATTAACTGTTTCTTAGGTAATATCCATTTTCCTGTATGTTAAAATTAGAAACCTTTCTTGTTATTTAGTATGAATGAGAAAAGACATTTAATTTTTTTGTACATAGATTTTTTTTCGGGCTATATTGGGGAATTGAGAGTGATGAGAGGGGGGGGAGGGGCCATAAGAGCTTCCACCTTCACGTGGTTGGCCCTGTTTAGTAGAGAATATTAAATGATTCTCGAAACAGAGAGAAGCTTATAATTAAGGAAATGCAGTACAATTATCATGCTACCCCAAATGGCGTACTGCTTGATCATCAATATCATCTTCATCATGATCACCAGGATCATCATCATCATCATCATCTTCCTCGTCATCGTCATCATCATCATCTTCATGATCTTCATCATCATCATCTTCATGATTGTGATCATCATCATCTTCATCATTGTCGTTGTCATCACCACCAACATCATCATCATCATCATCGTCCCCATCTTGATCATCATCATGATCATCGTAATCATCTTCATCTTCATCATCATTCTCGTTGTCATCACCACCAACATCATCGTCATCATCATCATCATCACCATCATCTTCATCATCGTCATCATCATCATTATCATCATCACATTCATCATGATCATCATCATCGTCATCATCATCATTGTCGTCATCATCATCGTCATCATCATCATAATGACAAAAAACACATTCTTCATCATCTTAGATAGACATTATTCATCATCGTCTTCATCATCATCTTCTTCATCATTGTCATCATCATCATCTTCATGATCGTCATCATCATCATCTTCATGATTGTGATCATCATCATCTTCATCATTGTCGTTGTCATCACCACCAACATCATCATCATCATCATCGTCCCCATCTTGATCATCATCATCGTCATCATCATGATCATCGTAATCATCTTCGTCTTCATCATCATTGTCGTTGTCATCACCACCAACATCATCGTCATCATCATCATCATCACCATCATCTTCATCATCGTCTTCATCATCATTGTCGTTGTCATCACCACCAACATCATCGTCATCATCATCATCGTCGTCATCATCATTGTCATCATCATTGTCATCATCATCATAATGACAAAAAACACATTCTTCATCATCTTAGATAAACATTCTTCATCATCGTCATCGTGCAACTTATGCCCACTTGGTAATTTGATTGAACACCTTGTAATTATGTGCTCATAAATGATAAATGATATTGGAAAGTCACTCCTTTCATAATTCATCTTTATGAGTGAGTGTGACGAAAGAGAGTGGCATAACTTATTCAAGTGTTTTTAATAACTAGATAGTTCTTTATGAGTGAGTGTGACAAAAGAGAGTGACATAACTTATTCATGTGTTTTTAATCACTAGATAGTTTAATTCAACATCGTGTAATCTTTCTGCTAATAAATGACATTGGAAAATCACTCCTTTCACCTACAGTGAGTGTGACAAAAGGGAGTGATTAGATATTGCAAATGCATAACTTAGATTTGTTTTTTAATCATTAAATATAGTTTAATTTAACATCTTGTATTCTCATGCTCATAAATGATATTGGGCATTCACTCCTTTTATCATAGAGGTAAAAATAATAATCAAAGTTTGGATTAATTTGTTTAAGGATGAAGCGGTAGCAATAGTTGTCTTGATTTCTCAACCTTAGTTTATAAAATCATGCATCCTTCTTAATCATCTTTTATAAGGGTTTGAGGATTTCAATGAAGTCAAAGCCATAACACCTTATGAAATCGATCATCCCAAAGAATGATTACATCAATGCCTTGGTGTGTGGAAATGGGATAGAATGTTATAGGTTTTATTCTTTTTTAATATACCAATATCATGTATTTTGATATGATATGCCCGAGTAATTTTCCTTATGCAATAATGAAAATGGTTTTATTGGGATGTAGTGTGATCCCATATTTTCTACATCTCTTAAAAATAGATTTAATTTCAATATTGTCCATATAGACAAGTACATTTTGATTTATAAGGCCTATGAAAGCTATATCCATTACACATGAATTGCTCCATTTGGTGTTGAAAGCAATTTTCGATCTATCTTCATTTGAGACAAGAACTTGATTAGATCCTAAAAATACATCCTAGAGTGAGCATTTCAGATCTCATTACAAGTTTCAAAATTGATTCCATAGGTGGAACGCGATAATTATATTTCTCTTATGCTTACTTAAGGTTTCTAAAATTGACTCAAGGCCTATTTTCACCACTCTTGTTCCTTAACATGTACAAGGTTTTACATTCATGGCTAATGGTGCATTGGAAACATAATGTTTGCATCTAGCAACTTCTTCAACTCCTTTTGCATCAACGGTTCTAATGATGGATGAACCTTTCACATCTTTTATTGAAAGGGATTAGTTGTTTTCTTCAATGGTATCACCTATTGAATAATTATTGTGTCATACACCTTCAAGTCCTGGTATGTCTAAGAAAATACATCTCTATACAAGTAAAATAGCTTGATATAAGATCTTCTTTTAACCTCTAAACAAAAATAACCTAGATTGATTATATTTCGATCCTCTTCTGGTTAAATTTTTAATTATTTGTGTTATTTTTTGTTGTATTTTTGTTGTATTTAATATATAAATATTATATAAAAAATGATTATATATATATATATATATATTGTATTGAATAAAAAAATTACAAAAACTAAATCAAATAATTAAAAAAAAACAAAAAACAAACATTATATATAAATACATAATAAAAAAACAAAATATAATAAATATATAACAAAAAAACACTATATAATAGATATATAAAAAAAATAAAAAATACATAGCAAATTAAAAACTTACCTGCTTGATACCTCCTGTGATGTGTGCTGCCGATACCTCCCACGACAGTTTTTGCCCTAGTCCCTTTCTGTTACCTCCCCACGAGACCGTTCTTTTGCGGACCATGTCTGCTACCTCCCGCGGTGACCTTTCTGTGACCTTTGTTGAGCTGTGAGAAGAGGATATTCACCCTGGACATGCAAATTTGGATTGTGGTTCCCGGCATTTGAGTCCGGTACTGAGCTGTTAGCAGAGGATATTGAGCCTGTACGTGGAAATTGGGATTGTGGCCGTGCATTTGAGACTGAGCCAGAGTGGACCAACTCCGAGAAGAAGCAATGGCGCCTCCCAAATCGGTGAGTACGATGCCCTAATTTTTATGGGGTCCAATCCAGAGTATCTCTAATTTGGTATTGTAATTTTGTTTTTCTTGTGGTAAACAATGTTATTGCAATGCATTCATTTGTTATTGCAAGTTTGTCTTCACCCATATAAGCTATTCAAACGCAAGCTATAAGCTACAAGCTATTGGAGTCCCTGCCAATGGAAATCCATGAACGCCTTGTGGATGAGGCTCTCCAGATACAACCCACATATTTGGCCTTGGGATGCCAGAATTCATACCAGTTGGGGAAAACTTGAACACCACTGCCTAAAAATTTGCCACTCAAGCATTTCTTGTGTGTGAATCAGAACCCCCGTGATGGTGCTTATGTGGCCGTACCCTTGTATTATGATATCCTCCATTGAATGCAGAACTTACCCTTTGAGAAAGGTCCAAAGAGCTCACAAGATTAGGCACCCTCACCTCTTTGTCATTTCCCATGGAAGCTATTATGCTTCTCATTAGCCAGAAAGATGGTTGAAAATGTAGATGCTACAAATTTGGAAGCAGGACTGACAATTCATTTTTCCTAGTTCTGAAAACAAATGACTTATATGAACTGAAAATGACCTTAATATCTCATAGCAAAAAGAATTTAGTGACTTTTTCTTATTGCCTTGCGTTTTGATTCTGGAAGGGCCTTCATCAGAATGAGAATACTGTGGTTGACGAACATAGGCTTGTTGTCCTCGGGCAGAGGAATCAATGTTCAACCTTCGTTGAATCCGAGCAATGTGACCAATATCATGAAATAGATGTATTAGATCAAAAAGTTGAGGTTCAACATTCCAAACAGATTATTGCCTATGTTGATTCAAAATAAGATCCACATAGTGTCCAAAAGAAGTTGGCAAGTGATCATCAATTTCATTTGCATGCGCATCCAAATCAGTTGTGACACTGCTAGAAACATTGCCATCATCTTTCTTTAGTAGCGCCTTTGAATCCTCAGTAAGTGCAACTTGCCATAGTATTTCTTGATGTATCATCCCAATATCAAGAAGCACATCCTTGCTATCATTTCCAAACTCTGCCGTTAATGCTACCAACCATCGATTCTCTTTAGTATCATCATCTAGAAAGACAAAAAATTGTACCACAAACAAGAACCAAAATACTTTCCGATTCAGTCCATCTTTTGCAGCTAATAAATTAGTCCCTGCAACATGATCCAAAACATTTAATGTAGTCTTGAGATGTTCCTTCATATGAGCACAAAATACCCTTGCAAGGGAAACTGAGTGTTGTTGTGTGAATGCTTTGCAAACTGCAACCATGTGCACAGCTACGGACATCCCTTTTGAAGATAGCGGAATACTTGGAAGAGTCAGGAACCTCATAAGGGCTTCAATGCCCTTTTTCTCAACAAATATTCTACAAGTTTCTGGATTTTCCATTGCCAGATGCACAAACACCATGGCATGTGAAATGCTTAATTTTAGAAAGCGTTCATTACTCATATTTTCAAGATACAATCCACTAGTTCCAATCCCGTCATTATGCTTATCTTCAGAATCGGTATCCATAGGAATAGGACTATCCAATCTGTCTTTGGCCTCTACTCTGAGCCTATGGGCCTTGCTGGGGCATATGTTGTTGCTCCTTGGTGGCTGTCAGCTATTGCAGAAAGGGTTTATTGAAAAATATATCTGATTATAAGGAAGGTCTAAACCAACATTACTGATGCTAGTTGTTAGTTCTGTTTAACTTGTTCATTACTACATTTTTGCATATCATATGCACATGTTCGAGAGGATATTAGAAAGAAACTCGACAACAAAAGTGAAAAATGTATTTTCATTCGATATAGTTACTAGTCCAAATCCTACATATAGTATAATCTAACTAGCAAGACGTTTGTGGTTAATAGAGATGCCAAAGTTTTAGAGGACAAGTCATGGAGTGAACAAGAAAATGATGTTGTGGAAAGTCAAAGTTCAAATAGATGAACCACTAGAAAATACTGAATATGCACCAACAATCACTTGTCTTTCTATTATAGTAGAAAAGAGAATTACATAATCCAAAATCAGAGTCTCCCAAGCTTACTATACAAAACCAACCACCTTCTCACAACCTCATAAAGCAATACACTTTAAATAGAATACCCTAGATATCACATCACACCACTCTTCACTCTAGCTCTCATGCTTAGAAGTCATGTGCACCTCCTTCTCTTTTATGGAACAACAGAGAGGGGAGTTACAGGTAAAAACATTATACTAGGTCCACAAAAGAGAATGGGTCCACAAGTGGATCACTCCACCTTGACAAGGTCCATTTTAATGGTTAACATAACCAACTCATGCGCCTCACATGGGCTAAGGTATGTGGTGACATGAAAACTTGTGCCAAGCATGCTTCTCCAAGTAACTAACTCAATTAGTTCACCCCACATATGTCAAGTTGGGAAGCTGAAAGTTTCAGTTATTCTGAAATTGTAAGTGTGTATTCTTAGTGTATAATAAAGGAAAGTGCAGCAATATTTATTTTGTATCATTTCTTCCATCTCCATGTGATGTTGCTGCACATAATATTTTCTCTGTGTGTTGTTCCTGTAGCTGCAATTCCATGCTTTTTTGTGTAGGTTCCCATGAAGGATGGGGAGTGCAAGGCTTATCCTCCATAGTGATACATTGCTCCTTGTTGCAATCACTACCCTAGCCTGAATTTTTGTTTGATGTTGGACAATCTATATTCCACACATCGATTTCCCTATCCAGTTTAACTAATGCTTTAGATACAGGTTGGTATAGAGGTATTTTTTGTCCAAGGGAACAATATTAGTGCCTGTTGGCTTGAACCTTGATGAAGTATCACGTCCTTTGTATCCAAACTGCAGAGAATTGTTCTTAGTTTGTTTCCATATGTGCAACTTTGAGTTTTTATCCCATGTATCCTAACCTTACTATCTAAGGATGGTATGTTTCTCCATGTTATTAGCCGGGCCAATAAATGGAAAGGAATTGAATACCATTCTTGTTAGGAGTGTGTGTGTAATGTGTGAAGTTTGCAAAATGACAAAAGAATAAGTGGACATATTCTAGGTGTGCATATGAGTGAATAGGAAATGATAGGCCATTTCGGAAACAAAGGGATGAATTTGATTCATAAAAGAGCCAAATCACTAAATGGTCTATCCCTTATCTCAAGCTTACATATGTTTATACAACTTGATAGAACACATTGCATCCCAATGTCACTATCACCAACAAAAGCAACACTAAGCCTCTCCAAACACTTTACATAAGTACCAGATGACCAAAAGTCCTTATTTTTATGCATACCACTCAAAGACAAACAAAACTGAGTGAGAAGTAAGCATTTTTGTTTCTTGCAATAGTGACTAATGTTGCATTTGTTGTTTCACAATAAAAAAACATAGTACAGAGGTGATCCTAGGATAAGAGCTTGAAGTATCCATAAGGCCTTCCTCTATCACAATGCCTTAATCATTAGGTCTGATGGAAAAACATGCAATTCCTACAAATGTTTGCAAGTTGAAGAGACGATTTCAAGCCCTTTATTTGAATTTGGTGAATAGATTTTGGATTGTGACAAATATTCTTGGGCTTATACTTATGAGATCATTCTGTAATTTAATTCTCCTAGCGTACATTAAATGGGTTTTAAATTGAAATGATGTGTCCTACCATACATGATTATTCACAATATCAAAATGTCATGCTTATGCTTGCTAATTAGGTTTAAACATTGTCATGCATTTTAGTCATTAGAAGTAGAAGAAAGTTATTGTTAATGGATTCATTTAATTTGACAGAGTAGTTATAGTTTGAAAGAAATCTCTCCTTACCTTAGCTAGCATTCATTGAAAGGAAATGCTTATTTTATTCATATGCATTTGCATGGTTTTAGTCAGTCATCACACCACGAGTTTCACTTTCATCACCCGATTGAGTAATACAACCACTAAAATTTACACCCCCTAACTAAACACACCATAATCTCACTTGAGGAAATCAAAATAATTTGGTAGTTAGGTAGGACACCGGGGATAGGCATCCAAATAATTCCCCCTTGTCATTACCATCTGAGACATAGTTGTTGTCCTCTAGGGAACCAAAATCCTCTAGTATTTGTTGACACGGTCATACACCAGTTTGTGGAGGGGCCTCCTGTTGTTTCAGGGGTTAAACTGTTGATGTATATGTAACTTCAGAATGTATTTCATCCATGTATTTCATTTATATATTATTGTACTCCTATAGTGATGTGTCATTCCTCTATACAGAAGTGTCGTCATGTGTATTGACAAGTGTCGCAAGTATGTTAACTTGCTGATGGGTTATTAGACCACCATGTGTGGGGTCGGCCTTGATTTATGTAATATATGGTTGATGTACCTAGCTAGACAAGTCGGCCCCATAAGGTTATTGGGCAAACAGGACAATTATAAATAGAGATCGGGAGATCTCTATTTGAATAACTCGAAAACTCATTCTTCCTTCACTCAGAAAGTGGCGCACTAGTGAGGAGGAGGATCATCTGCTACTAGGAGACTATCTCTATGTATTTTGGTTGTACTTTGGTTGAGCCATTGCTCTCTCTATCTCTGAGGAAGTTGTGGGGTTTTTTCACCTTAGGGTTTTCCCCATGAAAACTCTGTGTCTCTTGTCCTTCATGCTTTTGCTTCTTGTGATGATTGACATGCTTGTTATGATTGATATGCATTAATATACTGTACATGTTATTCTCTCAGTAAAGATCCTAGAGTATTGTGAATTAATGCTCAAAATTTTAACATAAACCACCGCGAGATCGAGAACCAGATGGACTATGTGGAATGCCGCACTCCACTTATCCCTAAGGAAACATTGATCATTGTATTCCTTGTATTCTCCAGCCACCATACTGGTGATACAAGGGTGATAAGGCAGAAGCACCGAAAACCTTTTCCGACGTGTCATGAACGAGGTAGCTTAGTGACTTTTCTACCTGGGCTCTTTTACCCAGGATCCCTTTCGGTAGAGGGATATCCTTCAAATTTGGTCTCTCACTTCGTATTGTTCAACTTGGATTTCATCACCTTGCGAAGGATACGATTTGTCGAGGTCTCCAGCTCCTAGTTAGGAAGTTTGCTTGCATTTTCACCTTTTTGGAGGGTCTTTTTATTTTTAGTGCTACTTGTTGGCATTCTTGCCACTTTTGTTTCAGCTCGCTTACTATGACATCGGTCCCAGTACAGTTTTTTGAGCTTGTTTTTTTGGCCTGCGAGCCTTGTCTTTTCATAGCTCCCCTTCTGAACGCTCGGTTGCTTTAGGGTTTTTGAGTTCATACACGGTAGTTACCAATACTTATTTGATGATGTGTGATGTCCTCTTCTCCTAGGTATTCGAGATGGTTGAGTTAGATGGTCTTATGAAGGGATTGAACACCCCTTCATGGAGCCACTAACGCTTGACCATAGGAGTAGCCTAGAGGACCATGTGATCACATCACCCGTGTGGACTTTTCCGTTTACTGTGATGATGGTATTTCAAGTTATATGGAACAATGGTACATTTGAGAGAGAGATGAATGGTTGCACCCCACCTTGGTCGATTGTCTTATGGTCCTTTCATTTTGTCGATAATATTTTTGTAGTACCTTGCCTTTTACCTTTTGGGTGTTTTACTGATATTGGGATATCTTGTGATTTGTACCACCTTTTATGTTTTAGGTCTTGTGGGTACTATGGTAGTTTGCCCACATTTGAGGTACACCCACTTTCTCCAAATTGTTATGTGTCTTTATACCCACTTCGTACCACCCTCCTGACCTTAGTTTGAAAGATTGCATGCTATCATACCTTTTTGTGGTACTATTTGAGTTACAAGAGGTAGTTACAAGGAGCTATTGCATATATGAGGTAGTTACAAGGAGATATTGCATATATGAGGTAGTTACAAGGAGATATTGCATATATTGATTTGTACCGCCTTTTATGTTTTTGGTCTTGTGGTTATAACTATGGTAGTTTGTCCACGTTTGAGGTAGTGTACACACCCTTAGTCCCAAGGGTTATGAGTCTTTATACCCATTTTTTTTTTTTTACTTGTACCTTACTAGTTGGTCTTTGTACTGAGCCTTTTTACTGTCACTGAATTTCTTTGATTGACCGTACCATAGCCCAGTCATCTCTCTCTCTCTGGTTTGTACTAGCCCTATCATAGGGTCACTTGGTTCCTAGAGTTGACTGGCCTCTAAGAGGCACAGTCATTTCTGAAAGTAACTCTTCTGAGTATATTACAGGAAACGTCTACACTAAGGTAATCAAATATGTGGTAAATAGTTTTCATTAAGTAGCCAGGACTTGTAGCATTAGAGGAGATCCTGTAATGTGTATGTGTAGTGTTTCATGTGTGTTACATGTGTGATGTAGCGTTAAATCAAATAGTAAAAAACAACTCATAAAAATTGCATGACTTTCTACTCTTAAGAAAGATAAATTGGTCCTCTTCCGATCATCACTTGAATTCCTACATGTTGACAAAGGGAATGAGGATCAAGTAAAATTATAAAAGGAGATACACGTGAACTTTTAAGAGGCGCTATGCCTTGCGGTCGAATATAAACTTTTTTCCAATGGTGCAGGTAGAACCAAACATGTATTTTTCTGATCTATCTTCCTCGAGTGAGGGGAGTTTAGGAAGGCTAGAGGAAAGTGAGACATCCAGTAGGTCTAGAAGAATTGTATCAACTAGATGTCAAAAAACCAAAAGAAGATTCCATAGATGCAATGAATTTTTTCACGGTCAAGGGGGGGCATGTTCCTATGGTGATGAGACAAAAGACGACGAAGAGGTGCCCTTGAGGTACAGACATTTAGTGAAACAATGGGTACCGAAGGATATTCCTCCACCGAACACTGGTTTTTGTGTGAATGAGAGGAGATATCGAATTGCACCGTCGTCGATACATGGTTTCGGGTTGTTTTCCATGGATTGCATCTTGGTCGGTTACGGGACATGTACATAATTGATGGAGTATGTTGGACCCGTATACAACTACAACGATTGGATGCGCCTTGTCCGATATACAAAAAGTATGTGTAGCTATGGATTGTCAACAAACTATTTACAATTGAAAGACAAAAATCAAAATAAAGGAGGAACGTTGTACATGGACGGAAGGCCAAAGGCCACAGGGAATATTGCAGGGTTTATAAACAGTACACAACCAGGGTCTACAATTAAGCAACCAAACTGCGAATTTGAGGGGCGTGAAGGAAACCGTGTTTTTGTAGTTGCTTTTAAAAAAATATCTGCAGGGGACAAGTTGCTTATTAATTACCCTGTCAACTGAGTAGATACAAACAAGGTTACTGTATAACATTTTACCCAACCTTTTAGTAATAAATTAAACATCATAAGGATTTTTTGTTAGTTTATTTCGTTTAAATTTACCATATTTACTTCGCAGGCCAGTGATCGGGACAAATCCCTGCCAACAAATGGTTTGAGGAGAACTTCTTCCTCGATGGAGCAGGTATACATCTTTCTAATAGTACAAATATAATAAGAAAAAAGAGTTTTTATTTTCTTTGTTTTTCCATTATTAATAACTTGGTTTGTTTTATATAATGAAATTTATATTTGATGCAGAACTTTGATCGGGAAATACACCCGTCGAATGTTGATCAGATAACAACACCCGCGGGGCAACATGTAGACCTGATTTGAATTGTACAATTAAAATATGTCAAAATGTTTTAGCATTATATTAATGTTTCAATGAATATTTTGGTTTCGTTTACGTAATTTTCTAGTCTATGTTTTTGATGTAGGCCGGTTCCGTAAGGTCGGCCACACCAGGGTCTGCGCAACGGGTATACATCTTTGTAATATTAAAAATATAATATGAATAATAATTTTTTTGATGTGTTTTCTCATGAATAGTTTTGGAATCGTTTAGGTGACTTTCACTATGTTTTTTATTAGGGTGTTGTCAGGGGCAGCTCCTAGATATTAGCAGGTTGGGGCAAGTCGCCTATGACCATTGATCCAATGAGTGGATCGCGATCCTCGAGGTCGCAGGTATAATTCATTTCAATTGTACCAATATAATACGTAGCATAATGTTAATTTTGTTATGTATTTTTCGTGTGATATACTGGTTTCGTTATGATAATGTAAACCGTGTTGTAATTTTACGAATCTATCATGATAGATGTGTTACGTTAATATAAAATTTGGAATCTATCAATAGAGAACTCAGTAGTGCTTTATATATGTTTGTTGCAGCCCACTATTGAATCGTAGTATGAGTCAGCATCGCAAGATTTTCCATTAGAACCTGAAGTGGCAGAGGTGCTTCACGATTGCGAAAAAATTGGTGAAGCCACACACTCGCTAAAGATGGCAGAGAAATTGTTGAATAGATATACTGCGAAAATCCTTTCTCTGCTAATCTAGGTTCCGCAGACAAGCGCAATTATAGAAAGGATTTCATTGTTGGAACATAGATATAATAACTTGCAAGTAAGTTGAGGAATCTTGAATCATAGAATAATTCGTTTAAATATTTATAATGTTCTCTTTTATATGATAGTATTGAACGTATAAGATGTGGTGTGTATTTACAGAATTATAAGGGACCACACAATATTGGTCAAGGTGGTGTTGGCCCCAGCGAGGCTCGTGGAGAGACTTTGTATCACGACCAAACGACTCCACGTAGTTTGAATCCTTCACCATTGTTGTCGACCGAGCAATTGGCAACACGTTCCGTAACACCACGGACCCCTGTTGTGAGCACAACAGCCGCTACTGACCAACACACAATGGATCATCCACAAGAAGGGGTCGACACCGAGTCCCCTATCAATTTTGATGTCGAAGAAGCTACATTTCCAGGATCTTCCCGTGTCAAAAGCATGGGAACACTGGACACAACATTTTTGGTGGACGAAGATCTCGTCCCAATAAAGATACCGACGATCCTAGGTAATTAATCATAGTTTATCAGGTTAATTAGTGTTTATAATTTCATTGTAATATACCAATAAAACGTTTTTTATCAACTAATTATGATCATGGCATGATCGTTGTGCAGGAAACAATGTTTTCTATAAACATATGAATGAATTTTGCTTGGAGATCTTTGGGACCACCATCTGAACAAGGTGGGATAGACAACCGAAACATTTAAAAGATGAACTCACTAATCGGTTGGTTGGCCTGTTCGGGGAGAAAACCTTCAGTCATGCCAATGTCTTGAAAAAGGCTTGTCAACATGTGAAGGTTGTCCGAGACCAATATAGGACACTCCTAAAAAAAAACCATAGGTATGAGTGCCCACCAATGATTCCAGCAATGGAGTGGAGAGCTCTAGTGGAAGATGGAAAGGAGAAGGCTCTGAGAAGAGAAGGCAAGCTAACACCAGGCACAGGGAGGTATGCAATACTTTCCGCAATGTAATTCTAAACCTTATTATCCTTGATTTCTATATCGAACTTGGAACATCTAACGCATTTCAACACTTGCATAGGCTACCAGACACATCAAAGGCCACAAAGGCAAGACTAGAAAAAATAGGTCAGCACAAGCTTGGCCCTGGTGGTTATTCGAATTTGGCGGCACGGATTGTAAGTTTCGAGAAACCAACAATGAATACAAATAATAAATTGAAAATTATTTTTCGTTTTATTGCACCGTAAAATGTTAATTAACGACGATAAGCAAATATGCAGGCCGATCAATTCAATGAAGTACCCACAGAGGAAGACATGAAGCTTGGCTTCCAGGAAGGCTTTGGAGCTATTGTTGAACGTAGAAGAAGCTTATCTGGGAAAACACAGTCTTGTGGTACCAATCCATCCGGTGCACAGGTATATAGAATCTATATAGTTTAATGAAGATTTGTCGCTTGTGGAATATTTTCGTTCCAAATACTTGATGTAAAATATTGACTCTGTTTTTAACAGGAAAGTAATGATCCCATTAGTGTCGAGGAGGGACAACAACAAATTGATGATCAAGCTTCAAATCCTGGTAATGAATTTATTCATATGCTACAATTTTATGTATAGCATTGCAAATGGTGACAATTAATTGTAGTTCATCGTATTTCAACTGCAGAGCATGTAGAGGGTGAAACTGTACAAGTTGAGACTGGACAAGAACATCAACAACATGATTTGGTCACACCTGGTAAAAAAACACCTTAGTAATGAATTTTTTTAAATGAAAAACTTGTCATTACAATATCAAAATATAACAATGTAACATTTTCACATCGTTGCAGCAAATCCGAACCCCTTGCCGCAAAATCCACGTCTAGAACAACAATCAGCTAGGATATTGCAAACATCACCAAAAGCGCCTGCTAAAGAACCAAGAACTAGAAGAGAAAGTCCAGATGATGTAGATGGTCCTCTTATAGATTATATACCAGTACTGAAGAGAAGAAAAACTATTAAAAAGAAGGACGGGAAAAACAACGTATAAATATTTTTGATAACAATATATCGTCCACTATTTTTGGTCTAATGAATGAATGAATGGTTTAATGAATGTTCTAATGTTTTAATGATTAAGTGTAGTAAACTATTACCTTCATTGAATTTCAACTTTTATTGAATGAATGTGTTGAATGAATGATTAATGAATGGTGTATTGAATGTTATCTTTTATTGAATGAATGTGTTGATCGACTGAAACGATGGTTTAGTGAATATTAGCATTTATTGAATGAATAATGGATGAAATTTCATGATGAAATATGGATGAATTTTCACATATTTGTTTTTTTCAAGTACATTCATTGGGTATGGGGAATTGAGAGTGATGTGAGGGGGGGGGCATAAGAGCTTCCACCTTCACGTGGTTGGCCCTATTCAATAGAGAATATGAAATTATTCTCGAAATAGAGAGGAGCTCAATGAATGGCTACAATGCTGGCTTTCTACAACCCACTCGTGTGTTGTCTAAATTTTGACAATTTCTTGGAGCTTGTTGTGATTTTTGGTTGCTCCTCATAACCAATTTCCAGTTTCCACAACATCAAAGGTTGAGTAAATGATGCACTGGAATCAATATCCTTAACCTTCTCTTTAATTTCCTTGGAATCAATATCCTTAACCTCACATTAAACCCTTCCAAATTGGTATATTTACCATTCAAGGCTGGCTTCTTCTGAAGCATGATATTTGCAACTAAGCTAGCATACACCGACAACAATTAGAGACGTGCTGCTTGTTGTCAATGTTCATCTTTTTTTTAGGAATGCAACTTGACCATAATGGCTCCTCCTACGCTAGGGAATTAAAGTCAACCGCAAATTAAAGAAAACATATAGTTTGCATCGAAAAAATAACAGGGTACGAACTGAACTTAGGAGATTCAAACCTGCGACCTATGTCTAGTCCCAAGGCTACCACCTTCAATCTTGAAGTGCAGCTAGCAAGGGAGACCACCTTCAAGCTCGATTCATTCTGCATGCATTTCACAATGGGAGATGGCGGGCTACCACATTCAACCTTGATTCATTCTGTATGCATTTCACTATGCAATCGTCTCAGATTCTCGTTGCGTTTTCCCTCTGTTAGTTTATCAATTCGGTATGACCCACGCCCGCTGTCCGAGGAGTGTTTCTGCGGTCTTGAGTTCCATCCTGACAACGGTGACGATTCATTCTATATTTACGTTTCCCTTAAGCTACAATATGGCAAACTCATAGTTCACTATCAAGATTTCTTTGACCGTCAGCTTTGTTAGACAAACCTTAATAGTGAACTATGAGTTTGTCATTTGCAGTCGAAGGGAAACGTAATACCATGAATCGTCAACCGTTTTCAGGCTGAAATTGAAGACCGCGGAAACACTCATTGGACGACGGATGTGGGTCATACTGAATTGATAAACTAATTGATGGAAAACGCAATGGGAATTTGAGACGGTTGCATAGTGAAATGCATGTAGAATAAATGAAGAGTGGGTCTCGAGAGAAATGGTTTTGGGACGTCGTATGAGAGGAAATGGCGATGGTAATTGATTGATAAGGTCAAGCTTGAAGGTGGTATCCTTGGGACTAGACATAGGTCGTAGGTTCAAATATTGTCTAAATATTTTTGATAACAATATATCGTCCACGATTTTTGGCCTAATTAATGAATGGATGGTTTAATGAATTTTCTAATGTTTTAATGATTCAGTGTAGTAAACTGTTACCTTTATTGAATTTCAGCTTTTATTGAATGAATGTGTTGACTGAATGATTAATGAATGGTTTATTGAATGTTATATTTTATTGAATGAATGTGTGGATTGACAGAAACAATGGTTTAGTGAATGTTAGCATTTATTGAATGAATAATGGATGAAAGTTCATGATAAAATATAGATGAATTTGCACATATTTGTTTTTTTCGAGTGCATGCATTGGGTATGGGGAATTGAGAGTGATGAGAGGGGGGGGAGGGGCCATGAGAGCTTCCACCTTCACGTGGTTGGACCTGTTCAGTAGAGAATATGGAATTATTCTAGAAATAGAGAGGAGCTCAATGAATGGCTACGATGCTGGCTTTCTACAACCCACTCGCATGTCGTTTAAATTTTGACAATTTCTTGGAGCTTGTTGTGATTTTTGGTTGCTCCTCGTAACCAATTTTGAGTTTCCATAACTTCAAAGGTTGAGTAAATGATGCACTGGAATCAATATCCTTAACCTTCTCTTTAATTTCCTTGGAATCAATATCCAGCTTAACCTCAAATAAATATAAGTGAACAAAAGAAAATGCAAGAAATATATTAAACTTGCAAAATATAACACTTGTATTAATAAATTCAAAAAGAGAGAGTAATGTTCATGGGCCTCTTGGAGAGGATGAGGTCCTTTGAGCAAAGCTTCAATACAATACCAATCTTTGACAAAACAATATACATCCTTCTAGCGCTATAAATAGTTTCTTAATAACTACCAAAACCCTAACTACATGCAATCTCAAAATTAATGACTACCAACCACCTACTGGTTCTTATTTAATAAAAATGATCCTTTTACATTAAGTAACTACCCATTAACTATCTAATGAGCCTTATTCAAATAATATGATCTCATACATGAATATACAAACTCCTTAGTATACCAAATTAGAGAAGTTAGGTAAGAGTACATTGACACAATGGAAGCACACTACCATCTCTTTGTGACGAATATGCCACAATGTTACATAAGCATAGGGATTAGAGAACATGTATTCAATATGAATAATTTTATTTCAAAAATGTTATTTAAAAAAAAAAATGTTTTGGGTAGTCGCTTAACTGACGACCTAATCACAACGACCGTAGGGTAATATCCGACGGTTTTGCAATACTTTCGACGACTCGGAGCGTCGGATCCGTTTTTTGTTTTGTATGGCATCCACGTCGCTTAACCGACGACCTTTCCGACAATTGTAGGGTAATATCCTACGCTTGTGCTATACTTCCGACAGCTTGGAACATCGGATTGGACTTTTTTTGTATGGCATACACGTCGCTTATCCGACGACTGATCCGACGCATAATCGAGGGCAAAAGGATGGTAACCGACGAATATTGGAAGTTAACGCTGTCGCTTATCTGACTACCTGTGAAGCTGGAGGAAGTCGGTTAACCGACGAGGTGTGGTAGTCGAATATCCGACATCTTCAACTATGTCGGATTTTAGCCGATATCCCACTGACGATAAAAAAAGACTGGAAATGATAGTCGACCATAGGTTGTAGCAAATTCGACTTTTTCACCGTCGGATTTTGGGTCAAAAAAACTTAGTGGCTGCATATCAGTGAGTCTCTGCAAAATAACAACATTGAGCAGATTCTGTTCTTCCTGATCCTTCATCAACCTTTCATTAAAGCTTATCATGGTTTCAACCAAATTCTAAGGAGTTATTTTCCCCCTTCTCCCATTGGATTCAGTCTCAGCATGATCTTCTTGCACATTTTCTCCTAGCACATATTCATCATGCTCGTAAGGATCCTGGGCATCATTCATGGTCACCATTTTCCTTTGGAGATTCATTTCCCCTTGCCATCTGCTCTTTGTTACAACTATTCAAATGCCATCAGCTACAAACACTATGCATTATAGAGACATTTATTAGACATTTTAGGAATACATATAAAACATAAAACATCCATATTTAACAGAAGTAAACTCATGGAATAATTCATAGAGTTATTATGCCTTCTACTTTGGCCCAAATAGCCTCAGTGATGCAACCTTGGGATCTGATACTATCTGTGACGTCCTCGATCCCCTCGATGTCCTTTAGAGGCGATGGGAGACAACCTGATAATTTTTTTTAAACTTTGAAGCTTTGCACTTTCACACTGCTACAATAACTTCAGTCCGCAAGCCACAAGCCACAATCCTCAAGCCGCAATGCGGGTTTGGGAAGTCAGAACACCAAATACACAACTTCGAGTAAACACGCCTTCGACTTCCACAATCCGCAATGCGGAAATAAGAAGTCGGATCCCCAACTTCACAACTCCGAAGAAAAATTCCTTCGACTTCCACAATCCGCAATACACAATGCGGGTTCGGAAAGTCAGAACACAAAGTAAACGTCTTTGAAGGAACATGCCTCGGAATTCAGAAATCTGAAATCCGCAATGAGGGTTCGAAAAGTCGGAACGCCAAGTACATGGCTTCGAAGGAACACGCCTCCGACTTCTGCAATCTGCAATCCACAATGCGGGTTCGGAAAGTCGGAACACCAAGTACACAGCTTCAAAGGAACACACCTACGAATTACGCAATCTGCAATTATCAGAATTCGGAATCAGAGCATGCACTCTGAAGAAATCCCCCTCTGAATTCCGCAATCCACAATCCGCAATGCGGGTTCAGAAAGTCGTAAGTCGGCCATATGCCCCTGTTACTGCCAACTTCGCAGAATGATAACTTTCCCATCCTAATTCCATTTTTGGAAAACTTGGTACCATTGGAAAGCTTTTGGCGAACCCTATGCAACAGTGTGATCCTCTACCACACTTGAGAATTCTGATTTTGTCCTTCTTCCAACCAAAGTGATTCCCCAAACTTCATCAATACCTCTTTACCACTCTGTAGAGAGCTCTGATTCACTCTGTCATGGCCCCCTCCCTTCATTTGACCCACTGAGGGAACATGAACACAACAGGGGGTACCTATTTCTCCCCCAAATCCCTATGAGGAAATACAAACCATATAAAGGTGTGTGCAATGCATAATAAACATTCATAGTGGAAGTAAAACATAATAACACACACACACACACATAATGGAATGCATAATAAACATGCACAGTGGAAGTAAAACATAATAACACACACACACATAATGGAATGCATAATAAACATGCACAGTGGAAGTAAAACACACACACACATAATGGAATGCATAATAAACATGCACAGTGGAAGTAAAACACACACACACACATAATGGAATGCATCAACATAGTTCTTCCAGATAGAATGGTAAAACTGTTGGAATATTTTATATTCCTTGGAAGGTAATAATGTCTTTGTATTATGTCGGAAGATATCCATAATCTTATGTAAAAGAGTAATACATTATATTCCATATTCATTATGGTAAAGTATACTCTTGGTATCCATCATTATATAAAGAGATGTTCTTATGGAGAATTATATTATCCCACATGTAATATGTGAGAGAAATTCCTCCTCATCTCTTAGTATATAATAGAGTCAAGGGAGTCACATCACTACATATGATCTTTACTTATTCACACAAGTATTGCTATGTTGTATTGGGGTTATTTGTAGTTGCTCTCTTGTAAGATTGAAGGAGATTTCTGGAGATAATAAAAGACAACCTTCCCGTGGACGTAGCCCAATTGGGTGAACCACGTATATCTAGTGTACTATTTTTTCTTGTTTTCTTTTTTGTACTTATTGTTGATATATTATTGTTTTGCATAGATAGGCAAGCTAGTTTAGCTAGATCCATATCTCTGACAAAAAAACATACATAGAATTAATCCCCTTCTCATGCTATGCATAGGCTTTATGCTGAGTAACTTAATATAATCATTTCATTTCAATTAACATGAATAATTAAGAATTCAGAACACAAAATGGACATAATTTAAATCACAAAGAACACTTATCTTTAAGATGAAGTTTTCCAAGCAACTGGCTATGTGAGAGCAACGTTCCACCCAACCATAGGTCTCTGTCCAACCTATATTTTTTCAGCTGAGAGACCACTCCCAAGCTCGGTTGTGTATCCACTAAGGAGGAACTAAACAGGCTCACTCACAACCATCGTTTCACACAAACAGTCATGCTAAGCCAACACACAATTGGGTTTGTCAAGCATTCAAAGAGACCAGGAGGAGGATGCTAAGCCATTGAGCTCAACCACGGAGCTACAGGGATCTCAAAACTAACTCAAACAGCCATGGCACCCACAATACCTACCACACCCAACACAAGGAAGGTCCTCTTCTCTGCTACACAGTCCCTCGGGCCCCTCTTCCCTCCATTAATCTTCAGGGTGGGCATAGAAAGGTACAAGATGCTGACTCGTTGAGACTTTAGCCTTCACTAGGTTTATCAAGCAGTTCCAACCTCTGTTGTATCTTCTTCTTTGTCCCTCACGCTTGGATCTCCTTAGGGTTGCGGCCAAAAGGATCTGTCCACGACTGGATTCTTGGGCTATCAGGTCAGGGTTTTCTCATGAAATTCTGGGCATCTCACACTCTCAACTTCGCTCCAGGGTTTCGGTCGATGGATCCCCCATTGTATTTCACCATCCATATGTTTCTGGGCGTCTTTGGCTCTTCCAAAACATGACTTCTTTCCAAGTCGTGATTTCTGGTTTTCTCACTGCTGGGAATGTGTAATCCCTCCCCCTTGAGCCTATATCCTCTCTAATGGAACTGGGATGAGGGAAACGTATTCCCTGGAGGTAGATTTACTTGAGGGTCACAAAAAAACAGAGTCCCAGACCCTGCCATACGAATTTTTGGCTGTCCACACTCCATCCCTCCCCTGAATTGATTTCCCCAACCACTTCTTACAATTGAATTAAATGTCACCAGGTAAAGTCAAATGGGTTCTCAAGATGACAATTGGAAATATATGGTTCAATCCCACAACCCCCTCACCTCTCCCTAGTGGATACACATGGCCCCCTCTTATTAGTTGCCTCCATAGCCATTTTTTTGGGTATTTTATTGCAATACAATGTTCCATGGCTTAATAGCACATGGATAACAGAATATCAAATACTTTGCCTCTACATAAAACCGAGCATCCACTAGTAGGGCCTTGGCCTTGAGCTCCACGCTAGGAAAACATACATCGCATGTATACAATATTTACATGGAAATCCAATACGTCCTAAGGGTCAAAATGGGGACATTACACATTATATTTCAACAGAAGGATGCGAATTTTGGCTTGCTTCCATAAGCCCCAAATGTTGATTGATGAAATATTCATTAAGGAAACCTCACTGGGGTGTTTCTTGCTCTAAGAACCTCAAATATTTTTAGCTGCCTTCCTTGAGAAATTTCACATTTGGATTTTTCTTTTGCATGAAACATCTTCAATTTCCACCCTAGTTTGCCTGGGATGGTGCAGGGTGCATCCTCCAACTCTATTCCTCTTGTAGATAGTAAGCCTTTCAATCTTTAGTGGAGAAAATAGGGACCTCTCGACCTAGAAGGGATTCCTTCTATGGACGCGAAAGAAACCTTAGAGAGTGACTTTTTGGACGAGTTGCTGCGCATTTCGATAACTTGATTCTATTCCAAAATTCCTTCTATTCAAAACTTCAAATATGAATGAATCACATTTATCTTTCCAAAGCTTTGTCCCTCTTCTGGTTGTATAGGATACAATTCCGGGCAGTTTGTTCCACAATTCAACTTTGTGCCTTTTATCTTTTCTTCATTAGACAGCTAGAGCTCTGCAAGGCGCTCCATTTGACTATTTGACATATCACATCCGTCTATTATCTCATGGAATATGGATGTTTTCTTGACTGGAGCTGTAACCTCCATGGGAAATATTTCGTCATGGATTACATCCTCAGAGTGAGTACTCTTCTCTGCCACCTTTCTCTACGGACACCATGCAGAGTGTCTGAGGAGTTTAAACATTGGGAAATACTTTCATCACCCACCGACACATTTTATTTTCTAGGTTTTCTTTTTAATATTCATGGAATATTTCATGACCACATGCCCATACAAGTGACATCGGGGGCATCTAAAACGGACATTTAAGTAGTCTAGGTGTTGAGTAAAGATGAATTCCCTTGCCACTAGATCAATAGATTCAAAAAAACCTTGACGGGCATTGACCTCAATCGAAATTCTTACCACTGACTTACGCTAAGAGTTGAATAGGTCTGCATCCACTGCAACAAATCTCCCAATTGCATATCCTATGGCCTTGAAACCATCCCGCGACCATAATTCAAGAGGTAAAATAGACAGTTTCACCCACTGGGAAGGAGGCTAGTGAGTCTTTTCTAGGGCCGAACAGGGGATGCCATGGTTTCAAAGAAAGAGAAACACTACCATTCAACCACAATCTGTGCAATATGTTGTCATCCTCCTCATGATTCTTAGATTCAAATCCCAACCATCCACGAGCCAAGAACATAATATATGGAAGATCTTCTAACACCTTCCCCCAAGTCCCCTTCACCTAGTTTCGCATTGCTTCTTCGGAGAAATGATGGCCGTAGAAATTACCGATTAGCATTTTGCAAGCGTATCGTGGTATCTCCATAACTGATCTATCTCTGCCCACCACCAGTTCATGCCCAAATCCTCTGTTCGATAGGAATTTATTTTTCTTTTTGGATACATCTTCCACCTTTGGACGATCATAGAAAGCCTCCAATTCCTCGAGCACCAAGTTGTTGTTGATAAAGTTGCCACCTTTTGGGATTGAATAGTGAAATGGGTCCTCATCGAAAAAGTATGCCATCCAAGATCTAGGGTAATCATGAGGGAAGGAGGCCCAAATCGATCTTGCATGCAAAGCATTATGGTTGGAGGAGGGTTTCGTACCTTTGATTCTGATTGCCTTCAAGCCAATCTAGGCTGATATGTCATCCACTCGTCCTCCCAAATGATTGTTTGGTTATGGATTTGGAACTATACGGGGAACTCCATCCTCCACCTTTTCAGAAATCACCTTCAAATTTAGCGTTGTAATCTTTATCTGTTCCATAAAAGAGCCAAATCATGCGAAGAGGTTGTCTTCTGACAGCACCGCGTACCTCCTGACCTGGAAATCATTGCCCCAACTACCATTTGACCCGCACACCTTCCAATTTCCTAGAGAGCCCACATTACCACCCAAGTGCAATGAATGTGATTTGACTTCCTCTTCTATACAAAAAATGCCGGAATCATGCCCAGAGTCATTTGAATAATCAACAAGGTGCCCACAAATTTCCTCCATGGCCGCTAGATGATCCCATCCAACAGAAAAACCAAAACCTAACCCGATTTTTGCAAAACCCTTGCCTCCATTCTAGAATGACCCCTCCCATCAATTGGTGCTCCAACATTACTTTACATATAATGGGTTTTATAATTAAAAACATTTTATTTATTTTTTAAAATTTGTGAACTTTAAATTTTTACTTTTTAATTTCAAAATTTTGATGTTTAATAATTTTCGTTTTAAAATTCTTTATAATTTTATTTCCATGTTAAAAATTTTCGTTTTTTAATTTATTTTGTTTTCAATTTAAAAAAAAATATTTTTAACTTTTTTAACTTTAATGTTTTTTTATTTTTTAAACTCTTTACCATTTTAATTTTATTTAGTAAAAAATTTCCATTTTTTAATTTTGTTTAATTTTTAATGTATTTTTTTTAGATTTGTTTTGGTTTTTTAATTTTAAATTATTATCTATAATTTTTGGGTCAAATTTATCATTTTTAATGTTTTAAAGTGTTTTTTTTCTTCAATTTCAATATGTTTTGAATATGTGGTTTTGAAATGTCTACAGTTCTAATTCTACAAAAAGGGTGCTACAGACAACATCATTTTTTCTTTTGGGGTCAATTTTGGCATTTTCGTTACAACGTCGCACAATTTTAAGGCCACGGTTTTGAAAAGGTTGTAATTTCATCATTGAAAAAAAAGGGGTGCCATGGTAGCACCACTTTTTGAGTTGGAGGTTTATTTATGGTTTTGAATGCAACGACATTGGTTGTTAAGGCTAGGGTCTCAAACAATATGTAATTTTAGTCCCAGGAAAAAATATTGGTGCTATTGGTAACACCCCTTTTGGATCTAGGGGTTGATTTATAGTTTTGATTGTAATGGCACAAATGAAGCTTTAAAAAAACTTGTGATAATTTGTAATTCTAGCTTCGAAAAAGAAAAAAAGTTTCTACGAGCAGCAATAATTTTCGATTCATGGGTTGTTTTTGGTGTTTTTGACACAAAAATATGAGTTTTTATGGCTAGAGTTCTTTTTTTGAGTATAAAGTTCTCGTCAAATTGTATAATGTGTTAATTATTTAAAATTGATCAAACTTGAATACTTATCAAATTTATAGTTTTCTTTACATTTTTTTAATAAGTTAGAGAGAAACAAAAATTGTGAATTAAATGATACTCTAACATAATATAATTTACATTTTTGGCCGCAGAAACCCTAGATGTAGGATAGCTTCCTCTCGAGCACTAGAATTGCTGGCATAGATTTGAAATCTTTGGTTGATGGATAGGCGCGAATGGAATTTAGGCCTTGCTAGAGGGCGTGGGATAATTGGCACTCAAATCGCCCCCTGCCGGCGACGGAAAATTTTTCGGCGAGGCACAGTTCCACCCCTTCTCCTTAGTTTTTTGGAATTTCGAGGATCTGGGTCGTCTTAAAATGGGCCAAAACCCCTAGGGGCACAATTCCATGGCATAGTTCCTCAGTAAATAGGGTGGAACTACATTCCACTGGATTTTATAACCGGATCTAAGGAACAAATCGCCGGAAAAGCGAGGCCATTTGAGTGCCAGTTATCCCATGTCTTGCTGGAGTAATCCCTGGAGGTGCTGACAAAAATTATTGGCGATAAAGTAGCTCTGTTAATCCAATCCATCTCATATGAATATGGGTTTGGAATATTTAGGTGATATGGTGGACTATTTAGAGGATTGGCTATCAGAAGTCAGTCAAGTTCAAATCATCCTGTGTTTATATCCGGTAATAATTCTCCTCCCCATCACCCCATTTGCAATTTGGATGTATATCCCTCGCTTTTGGATCCAGTAGTGAACACAGAGTTTGTAAGGAATAACCCCGAAGCTTGCCCTGAGCACCTAAGTAATGATTATGGCCAAAAAACTATGGATATCTCACCTTTTGCACTGGAATTAATAAATGACAATATTCCTTCAGTATCCACACAAGTTGCAGACGGTGTTTGAGAAAATATTCTAGCATTGTGAGATACAAGAGGGGTAGGGGGGAGCCCCTATGCGAGAAATTGAAAAATTTGGTCCTGACATGGGACTTTACAGGTATTGATTCTCACAACACATCTGCAGGCATCATTACAGGTTGTAAAGATTCATTAATGTTGGTAAATCCTTCGCAGTGAGTGCCAGGATGATGGTGGAGGTTTGTTGCAGAAGATTAGATAAAGTTTTTACAGTATTAAATATATACAGGCCATATGATGGTAAGCTCCCTTTCTGGGTAAGATTTTTTCCTTCCTTCTTTATTGTTGATAATTTAATTGTAGGCAAAGATTTAAATTTCATGCTTGGACGTGAGTAAATCTTGGGAACTTATGCAAGGCTGGATCCATTAGCATATTTCTTGAAAAATTCTTTGGAAATTGTAGGATTGGTGGATCTTCACCTAATCGAGATGAAACCAACATGGGTGCATAACTGATCTGATGCAGTAGCAATAGAAAAATGACTCGACATATTCTTGATTCATCATAGTTTATTGGAAATATTAAGTCGTTGTTGATCATGGATTGGGAATTTACAATGTTCATATCACTATCCAATTTTCTTGGAGCTAGAAGATGTTGTTGACAAGCCAAGTGCTGCATTCAAATTTAATCCAGCATGGCTCATTGAGGAGGATTTCCTGTCATTAATATTGGATAACCATGTATATTTTGACCCAAGGGAAAATACAAAATCCAACTTTTAGTTTATGCAATATTTGAAAACCCTAAAATGGAAATGCCATGAATGGTTAGGGATTCGTCATAGGCTGAGAGGGCATAAAATTAAAGATGTTGATATCAGGTTAGTAGAGATTAAATTGCTCAATGAGGAGGGGATATTACTAAGGATACCCTAAAAGAACTACAAGATTTAGAAGGAAAGAGGAACAAGCTACTACCAAAAGAAGAAATAAGGAATGGTGCATGGAAATTAGGGTTATATGGATTGCTGAAGGTGATCAAAATACAATTTTTTTCCACAAATTTTCCTCTTACAGAAGCCGAAAGAACACCATTTGGGAACTCATGAATGAAGAGAGAAACACGGTAAAGAATTTTGATGAACTGGAAGCCCCGAGAGTTAGACACTTTAGTAAATTATTTTCAAAACCCGATCGCTGCAATTTAGCAGAGATTATGTCAATAATTGAAAAAATCCCAAGGTTGGTTGAGGAGGAAGAGGTTGTCACCTTTGCTCAAGAAGTATCGATGGAAGAAATGGTGTCTGTGATGAAATCATTTTGGAAGGACAAGAGCCCTAGTCTACACGGATGGGCAGTTGAGTTTTTTATTGCCTTCATTGACTTAATAGGAGAGGACCTACTAGAGGTTGTTGAAGAAGTCAGGGTGGAAGGAAAAATCCCAGGTAACATAAACTCAGCTTTTATCACCCTTATTCCTAAGGTTGATTTTCCTTCTTCTTTCGAAGAATATCGTCCAATAGCCTTGTGAAATATAGTTTATAAGATAAATGAAAATATAATAACCATGCAATTGAAACCAATTTTATCTAGGGTGATCTCTCATGAACAATTCAAATTCTTAAAGGACAAGCACATTCATGAAGCAATAGGCTCCAATCGAGAAGCATTACTCAGTATAAAACAAAGGAACTGTCTGGTAGTGGTATTAGAGATTGACTTGTCCAAGGCCTATGACAAAGTCTCATGGACCTATGTTCAGTTGGTGCTGCTTTATATTGGATCCCTCCATAATGTACTAAAATTGATCATGAACAATGTAAGCTTGCCTGGATTTGTGATCCTCATAAATGGATATGCCTCGGGTTTCTTTAAGTATTCAAGGGGTTTGCGACAGGGGTGCCCCTCTTGTCGTATATGTTTCTATTGGTTGCTGAAGGTCTTAGTAGACTTATCCAACATGCAGTCTACATAAGAAAAATCAAGGAACCCTCAGTGTAGGTCAAACCATGTCTATTACACACTTATTATTTGTGGACGATGTATTGATTTTATCTTCAGGAGAAGAGATTAATTCTCAATCTTTTCTGTGCTACAATGGGAATGAAAGTCAACATCAACAGATCGAAAATATATATCAATAATATTGGACAAGCTGGGACTACTTTGCCACTTCTTGGAAAAGCATTTCTTGGTGGGATTAAAGTATTTTGGATTAATATTGAAGTCCAACTGCTATGTCAAATAGGATTGGAGGTGGTTGGTTGGAAAGGTAGAGGCCATAATCAACTTCTGGTGCAATTAATGGATGTCTAGAGGAGGACGATTGGTGTTGATCAAACTTGAAGCCACAAAGGTGTTTTGGATGCTCACAACTCATCTCCCCAAGGGTATCCTTGTTCATATAAGAAAAAAATGATTTAATTTTATTTGGCGGGCTCAGGGAGAATACAAAGGTTTACATCTAGTAGCTTGGAAGAGGATAGCCTTTCCAAAAGACCACGATGAATGGGGTTTGAAATATATCAATTTATTTGGAAAAGCACTCACAACCCGTTCTCTATGGAATTGTATAACAAACCCTAGTCTTTGGAGTAGAATCCTTGTGGAAAAATATATCGATTTAGGAAATTTTCTTGATTGGATTAGAAAGCACCATAAGATCTTCCACAATGCTTCTAAATAGTGGAAGGTGATCACTTTATCCTTCCCAATCACTGGTAAATACTTAGGTTGGGAGGTTGGGACAGGCTCATAGGTTTGGGTATATTCGGACACAATCATGGGTTGTGGTTTGAAGGTGTTTTTGCCAGAAGCATTGCTCCAATATCTTCAGAGATCGGGTTGAACTGCTTTAGCCCAAATTGCAGATCCGACTACTACAACAATTTGGAAACAAGGTTGGATAACTCGTAATCAAATGGGCATGCCAAATGAGTGGGGATAAATATGGAACTTCTTTGTGGATGAGTTGAGCAGGAAACACATTCGTATTACAAATGGGAATAATGAATTGGTTTGGATTTATAACGCATAAGGAGGCATATATTATGCAAAAGAGGGATATTGCACTGAATTACAAGTTGAAGAGGACACAAATATGCGCTAGTGGAAATGTTTTTGGAAGGTTAGAGCCCCAACCAAAAGTGCACTTCTGATGTGGCTCAATATTCATAACAAAATTATTATGTGGGAGGCTCTACAATGGATAAGTTTCCATGGACCAGGAATTTGTATGCGTTTCTATCTGTAGGAAGAAGATACGACCCATCTGTTCCTTGGATGCTATTTTGTGAAGTCGATATGGTTCATTGTTCAAGCATGACTTGGTTCAAATCAAATATGGCAACAAGATACTATCCGATATTGTCTAAATGAATTATTTACATAAAGGAATTAAGAAAATGGAAAGCTCTCCCTTTGATAGTCTATTGGATTATTTGGAATACAAGGAACTCAACTATTTTTGAAGGTAATCTCCCCCCTCTAGAAGTTGTATCATCGACAACGATCATTTGATCCAAAGAATTTATGGGAGAAGAGGGTTCAAAAATAGCTTGTGAAATCGACATTTACAATGTTGAAAAGAATGAACCATGGGCATCCTTTGATGTTGAGTGTCAAGGTGATGACATATCTAATGGTATTGGTTACATTCTCAATTTTCCAAATTCAATTTGCTTTTCATTTAAGGAAAATAGTGGTCTAGGGACAAACAACTGGGCCGAGCTTCATTCTTTATTATTCCTTATGAAATTGGCCAAACTAAAAGAAATTCAGAATCTGGAAAATTTGGCGATCCAATGTTGGTTATAAAGTTCATAAAAGGAATGGAAGCCATTCATAATCTGACCTTAGCTCCACTCGCTCAACAAATCAGAGATATTGCTGTTGGAATAAGTTGTCATTGATGTCAACAGGGTCAAGATATCTGTGTCATTTACATCATGAGATTATGAGATTGTTGAGTATTGTTGTCATTGATGTCAAAGTGGCAACGATGATGATGTTGTGGGAATGATAATGTTGATGATGATATGGCAGTAATAGAGGAATATTGTTTAAAGAAGCCCCTAGAGCAGTAATGATGCGTCCTCTTGAAGAAGCCCCGAAGAACCTTGAAGGAGCCTTGACATAAGTTTATATAACTCCAAAGTGGTCCCCTTATCACGTAACTATTAATCATGGCACTCACGAGATGAGATAACATGTGGATGCTTCCACATGCCCACTTTGAGTGGTACACAAATGGAGCAATCCCCTAAAGCCATTGAAGATGCCCCCAAAGCAATGATGATGTGTCCACAAGACCATGATGATTAAAAGTGTGAATAAACGCCTAAAGTAATGCCGATATGTCTGCATAATCATGAAGTGGTCAAGGAGCCCCTTGATGAAGTCATGAAGTGGTCATTGACCCATTGAAGAAGCCCCTCAAATGTGGAAGACATAAATAATAATAAGTTAGGGCCGACCTACCCTAAGGTGATTTAAAAAGTAACTTGGAAAGGTATAGATACAAGTTAGATCATTTGATTTTTATTATCCAAGTTATTCTTATCTCATGCGTGCTTTCAAGGAGTAGAGCGAAATTTAGAGGAGGATCTTATGAAGAGTTTGAAGGATGATCTAGGGTTTTTCTCTTAATTCTTTATTTTGACAGAAACTTGCATAACTTTCTCATACAATATTGGAATCATGAACTTCTTAGCTCGTTGGAAAGCTTGTTGTAAGGGATATGTGATGACGTGATCTAGGGTATCTTTTGGCAAAGGACATGGTGCATAGCTAGGGTTTCGATCTTATTGCTTCATCTTGTGATCTTAGCAAAGGTATGGATCTTGCATATGTATTAGGGTTTCTCTCTTGGTGAATCATGGTGAAGATTTTGCAAAGATTATGGTGATATTGGCATAGATTATGGTGATGATATTGGCATAGATCATGGTGATATTTGCATAGATTATATTGATATTGGCATAGATTATGGTGGTCTTGTCATAGATCATGGTGATGATATTGGCATAAATCATGGTGAGATTTGCATAGATTATGGTGATATTGACATAGATTATGCTGATGATCTTGACATAGATCATGGTGATATTGGCATAGATTATGGTGATGTTATTGCCATAGATTATTTTGATGTTATTGGTATGGACCGTTGTGATGTTATTTTCTTGATTTAGGGTTCCTCTCTTGGAATGACTTAGGGTTTGAAGATGATGATGATGGTAAGGGTTTGAAGAACCCACAAAGAACCAAACAAATGAAGTCTATGGATGATTGTTTCATGGAGGTTATATTGCATATTTAGAAGATATGTTTTGGTCCTATTCATGAAGGTTTTATTGTCGATTTGTAAGACATGTTTTGGTCCTCTTTATGAAGGTTTTATTGCAGTTTTGAAGGGCTAGTTTGCTGCAAATTTGAAGTTCATATTGCATACATGTTTTGGTCTTCTTCATGAAGGATTAATTTCAGATTTGAAGGACACTATTCAGCCTTGTTGATGAAGATGCGGAAGACATCTTTTGGTTTTGCACAAGAGGGTTTTGTTGCAGATTTGAAGACTATCGTGGAAAAAGTTGCTTGTAGATTTGGAGGACAGATTTGAGGCATGTATAGGTTGACATGTTGATAGTGATAGTGATAGTGACAGTGACAGTGACAGTGATAGTGATAGTGACAGTGACAGTGATAGTGACAGTGACAGTGACAGTGTGAAGACAATGACAATGATAGTGACAGTGACAGTGTGAAGACAATGATAGTGTGAAGACATTGATAGTGTGAAGATAGTGACAAGGATAGTGACAAAGACAATGATAGTGACAATGACGATGACCGTGACAATGACAGGTTGATACTCTTATTAATACCAGGGTGGAAGGGTGGTGCTAGGGCAGGTTGATGCTTGTGATATTAGGGAGTTGGTGCTTCCTTCTAGTTGGTGCCGGAGAACCAGGGTGGCAGGACGAGGCAAGGGAAAGAGATCAAAGTCTTCTTTAAGTTGGTTCCTGAAAAGTATGGGTTGGTGCACACAAGGGGGGTTGGTGCCTCCTTCTACTTGTTGCTAGAAAAATCAGGGGGTTGGTGATGGTAAATCTAGGGGGTTGTAGCCTCCTTCTAGTGGGTTTTAGAGAAATTAGAGAGTGGGTGCTTCCTTCCAATTGGTGTTGGTAAAATAACTGAATGTAATATTGTTATTATATAAGAACAACATTCCATGGTTTTCTCCTGTTTGGGTTTCCATGTAAAAATATCTTGTGCATTGTGTATGATTTTATGTGATAATGAATGACATTGTTAATGGTTAATGTTACATAACGTGCTTAGCGTTAAAATTGGAAAAAGTGCTCAATATTGATTCACACCCCTCTCAGTATTGGTGAATATTCCAACAATTACAACTTCGTTCACTCATATTATTCCTAGTCATTTTTTATAGAACACAACAGGGAGGCTGATCGATTGTCAAAACCAAGAATCCAACTTCCCGAAGGAAGATGTATTCTAACAAATTCAAATGAAGCGGGTGGATCCTAGTTAGAGGGGGATCTTATAGACTTCTAAATTCACAGCTCTTTTGAATTAGATTTAAATTTTTTATTTTTCTACACTTTACTGATGGATAGCTTTATAAGGTACTACAAATTAAAAAATATGAAAAACATCAAAGATTATTGCTGTCTCTAATGAAGCTAGTGCCATGGAGAAATTGGTTTGTAAGCTTAAATGTTAAAAAATATAGTGGTGTTATGGGAAAAGAAGAAGAAACTGAAATATTATCAAGAGCTTATTGAGGAGGTGTTGAATAAAATATATGTCAAATATCTCTGGCTCTTTTAATGAGGAGGAAAAGCGATTGTTATTGGAACTGGAGAACAAAAAAGCAAAACTTCTTAAGAAGGAAACAAATGGTTTGGCATTTGAAGAGTTGGGCAATATGGATTGTTCATGGGGACAATAATACCAAATTATTTCATAGATATGCTTACTATAAGAATAATTTAAATTCTGATGGTTATGGGAATTGGATAAACTCTCAGCAACATGAACAAAACACTCGATTAGAGATTGTAGGCAGAGATTTAAATTTCATGCTTGGATGCGAGTAAATCTTGGGAACTTCTGCAAGGCTGGATCCATTAGCATATTTCCTAAAAAATTCTTTGGAAACTGTAGGATTGATGGATCTTCACCCAATCGAGATGAAACCGACATGGGTGAATAATTGATCTGATGCAGTAGCAATAGAAAAATGACTCGACATATTCTTGATTCATCACAATTTATTGGAAATATTAAGTCGTTGTTGATCATGGATTGGGAATTTACAATGTTCAGGTCACTGCTCGATTTTCTTGGAGCTAGAAGATGTTGTTGACAAACCAAGTGGCACGCCATTCAAATTTAATCTAGCATGGCTCATTGAGGAGGATTTCTTGTCACTAGTATTGGATAACCATGTATATTTTGACCCAAGGGAAAATACAAAATCCAATTTTTAGTTTATGCAATATTTGAAAACACTAAAATGGAAATCCCATGAATGGTCGGGGATTCGTTATAGGCTGAGAGGGCTTAAAATTAAATATGTTGAGATCAGATTCGTAGATATTAAATTTCTCAATGAGGAGGGATTATTACTAAGGATACCCTAAAAGAACTACAAGATTTAGAAGGAAAGAGGAACAAGCTACTACCAGAATAAGAAATAAGGAATGTCGTGTGGAAATTAGGGCTATATGGATTGCTGAAGGTGATCAAAATATCATTTTTTCCACAATTTTTCCTCTTGCAGAAGACGAAAGAACACCATTTGGGAACTAATGAATGAAGAGAGAAACATGGTAAAGAAGTTTGATGAACTGGCAGCTCTGGGATTTAGACACTTTAGTAAATTATTTTCAGAACTCGATCACTACAATTTAACATAGATTATGTCAATAATTGAAAAAATCCCAAGGTTTGTCGAGGAGGAAGAGGTTTCTGCCTTTGCTCAAGAAGTATCGATGGAAGAAAAGGTGTCTGTGATGAAATTATTTTGGAAGGACAAGTTCCCTAGTGTAGACGGATGGGAAATTGAGTTTTTTCTTGCCTTCATTGACTTAATAGGAGAGGACCTACTACAGGTTGTTGAAGAAGTCAGGGTGGAAGGAAAAATCCCAGGTAACATAAACTCAACTTTTATTACCCTTATTCCTAAGGTTGATTTTCCTTCCTCTTTCGAAGAATATCGCCCGATATCCTTGTGAAATATGGTTTATAAGATAAATGAAAATATAATAACCATGCAATTGAAACCAATTTGATCAAGGGTGATCTCTCATGAACAATTCAAATTCTTAAAGGACAAGCACATTCACAAAGAAATAGGCTCCACGCAAGAAGCATTACACAATATAAAACAAAGGAACTATTTGGTAGCAGTATTACAGATTGAATTGTCTAAGGGCTATGAAAAAGTCTCATGTACCTATGTTCAGTTGGTGCTGCTTTATATTGGATCCCCCCATATTATTTTTGGTCCCCAATTGGGGTTAGATGTGTGTGTTCAATTAAACCAATTCTAGCCTCACTTGAAATTTAGGGAGTGAGTGGGTGCACAAGTGGTGTAAACAACCCAAGATACGCCGAGAGTAAATGCTGAAATAAATAACTAAAACTGAAATAAACTACGGTGCAAGAACTAAAAATAAGTAATGATAATACCAAACCATAGATCAATGGGAATCAACCCAGCAGAGTCGCCAAAAATGTATCTAGTGTTTTCACACAAGCTAGTGCAAAATAGCACTTAGTAAGGATTATGGAACCCTTAGTAACAATTCATGAATGGGTAGTGTGTGAGTGTAAACAAAAAAGTAAACATGCTAGAAATTATGACAGTAAAATAAAAATCTAAACTAAAATGATAAATACCTAGAGGTATGCCATGAGAATCAAATAATACTTTTTCTATTATAAACAATGGTTTTACAATAGGTGAAAATGGGTGATCTACCCACTTGAGGAAGCAGAGATGTGTCTCTTGCGGCTTCGTGTGTGAGGGAAGTGTAGTAAACAAAAGTGCAGATCAATAAAACTAGAACTAAACTATGCAAATAGGAATATAAACCAAATTATGATAGCTTATGAGTCGTAAATGAAAAACTAAAATGAAAATATTATGTGGTAAATGGAAAACTAAAAAGAAAATATTATGCCGTAAATGTGAATAGTAACAGTGAATGTGAAGCTGTAACAGTAAAAACAAGCAAGTAAATTTAAATTTTCCCTTTCAACACACACATATAAATCACATGAAAGAATCTAATCTCTTTTATTAAAAGAATTCAGCTTATACATGAATAGATAATACCTCATATAATGGTGGCCCTTGCAGCTAGGCCGAGTGTGTCTCTCTTGGTTCCAGGCAGTCGAATGCCTCCCACACTTTGTCACGGATGTGTCGAAGTTCAACCAGGGTGAAACAAGGGTAATAAAAAAGGGTTAATAGCTCAGAGGGGATTTCGACAGAGTAACGACGCTTAATGCAGAGATATCGTAAATGGGAACCTTCATATCCACATAAATAGGAAAATACTTAGGATTTAGTGTTTCCAAACCATGGTGGTTTTTCCATTTTACCGCTAGTAAGTTTTGAATTTGAGCGGGAATTTCTTTTAATGTGGACTTTCCCAAATTTTGGTGGCTTTTACCCTGTTTTGGTGGAGACCCATATTTTGGTGGGATTTCCTAACTTTGTGAGATAAGTCCACTTTCCATGGTGTATCGAATTTTCTTTGGATTTTTTGGTGTATGAAGGTTCACCATATTGATTTTTTGGTGTGAAAATTAATGATGTGGAAATGGTAAGTAGGCTATGATGTATGGACGAGTTTTATGTGTTAACTGCTGGCATGCGCAAACCCTGAAAGAATTGATAATTAGGTAGGAAGAATTTAATTTGTTATATGCAGCAGAATAATGATCTTCTTGAAAATTCTCGGTCCATGGTCGGAACTACAGTCCCTTTAAACATTTTAACTGATTTTCACTTGAAATTTTCACTTCCCAAACTATCGTCCTCGATAATGCAATGAGAAATGAGAAATAGACATGTAAGAGAAATCCCACGGGACATCCTGTTCATCGTGGCTCATTTTTTTGCTTGTGAGGTGTATGTCCATCCTTCGTTTTCCGCATTACATATTTACTTTCTTTGTCACTCCTTCGTTTCCTAGTTGCATTATGTTTTTTTTTGTTTTATTATTAGTTCCTGCCGTAGGCAAAGACTATACGTTCCGGTTTTTGTTGTTAATTTGCTCTGTACATAAATATTTCTAAAATCTGGCTATAGTTTGTTGAATGTTGAATGGATTTATTTATTTATTTGTATTTATTTAATAAAATATATTAATAAGTGTGAAACTCCAATTGGTGCAGAGTGCTTGATATGACTACTTTTATCTTTGCTACCGATTAAGAAAAATAAAAAATAAATAAATATAGAACCCGACTTTAAGATTAGAAATGTAACATTTAAATATTTATGTTCTAGTGGACTGATAGTCGGCATAATGACTGACATTTAGCATAATGGTGAGGTTGGAAACATAATGGTCAAGTTGACAGGAATCAAAGTTGACAGGTCTGCATGTCCAAGTCTTCAAGTCAGACTGGTGCTTCTAGTCTTTTCTTACTAGCCTATCTTTGATTGTGTTGGATATGGGGCAATTGCATCTCCCTAGATGAGAGAAGACCCTAGATGAGAGCAGTGTGAAGCAACCTCTATGTTGGATATGGTTAACTTCACTTCATAGGTGAGAGCAACCAAAATATGAGGTTAACACCTTACCAACCCAAACCATATAAACCATATAGCTGAAAACAAGAAAAGAAACAACTCCTTCTTTCTTACAAAACAATATATTTATTTGTGATTGTTCACTGGATTCATATATCATTCCTTCTTCCTGTTCTTTCCTCTTCCGCAATGATGAGCAAGGAAATATAACGAGCGTGAATGCATGTCAATGGATTTTTGAGCTTGTGCCCGAGCTGCAGGATCCGCCATTAAAGTTTCAAAGAGATAAGAGAAGAATTATTTATGTCCCTTCAACAAGCAAGAGGATATTCTTCACATGCTAGAAAAGAGGGAAAAGTCATCGGCGCTGGACATAACGCTAATGAATCAAAAGGAACAACTACCAATGTAACTGCGAAGGGTGGTGGCACACTTGGCGCCCCCCCCCCCCCACCTTCACCTTCTTTTGCCTCGTCTAAGTTCGACTTCCTTACCTCCAATCAGTCGAGGGGGAGTTCAATTCTCTTACCTTTTATCTTCAAGTTTTTCTTGTGCTTGGCTATTCTATTCCATTGGGATTTCATGTGTCTTTTTTATTTTTTTCTTTTGCTTTCTGGCTCGATTCCATCAGGCCTTCTAATATTTTTCTTGATTTTGAAGGGACCGTTTGTGGGGTTTGGCACATTTCTCGACATCGCAGGTTCAGTTCTTTTAGTCATTTTTTTGGCCTGGGTTGAATTTTCGTCTACCGCGATCCTCTTTTTGGGCTTCTTCTTTCTGTTTCGCTCAGTTTTCATTCTAACCAATAATTCCTCGGGATTTGGTTATCTAGTAATGATTTGAGAAAATTTTTGTTGGATTTACTTATAAGTTTTTCCCTTTACCTTACAGGTTGAATTTTGTTGTTTGAACCAAATCCCTTAGCTAGTGGTGTAACCTCTCAGGTGTTTGCATATATTTAGGCATCCATTATTGTCTTCTTCTACCGTTCCTTTTAGCTAAATTTTGTATATATCCAAGCATGGGATTTTGTGAAGTATGAAACCGGAAATGCATGTTCTATGATAATATTTAATACCCATCACCAACGTTGTTACTCAAATTTCACACCGCATGTATAACTGTTGACAGTTTTAATGACGGCTGTTTGGAGAGCTGTGTAATGGGATGAAACTTTATTTTCAAAATACATTGCTTGTTTTACCTAGGTGGGGTCCTTACATATTGTACGCCATTGTCTACAGTCCCCGACAAAGCAAAAAGTACGCATGGGTGGTGACTGGCAGGTATTATATTGTATTCTATTCCACCATTTGCTTTGTGCAAGTAAGAGTTTAAACTTCACAACTTACAATTTGTAAGGTGTAATAATTTAGGTAAAAATGTTGTAGACCTCACACCATTTTCTTTGTGCAAGTAAGAGTTTAAACTTCACATCTTTCAATTTGTAAGGTGTAATAATTAGGTAAAAATGTTGTAGACCTCACAGGTGTACCATATGGGTTTACAAGTTTTCTTAGTTGTTGGTTTTACTGCAAGTGCTTTAGAAGTTTAAGCATATAGAACTATTTCTAGATCTTGCATTGCCAATTTTGGAAGAGTTGGTGAAAGCAGGTAACGGACAGGTGCTTGTGGAACTTTCTACACATGTAAAATATGTAACAGACCTTGTTAAGAAATAACCTCCTATGAAATGAGGATTGGTTTTTCTTATTTATATAACAAGAATGTATTGTAATATATCCTTGTCATTTTTTTGACAATTTGATCTGCAATGTAAAATGTGCTATTGATGATCGTTTATAGATGAAGTATGTAATTCTTTGATATAAAATGATTTTGAGGCCATTGTTCATAAAAGATCAGAAAAAGTCTGATCAATTTGGTGCCAAATGGGATTATCACTTCCCAATGCAGTCTTCTAACTCAATCGATTTTGAATATTTTTGGTGGAAACAACGAAAGAATGTTGTACTTTATACCATTGGTTGATTTGGTATTTTTGTTTTGTCTGTCATGTTGGTTCATTTTTCAATGGAGGGAATGTAGCTCACATCTGCAATACCTGGTCTCTTGTTTTATCTATTCTTTCGCCTTATTATCTGTTATGAAACTTGTCAAACTGCTTGCATATGTATTTTATCTATGCTTTTCTTTCTCACTTCACTTTCATGGTTTTTTGATAATTCCTTTGAGAAAGTCGGTGTGCTTTTCTTTCTCAGTTCACTTTCATGGTTTTTCGATAATTCCTTGAGAAATTCGGTGTACCATGGCACAGTTCATTGAGACAGGATCTGCAGTATATCGATCTTCTAATGGTTACTATTATTCCATGTTTCCTATTGCATGCCATGTTTTTTTACTGGAAGAACTAATGTCCCTTTTTTACACTACCATCATTTGGCTTGTTACTACTAGCAATTTACTCTTTCATGACATCGTATATTCTAGCTTTACAAGCTTTGTATACTTTAGGGATTGCCTTGATTATTATATTTTCTCTTGTCTTCATTGGATACTGTGGGATATGTTTAGATAAGCAAGTGTGCTTGACTATGAAGGCACTTGAAAAAGTCCTCTGTGAAAGCAAAGTAAAGGAAGGAACCATTTGTACTCCAGACCAAAACAAGTATGAATACAAAGAAAACATAAACCAGATGCGACAGTTCATCAGCTTTATTTTCCATGGAATAAGAGGTAGCAATTGCGGATATGATTTCTTTTCAATATTCTCTGATGGAAAATGAAACTGTAATTGGATTTGTCAATCTTATCTTTGTTGTTATTAAGGTTGTTTCTTTCAACAGCAAGAAGCAGAGGATGCTTAATATTGTGTGCATTTTATGCAGTCCCCTTCAATGCTGTTGTGCTTGGTATTGGGCATTTCAATTTGCATAGTGAGACAATAGACTTGGGAAGGAAGATTGATCAATTTTGAATTTAGTCAAAGCACCACCAATTTAGATTTAAACTTGTTCAGTCATTCCATATGAATTCACTTTGCACCGAACAATGGAGTTGGGAGGGGAGGATCCATCTAAGAGAATAGAAGCAGGCGATTGTATTTGTAATTGTCTACGTGAATGCAGAGTCATTGTTGATGGCATTTTCAAGGGCTACCAGGGGTTAGTTTCCATTTCTCTACTTGCCATATTTGAAGTCTGTGTGAAAACCATGCTTGCCACCTAATAACCACGTTTGGAAAGCAAAGGTAGACCTACCATAATCGCGCTGTTTGGACAACTGGGTTTCCAAAGTTGAGCCCATTTATTTAGTTATTTGGCTAAGGCTGATTCATTTGGTCATAAACCCTATCCAATATTTGGGCGTCATGGACCCTATCCAATATTTGGGCGCATTGATCAATATGCCATTAATTTGGTTATCTCTGAGGAGGTCACAGGTTCAAAACCGGAAGGGTAGGATTTCTCATTGGCTTGTTGTGACAAGGCTCGAAGAGTAGGCGACCCCTAGGATAGAGGCTCTCCCCTGGGATAAAGGGTCTCGGGACGTCTCGGGCCCTGCTGAGTCACAAGTTTCTGGTATATCTGGCTTGCGGAATGTTGGATATACCCTTGGGAGGTTGTTGTTCCCATGGTTAAAAAAAAATTGCCATTAATTTGGAGGCACAATTGGACAATCTTGAACACCACCTGTAGCAATTTCTCTTTTCTCTGTTGGTATTTCTTGTGTTATGGACAACTGAAAAGTTTTCTAGAAAATGGTATGCGCTTTGCTTAAAAGTCACTTGAAATGCTTGATATTTAACGACTCGGGTGGTGTGATTTGAGACTATTTAGAACTTAATCCATTTTTTTAGTGCATAATATCATTTAAAGTTTTAAACAAATTACAAGTGATTATGGATATTCCTCATTGCACTATGGTTGGTTATCTTTCTTTAATTTTGTTAAACCTGAAAGTAATATTAAAACCTGCCAAATCTAAAAAAATGATAATAAACTCAATCACTACAGATCGCAGAAACCGAACTATAGTAATGGGTGCACTACAATAATAATAATAAATACAACATTGTAAGCTATTTCACCACTCCGTGATAAAAAGTGTATCTAACCATTGTTTATGCATCTCTAATGTCATATGTAATTCAATCCTGCATGCAGATAAGAGCACTGTTGGTTAATTAAAAAAACAAATATCTAGTGAATATAATTGTAAATGTTGTAGGGTGGATTTGCATGTCTAGAAACTTTCAAACAATACTCGTTGGTTTATTAGTCCTTGCCCTTCAGGCCTTGTCGTTTTCTGCATAACCCAAGACATTAATCCTAAGTTTTTAATCTCCATCATTTTTGTCAACCAACCATATTGCAAATTTTTTCTTCTTCTACCAATTAGCGAATTGAACCTCTTATTTGGCCTCTTCTCAAGGCGGGCATATTTCCAATATCATGATATCCTAATTTTCTTCCTGGATTTATCATATGAGCTTGTTTAAAAAAAACTGACATATGTTAATGCTGCTACTTCCTTAGCATTAGTTTGGTTGTAATTCTTAACATGAGATGTTTGTTTTCCGAATTCTATGATGCAGAGAAATGAAATGACCAGGACCATTTTAAAAATAAGCCACCTGGAATCCTTTGTTCATGGACATTGCCACACTTTCCAAGCCTTTTTTTCACGACCTTCTCTACACCTGGCATGCCACGGATTTGTTTTTCACGGCCTTCTCTACACCTGCCATGACACCACCATTGTTTTTCACTGTCTTCTCTACACCTTCCACATTGTCTCTATTCTTCACCTCCTTCTTCTTGTAAAGAAATTTCCTTTCCCCATTGTTCTCACTGCTTTCATTGCGGATCTGTTTTCTTTAGTGATGGGATAGCTGGGTGCTAAGCGAGGCTATGGCTTGTATGCCTTTAAATTTGACTATGCGCATAAACTGTTGATACTATAACTCAAACGAAAGCAGTCTGAGGGAGGGCTATTGAATGCATAGGCTCTTCTCCATATTCAAGAAAAATATGCACAAGGCGTCTTTTGCTTTGAATTTGGTTGCTTGAACAATTAAACAATAAGTGTGGCTCTCATACCTTTTGTTCTTGTTGTAATTCTTTGTGATTCATTAGAATAAGTTGTAGAAAATGTTGCAAAATATAATTAACACCACGGTCACCTTCTGATTCGTAACATCTATGTTGAATGATGCCACTCCTGGTGTACATAGATGATAACAACAAATAGTGTAGGGATGTGTCTACTCTATAAATGCTATTTTACTAAGAAGTGGTGAGCTTCTATGTAAGCAAATGAAAATGATTATCACAAGTTATCAATCAGATCTACATTCATTCATCCAACATGATAAGAAAAGCTAAGATCTAATGCCATTTGAAAATATAAATCATACAAGATAAGCAACATTCAAACATTCAAATAGAACAAACTTGAATCATTTCATATCAAAACAATGAAGAGGTACATCCTTACCATGGATCTTGGTGTGAATCCCTCCTCCATTGCCATGAGATTTCCTTTCTCCACCCTTGCTTTTGAAGAAATTGAGCTTTTCCTCCTCTTTCAGAATCTTTCCAGCATGCCTTTGCTCTTCCTTTGTGTACCTTACAATGCCCCAAATTCCTTTCTTATATAGCATTGGGAAATGGGCCTTCAAGCTTTTCCTCTCAATGTGGGATTGCTCTTTTTCATTATTTTAGATCATTTTCACTCAAAAACCCACTTTTCCATAGTTTTTAGGCTTTTTTGCACAACTTAGCATACTTTAAGCACAATTAATGCACTTTAATGCATTTCTCTTCACTTTTTGATTGGTGTAGCTTAGTTTTGGACCTTATGTGAGCGGTTCAATAACTGAACTTGGTCTCTTTAGGTTCTTACTTTCTTCACCTAATCCTTCCATTTATGGGAGAAGTGATTAGATTAGAGAGGATTTGTATTTGAATGTACTTGTGTTTTTTATTCATGTTGCGGGCGCAGAGTAAAAATATGCTTCTTTTGTCACATGACTAAGGGTGTTAATTTGATTGTTAATAGATGCCCCCTAATGTGTGAGGTCCGAAGCATAGCTAAGGGCCGAAATACGTTACTGAAATTTATACTTTGTATACTGATACTCTTTATCGTTCAAAGCAAGGATGGGGAAAGAAAAACTCACGGGCACAGGATTGAGGATCACACCTGCAAAACAAAGCAATTTCTCAAATATATAATATCTTCCTGAGGCGGGCATACCCATGCTCAACAGTAAACAAGCATGGCCACGAAAAATACACAGTGGATCCATGTCAAAAGTAAAATTTTTAGAAGTGTAAAAATGCAATTTGATGAGTGCGAGAACAAAGTCTTTATCAAACTTCTAACATGGCAGTCTAATCTTGTGTAGCTCGGGCAGTGCATAGATGAGTGATACAACTGTTTTTCCCAAGGTCTTCAATACTAACCGATGATAGTACGATTTTATATCATGCGAATAAATGATCTGATGTCGAGCATAATAAAACACCATCTGATTACCGATCATTGATGTATAATATTAACAGATGCGAAGAGACCCACCAATAATGATGATGGACTCTAAGGTACTGAGTACAAACTAGCAAGTGTGAATAGATGTTCTGAAGTCAAACACTTGTAGAATCAAACAATCAAGGGCCATTGATGTATACCCACTATCATTTGCGAGGAAACCTGCCACTAATGACTACAAGATCCAAGGTACTCTTGGGTTTCTAGATCCAAGTCCTAGATGATGATTTGATGTCGATAGGAATAGACCCATCGGAAGGAGGGAATAAATGCATCCCAAATCAACCGATACGAAACAAAGATCAATAGTATGATATAATTTGGTAGAACTGCAAGATCCAACACTGTATACTGACACAAGGAAGGCCGACATGATTGGTCAGGAATATTCGAGGAATGACCGACTCGGTTTGAACTTCCCTTGAATACATAACACGACGTAGAATGGACACTTGGAAACATAGGACTTTGAATAACCAACCTTGATGAAATACGGTAATGCGAGATGCATTAACGAAAGCTCCATTGGTGACGGGAAGGATAACCCATCGGTGGAGATCTGTTCAAAATACTGGTATAGTTTCCTAAGGCAAATGTAGATGATGTACTGACAACATATACAATATTATGTGCCGTGTTCAAGGGTGACAAGAACTGACTGTTGCCGTTTTATTCAAAGTTTATGATATGAAGTGATTCAAGTCTCTCCCTTTTTGTATTTTTGTGTTTTCCAATTTTTTAACCTTTTTCATTTATTAGATTGAAAAAAGAATAAAGCATGCTATGATACATTAAAGGAAACGAGTGTCTCAAGGGCATGCGCCTAAATGTCAAGGGCATGGGTCAGGCCAAGGCAAAGATCGATATTGCAAACAAGGGCTAAGCTAGTTATGTACACTCTTACAGATGTTTCCTCCATGTGTATGGGTCAAATATACAAAAGCAATGGTTTATAGGCATCTTGTAACAGAAAGTGACTGTAAAGGAAAATACGCAACGTAAGCAATAAGCAATGAAGCAATTTGCACGGATGTTCAAGTGGATATTTTAACACATGATTATGTAAAATGAAAGAAAATTGGGAGCCCATCAGGATATGGTCAGAAATGTATGAAAGAGAGATATGTGTTCTCAAACTCCAAGTCATGATGGGACTAATAGGGCTCCCGAGCCTATAAGAATAACTCAGAATGCGAACCAAAATGGAAATGGGGTGCTGACTAGAATGTCCCATATTCGGTAGCTCTTCTGTCGGAATGGTGGAAAATACAGATATGAAGGACTGATCCACCAATTTCCAACAGGTTCGACCCTATGGCAAGTTTGGGGGTTGCAAAAGGTTCAAATGCATCTTCACAAAGGGATAGCCTAAACCTATATGCAAGCTTCCAAATATTACAGATCAGATCGAGGAACATGCAGATCATGCTCCTATAATTGGGTAGATTTAATCCAATTATGCTCCCAGTGGCCCCACAAAAGATGTCCTTAGGTGGGTGCAACCAAATGTTTACAACTTCAGGGATATCTTCATCTGATGATAAAATGTAATCCAAGAAGTCATGTGAGCTGGGAGATATCACAGCCCAAATGGGCCAAGTAACCAGATCATATTCCTCCATCAAGGGAAGATTTTGATCCGAATCTGCCGAAGCTATTTGAGTAGCTTGGTATGAAACTTTTACGGCAAATAGGGGTGATCCAAATGCTTGCCAACATTTAAATGACATTACACAAGTTGAGGCCCCTTCATCCACTATGGTTAGACATATGTTCTTACCATGATTCACTACTTTAATATGAAAAGAAACTTTGGAAGGCATCCTACATATTGAATGGTCTATGTCTGATGTGATCAAAGTCACATCGGATGGATTAACATCACCAATTGTAGACAATAGTTCCTTTCTTTGCGCAAAACGACATTGCAATACCTCCAAGGCCGACATGGCACATGGTACCTGAGCTAAGCCCTCAAGAACATTACCGTTCTGAGCAGCTTTCATGTTAATATTATGCATTGTTATTTTTAGAACACCTTTGGGAGGGTGTGGTACTAATTCTATGGTTGGTTGCTCAATGTAGAGAGAACCACTTGGTTGTGATACCGATTGATCTGATGTACTAGGAGAGACATCATAAGAATAAAATCTTGTTTGAATGTTCATCTCATGATCACACATGAATAAATTGGCATTAGGATCATTTCCCCCTTGCCGGGGGGTTGGTTGGTTACCCCCTGGCAAGGGTACCGGTGTCAAAATAGTGGGTTGTTGTTGCCCACCGCATTGAAGCATAGTTGGTGCATTTATTTTCCCAGAGTTATCATTTTGCTTACTCTTATACTTATTCTTATTTCCTCTCAGGTCTATGGATGAGGCTATGTAATGTCCCTTTTTTAAAAATTTATTAAAATGACCAATTTTCCACTTTTTCCCCAATTTCGACCCTTGACTAGTTTTGCTGTTTTGGCTTCCAAATTAACCCAAATGCTCCCAAATATTATGTAAGGGTATATGAATGATATTTAGACTTGAATATTAGGTTCATGGATGATTTATAACCCTCAAAATACTTCTTCAAATTTGATTTATATTCTGGTCAATGTATGGTATTTTAACTAGCAATTTATGCATCAAATCCCCCCTGGGTAAACACTAAAATGGCCTCCCAAATGATTCCAAACTCCCTCGAATTTATGAAAAGAGGTAGGGGATGTATTAAGTATTTTATTAAGGTCTCATGTGCATCATTAATTTATTATTATCTCTGTTCCAACCCTCTCCCATTCAACTACAAAAATCACCAATTCGACCCTTGGGGAAATAGCACTATTTCTTCTCCCAATGCAATTAAACTGAGTAAAAATACTTCAAATGCTCAAGTACAGTACATGAAACTTGTAAAATACATCCATGGCAGTCTATTAATCATAAATTCATCAGATAATCATCCATTCATTCGAAACCATCAGCATTATCATGCTATACATCAATGTAGTGGGGAAATGGACATTGTTTGCTCATTAATCAACATTTTTGCATAAAACCAGTGGGTATTTTGACCTGATACCTTATGAAAATGAATAACAAAGGATATGAAGCTATTATAATTAGAAATACATAATGAAAATCTCTCCCAAGAAGCACGAGAGCTCACCAAAAACGCCCTCCCTCAAGGAGCATGAATATGCCTTCAAAACTGGAAATGGTTGAGAGATGGTGCTGCACTAAAAAAAACCATGAGCTGCCCTATAGATGATAACTGAAAATAAAACTCCATGAAAGCTCCATGAAAGACCTGAGTGGCCTCTCCAAACACCAACTTGGATGGGAATCTTTCACCCTCGAAATTGGCTAAGGTAAGAAACTAGTCATCCACTAGCTCTCTCTTCACAAATGCATTTTTTCTCAAATCATCAAAAATCCATTCTCATACTTGATTTCTACATTTTATAACCAACATAATCCTTCTAAGGGTCGAAATCTTCTCATTATCTTCTAGAGATTTCCACTTAGGAAATATTCCACATTTGCCACTTGTCTCCTAGTTTCCAACCCTTCATCTTCTCCCAAGTTCGAGTAGGAGTCTCTTTAGCTCCCCCCAACTCCATGAGCGCCTTCTTAGCCTATTTTTGGGGATGACATGTCATAATGGTCACGTGATCTGAATTTTGTCATAGATGTCATAAATGCTTCATCATTTTTGTCATAAGACTAGAGAATCTAGCCCAAGTGTCCACTAGTCTCCAATTTGACTCTACCTCTTCCATGGAGGTTACTATTCCACCACATTTCGACCTAAGATGCTCCATGCCATGTGTATGCCTTACCAACTCACCCAATAATGTTTTCCTTCCCATGGATTCGAAATGCCAAGTGAGATTTTCCATGTGGCAGTGAGAAACCAAGCTAGTGGGGGTCCCACATCCTCCACAAAACCATTTTCCCTCTATAATTTCTCTTGGATTCATTTATTCAACTTATTTATTAAATACTTGGACTATTCTAATGTGTAAACATTATTCCTTTTCTCCCTTATTACAATTACCAATGTACCCATTCAACCTAGGGAACTTGGTAGGATTGATGGGGATTGTCTGCTATACAATTATTTGAATGGGGACAATATAGTCCTCCCCACCCAAGATTGCTTGTCCTCAAGAAATTGCAAATTAGGATGCTGCAAAATCTTCTCCTATTCCCATGTGGCATCTTCATTTGGTAGGTCCCTCCATTGTACTAAATATTCTTTGATAATTCTACTCCTCAACCTCCTTTCTCGTGTCTTCAAAATATTTTCTAGAACAAGTGTGAGCTGACCTTCATCATCCAAGGGAGGAAGTATTTCTGAAGTGATGATTTGCTGAACAAGGGATTTCTTGAGACAAGAAACATGGAATACATTATGGATTTTACTCCCTTCCGGAAGTTCTAGTTCATATGCTACTTCTCCGATCTTCTGCACTACCTTGTATGGCCCATAGTACCTTGGTTTGAATTTTTCTGCTCCATTCTTTTTGAGAGATGTTTGCTTATATGGATGCAACCTTAAATATACTAAATCATTGACCTGAAAGGTTCTTTCTTCCCTATGTCTATCAACATATTGTTTTTGTTGATTTTGAGCAACCTGCAAATTGTCTTTCAAGAGCTTTAAAATGTCTTGGCTCTCTTCCACCCAATCTTTAGCCTTTGGGGATCTACTATCACCAAATATGATTTCAGAAAATGTAAGGGCATCATAACCATATAATGCTTTGAAAGGAGACATCCCTATTGACATATGATAGGTGGTGTTGTAGCAAAACTCACCCAAGTGTAGCCATTTTGCCCATGCTTTTTGCTACTATCCCACATAGTTTCTTAGGTACCCTTCCAACCACTGATTCACCCTCTTTGTTTGTCCATCAGTTTGTGGATGATAGTTGGTACTTGGAGTCAATTGATTGCCCACCAATCTAAAAATTTCTTGCCAAAGGCGCCCATGAATCTACTATCTCTGTCACTAACAATGCTCTTGGGGAGCCCATGCAATCTAAAGATTTCTTTGAAAAAAATATCAGCCACTTGTGTAGCACTAAAATATGATGTAACAACAAATAAATGAACAAATTTTGTCAACCTATCCACTACCACATGGATGAAATCCTTACCCAAATATTTAGGCAAACCAGTGATGAAATCCATGGAGATACTGTCCCATTTTTGCTTTAGAATGGGAAATGGTTGTAATAGCCCAACTGGACATGTGAGTTGTGATTTGTTTTGTTGACATACTTTACATTCATTCACATATTTATGAACATCTTCCTTCAACCCTTTCCAAAAAAACATTTGCCTCAGCCGTCTATAAGTTTTGAAGATCCCCGGATGGCCCGATAGTGGAGAATCATGTGCTTCTAGCAAAATTTGGTACTTGAGCTTTGAGTTCTGAACTAAATAAATTCTACCCTTATAATATATCAGCCCATTAAAAATCGTGTAGTTATCATCCCCTTTGATTCCATCCAACACATCACAAGCAAATTTGTCTTTAGCACATTTAACTAATAGCATGTTTTTCCAATCCTTGGAAATGTCCATGAGAGAAAAAGAAGGTCTTCTTGACAAAGCATCTGCTACTATATTATTCTTTCCCTTGACATATTCAATATCAAAATCATAAGCTTGGATTTTGCTTACCCACTTTTGTTGCCTTTCATTTAGATCTTTTTGGGTGAGAAAGTGTCTTAGACTATTGTGGTCAGTTTTCACCACAAACTTGCTGCCCACCAAGTATTGTCTGAATTTGGCCAATGCATGCATAATGGCCAGCATTTCTTTATCATAGATGGAGTAAATTTTTTCACGAGGCTGCAACTTTCTGCTCTCAAAGGCTATGGGGTGTTGGCCTTGCTTTAGGACATCCCCTATTTCTCCACCTGAAGCATCACATTCCACAACAAAAGGTTTAGTAAAATTAGGAAGTGAAAGTATGGGACAACTACTCATTAACTCTTTCATTTTTTGGAATGCCTTTTCAGCCTCTTCATCCCACTTGAAAGCATCCTTCTTAGTCAAATCAGTGAGTGGAGAAGTCAACTTGGAGAATCCCTTCACAAATTTTCTGTAGTATGTGCATATGCCAATAAAACCCCTCAATTCGGTGATGTTTTTTGGTGATGGCCATTCTAAGATAGCCCTAATTTTTTCCATGTGTACCTTCACTCCTTTCCCAATAATGTGCCCAAGATACAGTAATTCTTTCATCCCAAATTCACACTTTGACAACTTAGCAAATAAAGACTCTTCTTGCAAAACCTTCAACACAATCTCTAACTGCTGCAAATGCTCTTCCCATGTTTTACTGTAAATGAGAATGTCATCAAAGAAAACTAAACCAAACCTTCTTAGTTGCTTGCAAAAGATCATATTCATGCATGCTTGAAATGTGGCTGGAGCATTAGTTAACCCAAAAGGCATGACAAGAAATTCAAAGTGACCATAATGACATCGAAAAACAGTCTTTTGCACATCTTCATCTTTCATTCGAATTTGATGATACCCTGATCTAAGGTCAATTTTAGAGAAGTATTTGGACCCATGTAGCTCATCCATGAGCTCATCAATCCTAGGAATAGGATACCTATTCTTGATAGTCTTTTTGTTCAAAGCTCTAAATTCTATGCACATTCTCAATGTTCCATTTTTTTCTTCACTAGCACTATTGAAGAAGCATAAGGGCTAGAGCTTGCTCTAATGAGTCCAAACTATAGGATTTCTTGGAAATATTTCTCAATATCATCTCTAAAATTTTTATGATGGCTATAAGGTGGTATCTGAATGGGTGAAGTTCCCTCCTCCAAAATAATGCTATGCTCAACCCCCCTATCTGGTGGTCTACCATGTGGAAGGTCTCTAATTTTTTTTTCATATTTTTGCAAAAGTCTCTCTATCTCCTTTGGGTGTTTAATAACATTTATATTTGGCTTGGGAGATGTAATATGACATTCAACAACTCATTCTATGTCCCCATGCCTCAATATAGATCTCATACTATTGCAAGTCACTACTTGATTTGGATAAGTGTGCTGCCCTCTCACAACTCTTTGTACTCCTTTTGAATCTTGGAATTTTATTTTGGGAATTTGATAATTTACTTTATGCTCTCCTATTGAATACATCCATTGCACTCCCAAAACCACATTAGTATCAACAACATCAACCACATAAAAACTATCAACAAAAGTATAGTTACCTACGGTGACTTGCAGCTTTGGGGCCCATGTTTTGCATTGCATTGTGTTGTGACCGGGAATGACAACCGTGAAGCCATCAAATGGTTCAGTAGGTATCTTTATTTTCTCCACCATCTATGAATCAATGAAGTTATGGGTGGATCCTCCATATACCAAAACTGAAGTTCTTTGTCCTTGTACCACACCCTTGCATCAGATAGTATGATAGCGAGGTACTGTTGAAAGTACTGCCATTCTTGCTTTGTCTGGTGAAGGCTGATTTTCTTCTTGTCTTTCCTCTTATACTGCTGTCTCATATGCCTCTTCTTGATTTGAAATATGTCCATATTCATCCATGCCCCCATCATACTCCTCATTATTAGAAAATACTTCTATGTATTGAGCCTTTCCTTTAGTACATTTGTGCCCCGGTGTCCATGGTTGGAAGCATGTGAAGCACAGTTTCTTTTTTCGAAGTTCATCCATTTTTAGTCCTTATTTTTTATTCCTTTCAAATGACTCTCTTTGCCAAGGTTTCTTATCATATCCATCCCTTTGTGTTTCGCGGAAAATCTCCTGAGAGCTGACTCAAGGCCTGATCTCCCTAGCTTAACGTAAGTCTAGAACAAATAGGATAGAACATAAAATACTTTCCTATATCATATAGAAATACAAATGAAAGAGTAGATCGTTTACCTTAGATTTGTAGATCCATTTCTCCTTCGTTGATCCAATGCTCTAGCGCTGCCAAATCGCAAGTAGCTAAACCCTGTTGAACATGTAATAGACCACAAGAATTGAAAGCATATATCTCATATGATAGATTTAAGTTAACAGTTAAGGAGGAAAACTCTAAACATCATCAAGGATACAACATTTATGGAAAGCAATTACATTAACTGTATTGAAGAGTGAGGAGTACAATAGAAAAGAGGATTACAACCATAGCCTTAACGCTGCAAGCTCCTTCAGACAAGCCATGCCAAATCTCCTAGAGAGAAGTGAAGGTTCTCCAAGCTAGAGTGTTAGATCTATTGGGCTTGATTTCACTAGCATAAGAATACCATAGAATTCCTCCCCTTGGGATGGGAGTGAGCTTCATTTAAATAGGACTAAGTGGATAGGGTATGGATAGGATAGGTTGAGATATGATAGGAGAAACTTAAGGGATCCTTCCAAGGTGTTAGGAACCGAATGCCAGCTCTCCCAAGAGGTTAAAGATAGGGTCCCAAGTCAGCAAGCTTCGAGAAAGGGATCGAAGGGCTATTTTTGCCTATCAACTGACATTGTCGCACTTTGTGATAGAGCAAGCTGCGACGTCACATGTTGCATTAGTGCAACCTGCAACGACCTCTCAAAACCTAGTACAAATGGGTACAAATCCTTCCAGGTCAATTACTTAGCCAAGGTAACTCCAAGGGTGTATACACTGAATCTCAGATGGGAAGATTTTAGGTGTAACAGAATGCTCCCCAAAGCATGAAGCTGTTGAAGATAGACAGGTGAAGTGCTTTGATAGAAGGAATGGCAATAGACTTGTCGGACGAAGGACACTACTGTAGTATAACTGAATCTGAGTACACAGTCTCAAAATGACTCACAACATGGCTGCCGACCAATACAATGCAGATCCATGGTAGTAATGACCGACTGAACAAAATCATGGCTACTAGACACAAGCGTAGATCCATGACGAGATGATAACATATGCACGACCAATAAAAATGTGGATCCATGTGATATAACTCAATACAAACTCCATCGCAACCTGGGTAAAACATGGCTCCCCAGGGTCTTCAAGCTGAACCCACAATGATACAAATCTATCCATGTGATTACAAAGGTCTTGACGTTGAACATGGTAGAAACCACTTGATTACCGGTCATTGATGTAAACCGTTAACAAGCACGAGGGAGATCACCATTAATGTCAATGATTCCCAAGGTATCATAGTACATATCACCAAGAGTGAATAAGTGAGTTGAAGTCGAACGCAAGATGAAATATTTCAATCAAGAGTCAATAATGTAAACTCATGTTGAAAGCGAGGTATCCTGCCATTGAGGCATGCAGGGCCAAGGTACTTGGTTGGTTTCTAGATTCAATCCTCGGATGATGAGTTGATGTCGACAAGGATGAATCCATCGAAAGAGGGCCATGATGAATCCCCCATTAATCGACACAAAACACGACAAAAGATGTGTAGAGTAGATCGAATGGTACAATAATCATGCAAGACTGACTCAGAGTAAACCGTCATGGTGGCGGGTGTACTGACTGCAGATGATAAATGGTGGATGTATTCTTGAACATGGGCATGGCATGACTTGGCAGTATTGACATGACGAGTACCATACTAACTCCTAACGCGACTGATGATGGAAGCTGTCTTTGAATGACTCAAAGGAGTAACTAGACTCAGGAAGTAGGTAAAAATCGGTGACAAACAGATGATCCAAGTGCAGTATGCAAATGCAGATAAGTGCCATGTCCAAGAACGACTACGTACTGCCACTAACAAAGTGTGTAACATAAAATAATTCCTTTTCCCCCATCATGAATGATGAGTGCCTCATGTGTTTTTTACGAGCTTGATGAGGGTAACTAGATACTCGGTATAGCTCATCTCATAGATGAGTCCAATCCCAAATATCTTACGAACCTGGGATAGGAGGAGTTCGTCCCTTGGTGGGCCCTTCAATGCAAGAGTTTAACGAGTCCATAGAAGGTAAACTCGGTCGTCATTTCATGTTTAGAGAGTCTGAAAAGAACTAAAGAAGACTCCAATGGTCCTTTTTCGTAAAGTTAGCCTCATCGCCCGAAAAAGGGTAAAACAACGCGGGAGAGGACTCTTCCAATCATGATTGGATGGAGTATACATTTTTTGTAACTAGTGCCCCCTGGCCCGAAAAGGGGTAAACTATCACCAGGAAGACGACCATTCAAATACTTTAACAAGCATGAACGCGAAAAGTTCACTTGGAAATCTTTTAGTTTTTCGAGAGCCTGAAAAGAGCTTAAAGGTAGACTCCGGGGGGTCTCCTTTTCAGTGGGAGTTTAACAAGCCCGGAAAAGAGATAAATCACAACTCGATACTTGTTCTCATAGTTTCAAGAGCACGAGAACAAACGAATAGTAAGCTCGCCATCATAAAATAATTACAATCTAATCGTTGCAAAATAATAACAAAACATTCAAGGGACTTGTCCATACCTGAGATGACCGTTGTAATGCGAGAAACAACACAAAAGATCACTTAACAACTCCTGCATACTTGGGAACTAGGTCAAATAGTCAACCGATATTCCAAATATGATAAAACTATAGCAAATGGCCTAAAAGCATTAAATATTTGAAAAAGGAATATTTAATTTCATTTATAAATAGAAAAATGAGACAAATATAGTCACCATTGTTTCATTTGCCAATTTGGGAGAAGAAGTGCCAATTTGGAGCTAAAAATTCACTCGCCGATTCCGGGAGCTACGAGCCGCCATTTCACCCACCGTCAGGAGCAGGTAAGCCTAAACTTCATCCAACAAACTTGTAGTGGATTACATTTTGATTTTAGTCACATTTTTTAGGTTTTTTGATGGATTTGTGGAGGGCTATTGCGCCCTCGGCTTGTCGTAGTCTGCCCTTTCGGGAACTGTGACGAGACCGAATCGACGCAAGTCCCAAAAACATGGAGTGCGACGTCATCGCACTGTGTGCAATAGCATAGTGCGATGGCGGAAACGCATACCCCAACCATCAAATCAAACCCAAAAGGTGGACATCCAGTGGTTGGAGTGAGGCCTAACATTGTTTAAATTCCCACTTTGACAGGTTGATAGCAAGAAAACATGGTATTAGAGTTGCGGGAAAGAGAACACGAGGTGGAAGATGTACAAGCCGCCAATGATCCACAATGCATGAATGCTTTGAGAAACTGTGGTTTTCTCAAGTTCTTTGAGATCCAGGGGATGAGGTCCCAAATCTCGCTGTTGTCACATATGCTCCGGTGCTGGGATGTGGCCTAGCAACACTTTGTGATCGGTGAGCACATCCTCACTATAGATGTTGAGGATATATACTTTCTTACTGGTTTGTCCTGCAGAGGGGACCGGATCACGAGCTAGTGATCACACTGTTGATGACATGGTGATGCAGCATTGTACTACTCATGCTCGATCCTCTAGTGGGAAGATTCCCATTAGGGATGTTGTAAACTTCCCACTACGTTCCATATTGTTCACTATCACTAGAGTGGTAGGAAGCCAATCCCCACACATGGACACTCGGGCTCATATGCTCTATGCGGAGGAGTGTATGTCACCCAAGATCTTCAATTGGTGCGAGGGTCTCCTTGCAAACATCCGAGCTCAGCTGACCAAGTGTCGGCGGGGAGAGCTCAAACAGTTTGGATATGGATCGATAGTGGTATTGTTCCTCTTGGAGCAGATCCCCCTCTTGTGCCCACAGGTACGACTGGATGATAGGGATCCTAGGGATCCTCACATGCTTCGATGGGAAGAGGTGATGGCTTGTCATGGTGGGGGCCCTATCATCAGCTTTGGTGTCGAGTTCTTCAGCTGGCTGGAAGGCCAGTTACTCATGGTTGAGGACTACCCGTACGATGACATGGATTTCAGAGAGGATCCCGACTTAGTGCTGCCCGAGGGTAGGGCATGGGGAGATATAGGTAAGAACAAAACCCCTATATTTTTTAGTTTTGTATATTTATGATTTTTTGTTGTTGTTGTTGTAGTGCTGACAAGTATATAACATGTGTGTGCAGATGTGGGTCCCATACGGCCTATAGGAGTCTCTCTTTTGACGAGGAGAGATAGAGGTGGGGAAACAGTTGTGCCCCCAGGTGCTCATGCGGCCATCGTAGAGATGGAGGACGTATACAGGAACTTGTCCCAGCTGACAGTGGATGTTCCTGAGCCAGCAGTAGATGACTTACGAAGACCTATGCAGAGATTTGGAGTTGGATCGTCTGTGCGCTTCAATGCCTTACTCCGCAAGGTCTTGAGGACTATGGAGTGCTTCCATTCTCAGTGATAGAGAGCTCTAGGGTTTTATGAGCCAGGCGTCAGGCCTGATGATGTTATTATACTTGTACTGAGAGCTTAGAGGCCTCAGATTTTGTACTACTGAAAGCTACGAGGCTTCAGATTTTGTAGAGACTTACTAAAAGCCATCGTGCTTCAGATTTTTGTACCGGCACTACTTTTGATGATATATATATATATATATATACAGACATTCCCGGTGATTTATACATTATGTGTTTCAAAAATGATGAATGATGTGATCTTGTTCATATGCTTTGCTTTTTATATAGTGCATTATTTACATGTCGTGAATGCTTTTACATATTATGAGTATTATGTGTGTGCGATGTACCAATCTAGAATGAAGTTGGCCATCGAGTTAGCAACTGTGTTTAACTCTCATGGAATGTGCAGGTATTGAATGGATTCAAATGACCTTTCCAGGAGACGTACTCTTCTAAAGAGACAAAGTAGGGTAGGATCACGGATAGCGTAAATCCAGTTAAGATGAGAAACCACTAATTGAGAATCCATGTGGATCACAATGTGGTTCATACCCAAGGAAATAACATCGGTTAGGGTTCCAATTACCGCTTGATATTCTGCGGCATTATTGGTTGCAAATCCGAGGCAACTTCCTCCTGAGATGATGAGCTCGCCTGTTGGGGAATACAGTACCCAGGCTGCCGATGCAAGGTTACGGGTATGCCGGATGGCACCGTCCGCGAATCCGTAGCATGTTGCCATCTGCACACGCAGAAAGAACATCGTATAAGAAGCAGAAACAAGATCTAAAGACACTCAAAAAATAACGCGTCACACCACACAAAAACACACAAACACGCCATGTACAGTATATACAAAAAAGTCTATCCATGACAGGTTCAGGCATAGTACCTCTTCAGGTAAATCCCATTACGGGGTTCACCCAAAGATATTCCGTCATAATCTTCAAGCTCGTAAGCTCCCTTTTCCAAAACACGTTTGACAATGTAAGGTCCATGCCACATGGACTTGAATTTTCCTGCTCCTAGTTTTTCATGTTTCTGGTCATATGTGAGGACTAGGTCACCCTCGTTGAAGATACGAGGTTCAACTGACTTGTCGTATTGAGCTTTAATGCATTTCTTGTGTGCTTCGTTAGCAAGAGCAGCATCTTGGCGGGACTCGTCAAGTTTTGCTACGTACATGAAACATTCTTCCTCGGCAATAGTGTTAGGAAGAAGTTCAACAGTGAGTTGTAGAGACGGGATTTCGCACTCTATACGTAGGACAACCTCCAATCCATACACCAATTGGAAAGGAGTGAAACCTGTGGTAGTTTTAATGGAAGTTCTGTAGGCCCATAATGCTGAAAAGAGCATATTATGCCAATTGGACTTATGCGTACCTACCATCCTTTGGACCATAGTTTTCAAGACCTTGTTAATGGCCTCGACCTGTCCATTGGACTACGGATAGTAGGGTGTTGAGTTTTCATGGCGAAAACCGAATCTATCGCTCAGTTCATCAACCATATGGTTCTGAAAGTGGGAACCATGATCAGTGACTATCGCCTGAGGAACTCCAGATCGTGCTGTTACATGATTGAACATGAAGAGTGCGGCGGTTTTGCCATCGTTTTGGTATGTAGGCACTGCCTCGGCCCACTTTGTGAAGTAATCCACAGCCACAATGATGTAACTATGCCCCTCGGCTGAGGTAGGCTTACAATGCATAAAATCGATACCCCATTTTGCGAAGGGGCCCACGACAATAACCGGGTGTAACGGGGCGGGATGGGTGCGCTTCTTCGTACGAGTGTGTTGACATGGAGGACATCGTTTTACGGCCTCAATACAATCTTTGAAGATAGTAGGCCAATGATATCCTGCACACAAAATATTCTGGGCTGTAGCCATCCTAGAGAGGTGACCACCACATGCCCCAGCGTGACAGTCATTCAGAACACGTTCAGCCTCATCGTGAGTTAGACAACGTCGAAGAATTGAATTGATGCCACGACGGTACAAAGTATCACTGAGGATAAGATAATACTTCGCATGGCGACGTATTCTACGACTGTCTTCGCGAGACATTTGGGGGCTGAAGCGTTGGGTTTGAAGATATAACGTAATATCTCCATACCACGGATCAGTCGTACTGATGAGAAACAATGATTCATCCGGAAAAGAGTCATTGTGCTCGACTTCTAAATTAGAACAGGGAAGGTCACAAATAAGCTTAGCAAACACCAAATACTTCTTAGACTTAGCTTCTCGAAAAGAAGGTCAAATTATTGCAGTATCACGATCCAGCGTGAATACTTGCCCCCAAGCACCTGATGTGTAAGTACGTGGTACATGGGGTTCGAGTCTACGATGATGGTGGTGGTGTAGAGCAAGATGTAGTGCCGAAACTTTTGGACGGCAATGACTGCCGCGAAAGCAAGTTTTTCGACATGTGAATATCTAGTTTCAGTGTTGGTGAGACCCTTACTCGCATAGTATATTACATGTTCCTGGGAATTTTGATCCTCCTGTTCCAAGACCACGACAATAGTGGTAGCAGAAGCAGCGAGATATAGGATGTAATCTCGGTAATAGTTGGGCGGTTGGAGCACGAGGGCATGCGTGATGGCATGTTTAATGCTGTTGAAGGATTTTTGAGCTTGATCGTCCCAAATGAACGGAACGTCCTTCTTAAGCAATTTCATATACTTCTGAGTCTTCTCCATGAAGTTACAAACAAAATGCCTTAAATAAGTCACCTTCCCTTGGAGACTTTGAAGTTCCGTCACATTGGTTGGAGGTGGTAGGTTGACAATGGCCTCCACCTTTAAGGGATCGATGCGGATCCCATCCTTCGAGACTATGAATCCTAAGAGGCGTCTGGACTCAACGCAAAAGATACACTTATGAGGATTCAGACGGATATTGTACCGTCTACATCTGAGGAAAATGGTCATTAGATGGTCCATGTGGAACTCACGCTACTTTGAATGAGCAGGGATATCGTCCAGGTAAGGTTCCACAAAGTCCTTAATGTCATGGAAGGCATATGACATGGCCCGCTGGAACGTGGCACCACTGGTTTTAAGGCCAAACGGGAGTTTGTGGTATGCAAACATCCCCCAAGGATAGATGAAATCCGTCTTGTGTTGGTCAACTGGGTTGATCTCAATCTGGTTGTAACCAGAAAATCCATCCATGAATGAAAATATGACGCTTTCGACACAATTGTCGATAATCTGGTCAATGAACGGAATTGGGTAATTGTCCTTTGGACAAGCCTTGTTAAGGTCCCGATAATCGACACAGACGCGAATGGTACCCTTCTTTTTGTTCACATGGACGACGTTTGAGACCCAATCCGTCAATGGGATAGGATAGATGAAGCCAGCCTTTAAGAGCTTTTCAATCTCTGCCTTGATCGCTGCAGTCTTCCGGGGGTGTACCAGTCGCAACTTTTGACGTACAAGTTTGATGTCGGGATAGGTTTTTATTTCATGAGAAACAATCGCGGGGTCTATCCCAGGCATCTCCTCATAGGACCAAGCAAATACATCTCGAAATCGCTTGAATAAGGCCGTACCAATAGCTATTTCTTCAGGGGAACACTTTTGGCCTATGCGAATGTGTTCCACTACACCAGGTTTTACTGAAATTTCCACCAGGGTGGTAGGCTCAATATTGGCCAATTTTCCCTCAGTGTTTGAAAGACATGTAAGTATGGGGGAATGAGGGAACAGGTAGATATCCGGTGAAATGATGGTGCTAATGTTGTCCTCTATGTACTCCAAAGGAGGAAGAAAAGACGACCTATGGTGGAGGTCATCCCACGGACCGTCATCGACATTCATAACTTCCATGATGGACTCATCTGAATGAAAAGTCCGAAGTAAGAGATTAGGTAGAGATGATGTCCGTCGTAGAGAACAGGATGGGGAGGCCATAGTTAAGTGGTCCTCCAGTGCTGATTGGATAGCCTCGTAAATGAATTCAGCGGGTGAAAGAGGCATTGCGTCTCCAATCAGGTGTGTTGTGGCTTCGTCGGGTACAAGCCAAGCATCAGTGGAGTGAGATGAAATCTCTGTGGAGATCATGTTCTCCGAGGCAACATGATTAGGGGGGTCCGAAGTGGGAAAAACGCCCATGAGAGATGAGTCTTTCAAAATGCCAACACCTATACTCTCATACTATTTTGACATTTGTCCAATGGAAGGAACATGGTCACCAGGATGAGTAGTATTGTCCGGTGTGCAAAAATCTAATTGGTCAACAGTAACAATCTGTCCTTGGTGGGGGAATTGTACTACGCAGAAGACTGAAGAGGCTACTTCCTGCATGGCGTAAAACCAATTGCGACCAAGCAAGAGATTATAATCTATCAGGTCTGAGACCACTTCCACGTTAATGGTTACGGTCTTCCCACCCAACTTAACTGCGAGAACTTATAGGATCCCATGAGGTTGAAAGCCATGCCCGTCGAATGATTTCAACGTGGTTGGAGAACGATTCAATTAGGGTGAGCCGATGGATCTCCAACAGGTGATCGACATGACAGAAGTAGAGGCGCCTTCATCCAAAAGGGTACGATGGACAATTTTCCCAGCAATGTTTGGAGCTACTTGGAATTCAAGCTGGTGGGAAAGCCTCGGATTGAAGTAGTCAAGTCGGAACATGATGGTATTCGAAGAATCAGGGTCAACTGCACCGATTGCTGCAAGGAGAGTTTTGCGTTGATTAGGACAATTCTGCAAAAATTCCAGTGTGGACATGGCACAAGGAGCTTGTGCCAAGTCCTCTACGATATTGTAATTCTTTGTTGCCCAAGCATTAGGATTTAAAACAGCTTTTCAAATCGTGCTCTTGGGCGGTCTCAATATTAAATCTAAGGACGGCTTCTCAATGGTGAGAGAAGCTGATGGTATAGTGACATCAGGTAAAGAGTTGGAAGATTTTTTAGTATTACTTCCAGTAGGTTCTTTCGAAGGGACCGAGTCATATGATCGCGAGTGAGTGTTCAAATTGATCGTCTCGTTACGCACCATGAGAACATGCGCGGTATTGGATGGTTCCCCCCTGGGTTGGGGGAGGTTGAGCAATCATCTGCAGGTTTTGAGTGGGAAAGGAATCATTGAGGACTGCGGGAGTTGGTTTACCCCTAAGAAAATTTTGAACTTCGTCTCTATGGGGACATTCTTTGGAGAAGTGATCATATCCACACAGTAGACAAGGATACTTTAGCTTCCGTTTATGTTTGGTATCATTAGGAGTGCTCTTTTGTTCCTGCTGGGGGGAAGACTTCTTGGGCTTCGCCTTGTTCTTCTTCTTGCCGCTGGACTTCTGAGATGAAGCTGATTGGATAGAATTCACCTCTTCAGTTACAGTAGGGGCGGTCGATTTGGTGGTACTGTGGCCAGCCTGAGTTGGTAATGGGGAGGAACCATGAAGGTTCAACGATCCAACAGTGTTAGAAGCAGGATGGGCATTAAGGGATCCAATGATTCCATCAGTTTGGGGTCCCTTAGGAGGTTTTGTGGGGTCATAAGTGTCGTAGGATGTGTCGGGAAGAATCTCAAACAACGTGCCCGATTGAGCATAGACCAAGTCTAGGTAATGGGAACAAGCGATATCTTGTTCTTCAGTGACAGCATCGCCCATGGCAACTTCTCGAGCTATGTGAGGGATGAGAGACTTTGTAAACCAATTTTCTAGGAGTTAGTCTGGAATGGGAGCCTTAATCAAACGTCTTCTCCTCTGCCACTCATGTATATGAGTAGAGATATGAGTAGCGGTATTCTGGCGGAGAGAGGTGAGAAGGTCCGTACCAGTCTCGTGCCATATAGGCAGTTGGAAGTGGGTCAAAAAGTTCATAGCAAGAGACCCGAAATCATGAAAAGAATGAGGTGGTAATTCGATGTACCACTTGGAAGCCGAACCGGTGAGAGTCCATTGGAATAATCTTAGACGGATCGAGTCATCCATCAGAGAGTTGGATGAACACCATAAATGACATGTCATCACATGGTGCTTAGGATCCTCATCTGGCTTGCTGTCAAACTTAGGGATATCCGACGGAAGTTTCACCGGAATCGGGTTGGGAAGGTCCAAAGGGAGGTCCGTTGGGTATTCCACTGCCTATGTTCTGGTTAGGAAGCGGGGGTTTCCCCCTAGCCACAATGGGATGACTACTAAACAAAGGTTGAACCAACATAGGTTGTTGACTAGCTACTGTAGTAGTAACATTACCAATGAGATAATCCGGGGGAATGGAGTATCCTCCCCTCGAATTTTGAGGTGGGGGAGGAATTGGTAAAGTAACCGTGGCAGTGACAGGTGTGTTAGACTGTTTTTGTTCAACAGGTTGGGTATTAGTAAGTACCGAATTGGTCTCCTGTCTAGGAGATACATGTGCAGGGATGGATGGTTGACTAGTTTCAGTAGTGGTCGCGTGTTCTGTGGATGATTCCGGTGACTCGAAAGATAAAGAGTGACCTGGGATTGGTCGGTCGTCAAACCTTATTTGAAATTTTCGACTTCGAAACTCCTCACCCATGGCATGTAAATGAGCCAATTGCTTGTGATAAGGTGTCAAGCGGCCGTCAGGACTAGCTTGACTGGGTGGGGGTGCAACGGAAAAATGGGCCACTGGGTGACCGGTAGAAGATGTCCAATAAGCTGTTGAAGGACCAACAGCTGCTGTAGGGTCATCTTGGGTTTGATTTATCCATTCCAATGATCCAGGCTCTCTCGGTATAATGGGAGGGGAGTCTTGTGAAGTGGGAATTTGTGCTTCTTCATCCTGCGGGGGATGAGAGGCAGGTGAATCTAGAGGAGTATGTGGAAACAAATGTCCTCCAATATTCAAAGTGGGGTGTTCCACTTCTTGTGACCCGACCCTGGCTTGAGGATCCATCCTTGCCCTTGAAATTACCTCCTGGTTAAGGGGATATCCGGGTGGAAAATTTTGGATTCTACGGGACCTTCTCCAAGGAAAGTCTGCCAGAGTGACTGAAACAAAAAAGTTTCTCCTAATGCAAGCTAAAAGAAAAATAGACTAGACAAAACCCTACGCAAACTAAGGAAACAAGCAAACTTATGTGATAAGAGTGGATTCAAAGTTTGGAACCTCATGGGATTATCAAGGCATCGCAAACCACTATATACTGTAGGGTCCAACAATATGACACGACAAGGAGGATTGGGACTGTACCCTTGCCTACATACCCGATTACCTGGACAGTACGTGCATGCTAATCTCCCCAAGTGTTATTCTCGGTGTATTGCTTTGCCAAGATGGCCAAATGGTTAAATCAATTGGTTTCAGGAACTCTAGTGGTGTCTCTCGATATACGCAAGGTACGTGGGAGCTCAAATCTGTAGTGGTGCTGTCTAATGCACAACCGTTCGGCAAGAGACCTTCCGATATTCTACCGAGTACGTGATACACCCTTCGATATACACTAAGTACAGATTATGGTACTTGGTGGGTACGTGAAGGAGCTCGATATATTGATAAGTACGTGGAAGACTAGAATACCCTTGGGATACAGTGCTGGAAAATAACGACAACTGCCACGCTTAATGACGCTGGAACACATCTCTAACTTACACACAAGTTGCTAAAATTTTTACCTAGTTCTATCGTTAATTTTATCTGGACAGTTAGGTGAATGCATGAGGTGAGTACATAATCGGAAACATAATGCAAGGCCTAGATACATGCACGAAATATGCTTTTCTTTCAATGAATGCTACCTATGGGAGGGAGAAAACTTTTTCTTTCCAACAATCTTACCAAAGCAAATGCAATAATTCCCAGTTCAAACAAGTTTGACTATAAAAGCATTCTTTTCATTTTTGTGCGAAACGCAAAAAATCACAACACTACTAATCCAAATCACAACATTTTTTCCTTTTCTTTTGCTTTTCAAAACGAAAATGATGCTAGGTAATGAAAAGAGAGAGTTCTAAGATGGATTATGCAAGTTTTTCAATTTCAATTTTAATGGCCTAAAAGCAATGAAAATAAAAAATGCATCTACCTTTCCTTAGCATGGAACTAATTTTGCAAAAACTGAAATATACTTTGGATTTTTCGAGAAAATGAGAAGCTCATAATTCAAGAAAAACACAAGTGATCACACATTCATCCAATTTTTCCAAAAGATGCATAACCAAAACATTCCAATGCACGAACAATTTTCTTCAACAATGCTTGAGAAATGATGGGAAAGAAGCACTTTTAACTTTTCAATGGATGCATCAAAATATTAACTTGATAACAACTACGGTTTCAGATGTAAATGACTGAAAAGAAAACACTACTTGAAGCACTCAGTACACTCAGAAAACTCAAGAAAGGACGAGCACTTAATCAAGCTGTAAGACACACGAGACTCAAAATTAGACAGTAGCAAGCAAACCAAGCAAGAAAAGCTTAAAAAATAATGTAAATGAGGTCTGGGAGCTGATTTAATGCAGTAACTAGATCAGGTAAGGAGAGGAGGGAATGCAAGGGTGAGTGGATGAAGGTGGGGGAGATAAGAGTATCCACCACTACTGGTTCTCAGACTCGTCCAAGATGGAACTCAAAATCAATCCAAACAAAACCAAACACTCAACACACAAATCAAAGATGGGATCTCTGGCTGGATCTTGCAGCACAGAGGGAGTTCATACAACAAACCAAGGTTTAGATTAACAAATGGAGAGGGGATGCCTGCATGCCAAACTCGACAAATCGGCGCACCCTATTCTTGTACACAGTGCGACGTCGCAGTTCACCAATGCAGGGAGTGCGACGGTGTCGTAGTATGCCAATGAAAGGACTACGACGAGAGACTAACATGCAAAGAACAGAGACCAGAAATGACACAGTGTCGCTCTGTTTTCACTAACCAGGTGCGACAGGCGAGGTCTAAGTTCAAAAATGAATCAAATCTCCAAGCAATGAACTATAAAATGGTTTGAAAATGAGTAGTACAAACTCAGAGGAAGCATATCAGAGTCTTCAAGATGAAGATCTGATAGTGAAATCAACTCAAGAAGCAAATGACAAATAAAAGGCTTGTGTCAAGCAATCAACTGAAAATGACTCTCAGGTTGACAACTAGAGAACAAGATGTATGTCCCCAGTATGGTCGCCAGATTTGTTTCACGGACAATCTACCGAGAGCGGACTCAAGGCTTGATCTCCCTAGCTTAATGTAAGTCTAGAACAAATAGGACAACATAAAATACTTTCCTAGATCATATAGAAATATAAATTAAAGAGTAGATCATTTACCTTAGATTTGTAGATCCCTTTCTCCTTCGTTGATCCAATGCTCCAGCGCTTCCAGATCGCAAGTAGCTAAACTCTTTTGAACATGTAACAGACCATGAGAAGTGAAAGCATATATATCATATGATAGATCTAAGTTAACAGTTAAGGAGGAAAACTCTAAACATCATCAAGGAGACAACATTTATGGAAATCAATTACATTAACTGTATTGAAGAGTGAGGAGTACAATAGAAAAGAGGATTACAACCATAGCCTTAACGTTGCAAGCTCCTTCCGACAAGCCATGCCAAAGCTCCTAGAGAGAAGTGAAGGTTCTACAAGCTAGAGTGTTAGATCTATTGGGATTGATTTCACCAGCATAAGAATACCATAGACTTCCTCCCCTTGGGATGGGAGTGAGCTTCATTTAAATAGGACTAAGTGGATAGGGTATGGACAGGATAGGTTGAGATATGATAGAAGAGACTTAAGGGATCCTTCCAAGGTGTTAGGAACCGAATGCCAGCTCTCCCAAGAGGTTAGGGATAGGATCCCAAGTCAGCAAGCTTCAAGAAAGGGATCGAAGGGCTATTTTTGCCTATTAACTGACATCGTCGCACTCTGTGATAGATCAAGCTACGACGTCGCATGTTGCATGAGTCCAACCTGCGATGACCTCTCAAAACCTAGTACAAATGGGTACAAATCCTTCCAGGTCAATTACTCAGTCAAGGTAACTCCAAGGGTGTATACACTGAATCTCATGATGGAAAGATTTTACGTGTAACACTTTGCCAAGGTTTCTTTTCAAATTTGTAGCTAGGATTTGGAGGAAATCTTGTTCTAGAAAGCACATTTTGGAGATCCCTAGTCAAGCTCATTGCATCTTTTAATGTAGTTGTCTTGTGGGATTTGACCAAACCTCTTAAGGGTTCAGCCAAACCTTCAATGAAAAACAATACTAATCTTCCCATAGAGACATCAGCCACCTTGACTGATAATTTTTGAAAGTCCAACAAATATTCAGTAGGGGACCCAGTTTGCTTCAATTGAGCTAGTTCTTTGAAAGGCAATTCTGGATCTTTTTGTTCAAATCTTTCTAGTACCCTGTCAACAAATTCTCCATATGTTTTAACTTGATTATGACCCAAGGTTTTCATCCCATGAAACCACCATTCATTGGCATCTCCTTCCAAATGCAAAATGGCCATTTTTAATGCATCCTCTTCCAACATAGGATTCAGCTGAAAATATACATCCAATATTTGCACCCAAGTGTTAGCAGAATTTTGAGAAGAACCATCAAAAGTAGGAAGTGACATTTTTCCAATAGTACTAATTAATTCTTTGTTCTAGAATGTACTCATATTGTCTTCCCTCCTTTTAATTTTTTGTATAGCATCAATGTAGTCACTGAGTGGTACATATCTTTTGCACTCTTCATTCAAATCATTCCAATCGTTTGCTAGTTTCTTATAATCCACCTCAATATTGGGCTCTTCTTTGGGTGTGATAAATTTAGGTGTAGTATGCCTTTGTGTGCTTTGGAATTCATCAAGTCTATTATGTGGTCCTGTTCTTTAAAAAATATGCTCACTCCCTTTTATCTTTTCCCCTGAATGTGAACCACTGTTATCTCCTATCATCCCTTTGCCTGAAAGTTGGCTACCCAACAATTCGAAACTTTTCATCAATTGTCTACTCATATCTAGCATAACCATGGTAATCCCATCAAAACATGGTTTTAATGCTTCAATAAATTCCTCCTTATGTCTTAATTTTTCCTCCTCCTCTCTACCCATTGTTTTAGAAAAAAACTCTTTTTCTGCTACTATCTCTTCTTCAACCAAAAATTCTTCAACTACTGATTCAAAGGGTGGTGGTTTATTTGTTTGGATTCTTGTTAATAACATCAGGTGCCAAGACCATGCTCTGATACCACTCATAATGTCCCTTTTTTAAAAATGTATTAAAATGACCAATTTTCCACTTTTTCCCCAATTTTGACCCTTGACTAGTTTTGTTGTTTTGGCCTTCAAATTAACCCAAATGCTCCCAAATATTCTGTAAGGGTATATGAATGATATTTAGACTTGAATATTAGTTTCATGGATTATTTATAACCCTCAAAATACTTCTTCAAATTTGATTTATATTTTGGTCAATGTATGGTATTTTAACTAGCAATTTATGCATCAAATCTCCCCTGGGTAAACACTAAAATAGCCTCCCAAATGCTTCCAAACTCCCTTGAATTTCTGAACAGAGGTAGGGGATGTATTAAGGATGTTATTAAGGTCTCATGTGCATCATTAATTGATTATTATCTCTTTTCCAAGCCTCTCCCATTCGGCTGCAAAAATCGCCAATTCAACCCTTGGGGAAATAGCACTATTTCTTCTCCCAATGCAATTAAACTGAGTAAAAATACTTCAAATGCTCAAGTATAGTACATGAAACTTGTAAAATACATCCATGGAAGTCTATTAATCATAAATTCGTCACATAATCATCCATTCATTCGACACCATCAACATTATCATGCTATACATCAATGTAGTGGGGAAATGGACATTGTTTGCTCATTAATCAACATTTTTGCATACAACCAGTGGGTATTTCGACCTGAGACTTTATGAATATGAATAAAAGAGGATATGAATCTATTGCAATCAGAAATACATAATGAAAATCTCTCCCAAGAAGCACAAGAGGTCACCAAAAACGTCCTCCCTCAAGGAGCATGAATATGCCTTCAAAACTGGAAATGGTTTAGAGATGGTGCTGCACTAAAAAAACCATGAGATTACCTGTAGATGATACATGCAAATAAAACTCCATTAAATCTCCATGAAAGACTTGAGTGGCCTCTCCAAACACAAAATTGGATGGGAATATTTCACCCTCGAAATTGGCTAAGGCAAGAAACTAGTCATCCACTAGCTCTCTCTTCACAAATGCAATTTTTCTCAAATCATCAAAAAGCCATTCTCATACTTGATTTATACATTTTATAACCAACATTAGCCTTCTAAGGGTCGAAATACTCTCATTATATTCTAGAGATTTCCACTTAGGAAATATTCCACATTTGCCACTTGTCTCCTAGTTTCCAACCCTCCATCTTCTCCCAATTTCGAGTAGGAGTCTCTTTAGATTCCCCCAAATACATGAGTGCCTTCTTGAGCCTATTTTTGGGGCTGACATGTCATAATGGTTAGGTGTAAGAAGTCATATCTGAATTTTTTCATAGATGTCATAGATGCTTCATCATTGTTGTCATAAGACTAGAGAATCTAGCCCAAGTGTCCACTAGTCTCCAATTTGACTCTTCCTCTTCCATGGAGGTTACTATTCCACCACATTTCGACCTAAGATGCTCCATGCCATGTGTATGCCTTACCAAATCACCCAATAATGTTTTCCTTCCCATGGATTCGAAATTCCAAGTGAGATTTTCCATGTGGCAGTGAGAAACCAAGCTAGTGGGGTTCCCACATCCTCCAGATGTCCTCAAAACCATTTTCCCTCTATAATTCATCTTGGATTCATTTATTCAACTTATTTATTAAATACTTGGACTATTCTAATGTGTAAACATTATTCCTTTTCTCCCTTATTACAATTCTCAATGTACCCATTCAACCTAGGGAACTTGGTAGGATTGATGGGGATTGTCTGCTATACAATTATTTGAATGGGGACATTACAGGCTATGAGGATGTTAGAATTGTTGGGAGGATTATCAGGTTCCTGCATTGCCTGGCCAGCTGTGGGTTGCAAATTTTGAATAGAAACTTGTCCCAAATGTGGGGTAATCTGTTCAAGATGGTTGACGAAATCCATCATACCATTGACATGATATCCATGTGGCAGCCTAGTTGGATCAAACACAGGTCTTGCAGGTTGGTTTAAAAAATATTGGTTACTTCCTAGAACCTAACCACTCCATTGCCGAATGCGGTTAATGGTTGGATTTCCCCCTTGCGGGGTTAGGCCCAAAAAAGATTGGTTACTTTCTAGAACTTGACCACTCCATTGATGTGGTTCTTGGGTGTCATAAGAATTCCAAGGTGGGTTTCTCATTTGTGGAGACTGAACCCAGGAAGATTGGATACTTCCTGGAACATGACCAATGGGTGGATTGCCTCCTTGTGGAGGTGTGGCCCAAGAAGATTGGTTACTTCCTAGATCCCAACCACACCATGGCGGTTGAACTTGGTATTGAAAATCATTCCAAGGTTGACTGCCTCCTTGCGGAGGTGGCATCCAAAAATATTTGTTACTTCTTGAATGTTGTCCACTCCATGGTGGAACAGGATGGATGTATGTATTTCCCCCTTGCGGAGGTATGTTCCATTGAGATTGGTTACTTGGTGGAACATTACCACTCCATTGTGGGATAGGATTAATGGGTGGATTTCCCCCTTGTGGGGGTGGGCCCCAATTAGATTGGTTACTAGTTGGAATTGGACCACTCCATTGATTGTTTCCTTAGTTTGGATAAGCGTTCCAAAGTTGATTGATTCCTTGCGAAGGTGGGCCCCAAGAAGATTGGACACTTCCTAAGACCTCCCCACTCCATTTCGGAGTGGGGTTGATAGGTGGATTTCCCCTAAGAATTGTGCTAGGATAATTCGGAGGATAACCCCCCGGGACATTTCCACTAATCTAAAGAGTATAGCCCCAATTGGCATAAATGTTCCATGGTTCATTGCTCCCATCAGGAATATTACCATTCCATGGTGAAGGGTTTCCCTCAGAAGTAGAATTTGGACAAGTGTTAGGTATACCATGAGGATTTTGGTTTACTCCTTGTGTGTATTGACCTTTATTATCCAAACCATTTGGGAAACCAATGTTTGGTAAGGCACACCCTTCAGTAGGGATTCCTGCAGACGAAGTGAATGTACTTCCAGGATTGGAATCCGAGACTGTACCAACTGGCACTGAAGTGCTGGTTGAACTTGTGCTACTAATAGGTATACTAACTGTTGGTATTGATGTAAAGGCCAAATTGGAAGTATTGCTACCTCCAAAAACTGTTTGATGTTGCAACGATGTAGTCCCTTGTGCTCCTGACAAAGCCATAGGGTCATTTGTTGAACTTTGCATGTCATTCAAACTTTCAAAAAGAGGTTTGATATCAGCCAGTGACTCACGGATAGTAGGTACATCTGGTTCCAAAAGACTCATCAAAGGAGGAATTACATGAGCAGTTATGTGATTTTTCAATGTTTCAATTTCAACTAGAGTAAGATCATCAATTATATCTGTATTCAGTTCGTGATGTGAAGATGAATTTTCAGTGTTGATTTGATGTTGTTCTTCTCGAGTAATATTAATTGAGTTTACAATTAGTTATGTTTCCAAGTCATTAGGATGTGGTTTTTGTATCTGTCTCCGTAATGTAGCAGGGCGTTCAATTTCTGGTGACTCACCTCGCTGTTGTCATGGCTGGCGGATCAGGAGAGTAGCCACTTCTAAGAAGTTGATAAAAGGATGTGTTTAAAATTATCTTTTTAATCAAACAATCCTAAGGAAAAGTAGACTCAACAAAAAATAAAAAGTGACCACACAGTGAAAATGTCCTATAGAGATTTCAAGCAAGAAAACTTACTCTTCCAAAGAACCGAAGTTTAGTGAAAAGATGAATTGGAGGGCCTTCCGAAACTAGTAGCTACTAAGGGATTCCATGTCCTCATACAATTGCTAGAAGTGAAGGTGTGAGAAACATTTAAAATAACCTTTAATCGCCAGGGGTGCAAGCATTGGTTCTTGACCAATCACCCTCCCAAGGAGTAAAAGTTTCAATGTCTGTCTCAGGTATTGCAAGTGTGTCCCACTCACAATATCCTATGTGATATCCTAGGAATAGCCACTAAAGTTACCGCTTCACAATCGACGGTAGGGCGGAACAGTTGTAATTCGAGGACAACTCTCATAACCAGGAACTCTAGAAACAGTGATGTCACCATGAGGACTTGTCACTGAACATAGAATCCCCTCGATAAGCTCATGTCCCACTAAATAAGCAAGAGGGAGGAACCACCCTTACTTATCCATATTGACCTCGTGCTTGACGCATGTTTAAGAAGCACTTTTCCCGAAAAACATTTTTTGCTACTAATGGATTTACTCTCTTTAATCAATGCTAGTTTCAAAGTTTTGCAGCCCAGGAGTGTTAGCTCTCCAAACCTAATCCAGGGCACTAACCTAATCTTGTTGGTGATATGAAAATCAAAAGTTGGTCAATTTTAGATTAAGCGCCAATTTTAAGGGTAGTTTTCTTAGTTTCAGGAGTGGACATGAAACTGGTGGTGTGCCGACTCAAGAAATATGAACCAAACAATGCAAAATGATCACTACTCTACCTTTTAATTCGATGAATGTTCTAAGTTAAGGAAGAGTTAGAGTTTCATGAGTTTGTTTCAGACATGAAAAGTTTCTGGTAGATTTTGTATGTTCAGGCATAGTTTTTCTGAAATATGGATAATAATTGATTTTAATGACCAATGTAACCCAAACAAGTATCTCAAGTGAACATGAATCTAATTCTATTACACGGGGGATCTCTGTTTCTCATTGACAAGATCGCACAAAGGCCCAAGTGAAGAGGATACGCAAAGCCCTTTGGAATGCTTATGAATTAAATTCTAAACTGTTACAAGTGAGATCCACTTTCTCATTCACAAGATCGCCATAAGGCCCAAGTGAAGAGGATACGGTGGCTCGAAAAACTGTATGCAAAAATTAAATCTACTCTATTACAAGTGAGATCCACTTTCTCATTCACAAGGTCATCATAAGGTGCGAGTGAAGAGGATACGGTGGCTCGATATAAGATGCTTTAAAAAAATCAACTCCTAAACTATTACAAGTGAGATGCACTTTCTCATTCACAAGATCACCATAAGGTGTGAGTGAAGAGGATACGGTGCCTCATACATAATATATCTCAAGAAAACTGAACTCTAAAGGTGCAACTCTCTCTAATTGTGCATGCAAATTATGAAAAAATTCCAACTCCAAAACAAAATATAACTAAATTAAAGTTTACTTATGTTTTTTTGAAAGAAATTACTCTCAAACTCTCTCAACATGTGATGTTCAAAGTGTGTTCTTCAAATGAAAATATGTGTGGAAGGTTCTTCCAAATGTGTTTGGTTTAAAGTTTCCAATCAGCATGTGTAGGATATCTTAAAATTTGAATGTATTTAAGTTGTTTTTAAAACAATTCTTTGATGTGCTCGGAAGATTATTCCAATGAAAAAGATTTTAATCCCAAATCAAGCAAAACTTTTCAATTTTTTTTTTAAAGGATCAAAACTTTAAGACATTAATCCCAACTTAAGCAAAACTTTTTAAAAGGATAAAAAATTTCAGATTTTAATCCTAACTTAAGCAAAACTTTTCAAAACTTTTTAAAAGGATCAAAACTTTCAGATTTTAATCCTAACTTAAGCAAAACTTTTCAAAACTTTTTAAAAGGATCAAAACTTTCAGATTTTAATCCCAACTTATGCAAAACTTTTCATTTTTTTTAAAAAGGATCAAATACAGTGTTTTGAGTTGTATTCCTTTTGGCGCTCAAATCTTATTAGTTTTCATTAGCCAAGAACCCAGCATAAAATATTTCGACAAGTTGTACTATTGCAAGTATTTATCTTAGCTGGTGATTATATCTATTGAATGGTCAAAGCATTATTGTAAATGTTTAGCAAATGAAATAGCGAAGCCATCAATAAGCTATGAATACCAAAGGCATTAACGTCAAGAGAAATTACCTCACCAAAATCACTAAAGTGCAAGAATGTTGATTTTATTGACATCAATAAATGCTTTATATGTTTGAATGAAAGCTGCCAGAGGACGTGGCATATCTGATCCAGTTGCAGTTGCTCGGAGTCTAATTTTGATTTGTTATAAGATATTAACCGCGGGTTTAAAGTGTATCATGTGAAAAGAGATATCCTATGAACAATCCGGTAGTTATACCAGTTCACCACGTTATTATGGCTACAACACTAGCAGGAAACTCCAGCTTGATGAGAACATGCCACCTTCCCACAAGGTCTATCCATATCATCAATAAGGAACATGTTATCTCTACTAGCGATAGGATCTTCTTTCAGATTTAATTATAGTGATGTGTTCCACATATCTAAGGACATTGACGAGATCTTTAATTCACTTTTAATTAAATTGAAATAGAAAGTTGTGCATAAATTATCAACCTAGGGCCACGAAGGCTTATGAGCTACTAGACAAAGTATATGTCAGACACTGTAATTTGAATGATTTTAACACAGAGGAGATCGATGAATTACTGAACTGGAATCAAAGTGCATCTGTTGGGGAATAGATTTCTAAGAAAATCACGACTGACAGAAGGAACTTGCAATCAAACCGGAAGCACTAACTACCAAATTTCAACAAACATTCTGCTATGCTGCGGAAAGAAACTACCAAATTTCAACAAACGTTCTGCTATGCTGCGGAAAGAAATTAATTCCTGAACCTAGATTTAGCAAATTGAGAAGTTCAAACGAAAGCAATTCAATAAACAACATCTACAGTAAGAGAATCACAATGAGCTACTTTAATTTAATAGTCTGCTTCTACCATTATTAGCTAGCAACATAAACCCAACAACAATCTTAATGCGAACATTCACCACAGAAGTATTCCTGATTCAATGTTCATAATCCATATATTTCTCTATGTTCCCTATCAATGATAAAAATGATTGCACTATCCAGTCGTGTCACAATTTAAACATTCACACTTAACTATGATCAACACACCAATTATAAATGCGAAATAATTAAATCAAAACATCACTGCATCAATATCAACTAAATGCAAAAGGAAAGGAAATCCTAACTACAACAACACCTGTCATAGAAGGGGGCCCTTCCTTCAATGACAGGAGCTGGGAAAGCCACTCACTCACACAAAATTGATTAACACATCCAAAATCAGGAAAATATAGATTTATATATCAAAGGTCTGATCACAACAGTGTTTGATTGATCTATGAAATATGATGGCTAAACTCTCCCGGAGGAGATTCACAGTTTTTATACATCAACGCTCATAAGAAAATCATGAAAGAGCCTGCACTTACAACCAATTCCCAAATGAGGCTCGTCTGATGATTTCCAAAGGATCTCGTGAGCCAATCCAGGAAATAGTTTCGTGGAGAGTGGAGGTGATCCCAAGAATGGATCGGAGTAGTAAGCAACCTGTTGGATTACCCAACAACGCGAGTCATTGAAGGCCCGAAATGCTGAGTTGAACACAGAATCACCGATCCCCGGATTGGTTGCATAACCATGTACATCCTAAGTATTTGACCAATAATGATGTAACATAACGAGCATGAGCATAATATATAAACTTTGAGACTTATAGGCAAGTGTCCAGCTCCCATAATTCCTTCATTTTGCAACTTGAAAGTAGAATAACATTGAACCTGAAACACCACTTCTTTAGTAGGCAATCATGGCATTATAACTCTATCCAAATCATAAGCAATTTGACAAATAACAAGGAAAAGGAGATCAGTTCTTACCAAATCCAAAACTTTGCCAAATGTAATAAAGAGAGCAAGTGGTAATATAGGATCAAGTCAAAAAGTTCATAAACAAGGCAAAATATGAGAACAAAAAGGGTCATATACACAGCCCTTCATCTCCCCCCAACCAAAAGGTTTGCATGTCCTCATGCAAACTAAGACTATGATCCACTAACAGGGGTACTCGGAGAGCTGTTCAGACACTCATCACTCCACTTATAGGAAGAATAGCCACCTTCCTTTGCACTATAAAAGCCCCTCTGTTAATTGATAGTTTTCTGAAATTCATTGTCCTCTCCATCCATCACAGGACACCAAAGTATAGGAAAATGTAATCGAAGCCCGATCCAATTAGCTCTATGCACACTCAGACAATCAATATAGGTCTGTAGTCTTTCTAGGGCTCGCTCGAACATCCTGATAGAGAAGGGATCTTTTCTTTTCAATTCCAGACTCACCCTTCTTCGTAGACAGAGAAAAGCCTCCAGCCCGTGAAAGGGAATCCAATTCCTTCACTCCTGAACAACTTTAAATTGGGCGGTCTCCAGAAGTGTAACAAATGCTTGATCTTTCATAACCTGGTTCCTAGCTGTGAATAATTTTTCAACTGAGGGGGAACCTCTCACCCAAAGAGAATCTTCCCATTCAATATTTTCTATAGCGGTGGCAGGATTGTTCCATCTCAAATGATTTCTCATGAAGGACATGAATGCCCTCAGCTGTAATTCCCCTACATGAGGGTTTGGGTCCCAATCCTCATAGTCCGTCATAACCAAATTATGCATATATAATTCACATAGAAAATCTTGTTCTTCATCCTTACTTCTGGAAAAAGCACTAATGAACTGATCTTTTGTCTCAATGTGATCATTATACCACATGGTTACCATTAACAATCTAAAAGATATGAGCTATTCCTTCAAAAATATAGAGTAAAGATTCGAAGGGGGTCTGAGATTCCTCATAGAGTGAGCTAGATAATTCATGTATTCTTTTTCAAATTTCAATTTCTCCACTTCTTAACTAAGCCTCCTCATGGACAGGACATAATCATGTCTCTATAGCTGATCTGTAATTTTTTTCATGCCCTTTCTCCTTTCTCTGGTCACTAGCCAAATTTAGTTGTTCTTCCAGTTCCCTTACCGTTTCTTGCAGCTGGGATGCCCTTCCTTCCAAGTGCCTTATTCGGGTTCTATATCTTTTATTTGCACGCTAACCTATGCCCCTTCATCACTGAATGTCTCCCTGAAATATTCCCTCTGTTCGCCTTCCAATTCCACGGCTTCCAAAAGGATATTCATTTTATATTCCTCTAATCTGTGTAATTTCTCTTGCAGGGCTACCACCTCCTCTGTTTGCTTCTGATAAGACCTTTTCAATTCCCTGTAATCTTTCCTCAGCTTACCATATGCTCTTCGGTATTTGCATAGCAGAAAATGCTGAAATTTCCTCGACTTGTTACCCCGCGTCCCTTTGAATGTAGCCATCCACCGTTTCTGCTATTCTTCTATGTTCTGCAACCCAGCCTAATTTCCCCAATTTTCACTGGTGCTTCCTGACATGGTGAATGCTTCCCGTCCTCCATCAAATTCATCATTTTGACTAAGCAATTTTTCTTGATTTTTTCGTTCTTTTTTATCCCTTGATCTTGAGTGGTTATGGGTTCCTTCCATTGAACTGGTTCGGGTTTCAGCTTGTAGACTTCTCCTGTTGTCTGTATGAACTGGTTTCTTCCTTGGGGTTTCTGAGGTATTTTCTAATGTGTTCCTTCTCTTCCTCATTATCTTCCTGGTGCTCGAGGATATGCCTACGAATGATTCCCATGTCTGGTTTTGCTTTTGTAGGGCATCTTCCACCAACAATCTAATCAAACCATGATATGCCAAACTAGTGTCCGGATTCTTACTACTCTTAACCATTCTACTCATCAACTCTAAATATTTCCACAGGAAATATGACATATTGATATATTTATGATGTCTTAGATGGTGTTAACACCTAAAAAGTGCTCACTAGCTCATTCCCTTACTCACATGACCCATTTGTCCACTTTTCCACCATCTGAGCCTCTGAAACCAACAAAAGGTCACCAAAAGACCTTAGTACACCCCTTTTTCCATTAAAAAAGATTATTTTTCCAAGAAAATCATCAAAAACCCTCAAAAAGGGTCCAAATTCCCAAAAATATTAAAAAGGGAATTAAAATATTATTTTTATTCAAAAAAGGAAAAAGGAGGGAAAAGTACCTAAACCATGTTGGTCAATACCATTTGGTTTCCACAAAACCTCAAATGGTATTCCTCACCACCAAAACCTATAAAAAGGTGGTAGGGGCTCCTCATTTCAGATCCTTCCATTATCTCATCCTTATGCTGCTGAAATCTCCCCTGAGCACTTTTAGCCATTGAAGCAACCTTGGAGAAGGAGACCTCTTGGAGTTTGGAGCTACTCATCTTGGGAGTTGCTCAACATCAACCTTCACCATTGAAGGTAATATCGCAAGCACTTGCTTGCCCCCCATTTTTCAATACAAAAAAAAAATTATTTCTTATGTTTCTTGTTCTTGATTTTGAAATGTTTACATTATTTGCTTAATATCTTTGCTTAGATCCATGAATAGTATTGTTTATTTAGTTTATTGTTTTTATTTCTATTGAAACTGCTGCTACTAGTTAGCAGGTGCCCATAGCACTAAGCCTGGTTGCAAAACCGGGCCAACAGTTTTTGGCTACTCCGCTTTGGTTTGAACTTTAGATCTCTAGTTTTGCCTTTAATCTTAGTTTTTTATGAGTTTTTAACCTTTAGATCCATAGATATGCCATCTTAGACAACAGATCCATTGCTGCTCTGAGTTTTGGCCCCATAAACAGCCCGAAATTTTCAATTTTCGGGTTCGTTTCTCGGTTTCCGTGCACGGCTTCCGCCTCGCGGCTTTTTGCCAGACAGTCGCGCGGTCCATCGTGACTTTTCTGCCTTTTTCCGCGCGGTCCATCACGGATTTTTTCCAGACAGTCGCGCGGTCCATCGCGACTTTTCTGCATTTTTCCGCGCTGCTCATCGCGACTGTGCGGCCAAAACCCGCGCGGTCCATCGCGACTGTGCGGCCAAAACCCGCGCGGTCCATCGCGACTGTGCGGCCAAAACCCGCGCGGTCCATCGCGACTGTGCGGCCAAAACCCGCGCGGCCCATTGCGGCTGTTCGTCCAAAACCCGCGCGGCTGAATTTTTCATTCGGCCATCCCGATTTTGAAAAATATTTTTTACTGTACTTTCTGCCCATAGCACATTTTTTACAGTATTAAATTCTGCATATTTTACAGCTTTGAAATTTTTTTTTACTATTTAAAAGTGCATATCTAGAAATCTTCTTAAAAATTTTCAAGAAAGTGAAAGAAAGACTCATTTTGCATTTTCATCTAGATTCAAATTTTTTCTTGTTTACTTCTTTAGAATCTTGCCCTTAGCAATTTTTCTTGAAACGAAGAAATCCATTTATTTCTTTTAAAAAGGAGTTTATTATTTGCTTTCATAAATCCAAGAAATCCTTTATTTTTTGAGTTATTTTTTGAAAAGCATATTAATTCCTTTTAGTGAAAAAAGTCTTAAATATTTGCTTTTTATTTTCGAAAAATCCTTTATTTTTTGAAAATTTCCCTTAAAGCATTTCATTTTTTCAAGTTCAGTTTACAACACCTCACGTGCACTCACACGATCACTTAATTGAACTAAGCCTTAAAACGTACCCTAATTTGAACACACTCTTAACCCCACTTGGGGAACACTAAAAGAATTCTTGTAGCTAGGTAGTATTGGGGGGATAGGTGTTCCAATAACACCCCTCAGTTCATACATCCGAGACATAGAAGTTGTCCAATTAGGGAGCTAAAATCTCTTAGTACTTTTTGGCGCGGTCACAACCGGTTTGTGGGAAGGCCTCTCCCCTAGGAGGGTTGAAGTCGCGAGGATGGTTCCGGAAGCCTGAGTGGGATACCGAAACCCATTCAGTAACCGAAGGGCTACCATTCGCAGTTCTCGGGATATCCCTGTATTGGGATATTGCGATCAAAGGACCAAACGGCAGATTTACCTTTTCTCGACGCGTCATGAACGGAGTATCCTAGTAGCCTGTCTTTTAGGATTGATTACCTGGTGTCCCTCCCGGTAGGGGGATATCTAGCCGTTGTCTCAACATTCATATTGTCTGACTTGGATTTCATCACCTTGCAGAGGATATCGTCTGTTTGAGTCACAATACTTTTAGATTAGGTGTTTGCATGATCTTTACCACCTTTTGAGTCTAGTTACACCTATTTTTTTTCTAGGAGCCACTTGCGTGTTGGTATTCTGACCAGTTGTTGCATTCCTCCACTTATTGTAGCACAGCTGCTAGAATAAGTGCATTTTTTGAGGATTGATTTTTGGCCTGTGAGCCTTCTTTTTCACTCCCCTTCTTGCACCCTTGGTTGCATTAGGGTTTTGAGTCTTTTACATATATATCACCACCTGATACTTAAAACAAATTTTTACATAAAAAACATATTCTCACCATTGAGAATTCTAGACGTTCTCGTCGTCTACAGGGCGAACTCCCAGAGTTTAGTCCACTTGGCTCTCCACGTCACGGACGCAGAGCATTATCCCTTGATTCGACACATCGTCAATCAATTAGACGGTCATCCGATTCTGACATACCCCACTTCACCTTTGATTTGGAGGTAGAATCCGAAAACCCCACCGAGTTACCACCAACTACAAGTATGTCTGGAACACCATTTGATCCACTATTTACATCTACCATAGGTCAGACATCCGCAGACCCTTCTGCGGTAGTACCATCCACGGCAACAATCACCCCCTTGGGTATGCCCAATATGGGTAACACTCCACATTCAGGAATGCCTAGCACAGGGCCACCACCTGTCATGGGCATGCCCAACATGGGGGTCATACCCCCTTCGGTTTCCACAAACCCTATCCCAGGAATCCCTAGTGCGATTCCTAACCCAAGTGTAACTCCTGTTGCACTTGGGAGTGCTATCCCAGGAATCCCTAGTGCGATTCCTAACCCAAGTGTAACTCATGTTGCACTTGGCAGTGCTATACCAGGAATCCCTAGTGCGATTCCTAACCCAAGTGTAACCCAAGTTGCACTTGGGAGCGCTAACCCATATCAGGCCACACCTTTTGGAGGGCACATACCCTCCATACCTAGCATACCTATAGGCGCTACTGGACCCCTACACCATACCACAATGGCTAGGCAGGTCCCGGTTCCGGTCACCACATCCGCTAGTCTACCATACATGGCAAGTCTCAACCTGCCAGATTTAGCTAGGCTCACAAATGACCCCATCAGACATGATCCTGCTTGGCCCCATATGCCCACTAAGCTTCCCTCTGACATCCCTAAGTTTGAGGGAAAGGCTGGAGAAGACCCCCAAAATCACATCATGTCCTTCCATTTATGGTGTTCCTCCAACTCCATAGTGGATGACTCAATCCGCCTACGGCTTTTACAACGCACCTTCACTGGCTCCGCAGCCAAATGGTATATCGAGCAACCCCATGGGACGCATTCCACATTTACCTCCCTTGCCTCGACCTTCCTACAGTTCTTTCAGCTACCGGTCCGCTATGATGCGGGCGTCGAAATCCTACTGTCTTGCAGACAGAACACGGCCACGCATATCACTGACCATATCCATGATTGGCGTCGGCGCCGAAGCCTATGCAAGATCAAATTAGACGACCGAATCTTTTTAGACTGGTTCCTTAAATCCCTCCTTCCTCTCATTGCGAAGGATGTAGCATCTGAAAGACCCCAGTCTGAGGAAGAGGCCATCCTTAAGGCCCAACAGTTTGATCTCATCTACGCCCAGTCGGGTTACTTATACACGATCATCCCGGACGCCCCACGAGGTGACTCTGCACGCGGTGACACACCGGGGGCATCACATGCCGCTGATGGCATTATTGGCCAAATTACACCGCAAGCAAAACCTTTCAGTATGGTGAGCACCATGCCCGCCCCAGACCTTTCTAGGGCTACATCTAGTTCCGGAGCGACAACTTCTTATGCTCCAACAAACCAGACCCATCACGTTCATGGACCCTCTTGTCCACAACATTGTTATGGCCAAGCGCCATCAGCATATGTACCTCCTACATACTATGCTCAACCTACGGTACAAAACCCCATGCAGTTCCCACAACAGCCCATGCATTACCCACAACCGGTTGCACCGGCTAACCTCACACCTCCACCAGCTCAGGGGTACCAACAACACCAGCAGGCAACTGGACCACCTCCAGCTCCACCTGCATACTATCCACCGCAACCTGCTCCCGCACCTGCGGCTCCTCAGAATCCCCCCAATGCTCAAGGGCATGTGTACGCACAACAACATCAGCCCCAATACCAAAATAACCAACGCAACCAGGGTGGGAAACCAAACTGCGGAAGAGGACGCAACTGTGGAAACAATCAAAACCGTAACCAAGCTCCACAACCTACCCATCCTCCGCAAGACAATAACGCGGCGCCTGCTCATCAAAATCCTGATCGGCCACCTAAGCAACCCAAAAATGCTAATTTACGAACAAACCATCCTTGTTCCATTTGCGGTGTCTATGGCCACTACACCCACGCTTGCCCACATCTTGAGCGAGCTCGACAACTATGGACAAATGACGCCCATCGTCAAGGGCAGGCGGCTCCTCAGCCACCACCCAACCCCCCACCACCTCCACAACAACCTTTGGTACTACAAAACCCTTTTCCAACACAAGGAGTGGTGAACACTCAGCCGTTAGCCCCCCCACAGGGCAACGTGCAACCACAACAAATTACCTACGCAGCTCCTGACCAACCCATGTTTGATTCAGGCACCCACCACTTATTGATGATGTCCACTGCCGACGTCAATATCCAAACCCGTCGGAATCAATACGGACCGACTTCTGAAGCCCCCCCCGCCGAAAAGGATACTAATTCTAATCCCACTGATCAAACATTGCGTATACCTCAGGTTCCACTCGATGGCGCTTCTAAAGCACCTCGCTTTCCCCTTCGCCGAATCAACAACAACCCAATGCACGGGCTGCGTCCAATTACAACATTGTAGATGACTTAGCTCAATCTCCCGCAGCCATGTCTGCGTTAGAAGTCTTAAAAACCTGTCCTACTCAGCGCAAGACTTTACTTTCCGCCATTGGGGCGATTGACCCAAATGATTCGAAATTGATGACCTTTGATTTAGACCAATCTGAACCACGGCTGCCTTCTACCATAGCAGTCCAAGTTTCCATTTCTATTCGGAATCTTGTCATTCATCGATGTATCATCGACGAGGGTGCCTCCACATGCGTCATGTCCACTTTTGTTTGGCAGAAGTTGGGATCCCCTGCTCTCCAGCAATCCACCACTGCATTGCGGGCCTACGACGGCCGTTCAGCTCAAACTCAAGGTTTATTACCCAAGGTACCCGTCCAATTAGGTGGGAAAACTGTGCTCATCGACATAGAGGTCATTAACGCCCAGCTCGACTATAACCTTTTACTTGGCCGCAGTTACATGTACGCCATGAAAGCGGTCGCCTCCTCCGTCTTCCGCACCATGATGTTCCCCCACGAGGGACGCGTGGTCAAAATTGACCAACTCACCTACTATGATCCGAACGCCCCTGCAGCACCCGAGAATGTTCTTCCCATGATTGAACAACCCGCTTCTAGTGCAGTTACCTCCTTTGTGTCTTCTGTGGCACCCGGACTTTATTCGGATACACCAATGACCTCTACATTCCAGGCCATTCCACCACCGTCACCGGAGACCCAAGTCGCAAACCTCTGTACTCTTTCACAGAATACGCAAACATCCGGTGGTCAACCACCATTGATCCCCAGTCACATTGGTGTTACACCCATCCACACCATCCCCTTCCTATTTCCTCCTTCGGGTGTAGTAAGCGCCCCGGTTATGGCTACCCTTAGCCTACCCGGGCTAACATTGGGATTACCCGTGTGGTATATTCCGCCTCCCGTTCGACCGCCGACACCAAACGTCATCCTCCAACCGGTACAACCTATTGTTACCACAAATCAGCCTCCTCCTGGTGTCGCAATCCCTTCGTCGTCAACGACACCTCCTCCTAACCTCAATATCCCTTCGTCGTCAACAAATCCTCCCCCTCCTATCAAGCCCGCTGGGGCAGAGGTCCACAACCATACACTGCTATACCACCTCCTAAGGCAGTTAAACCCCCACCGGTGTTTCGACCTCCCCCCAAATGTTCATTATGCGATGAAATTGGCCATCCAACTCATCAATGCCCACATTTACCGGCACTCCAAGAGCATATGAATATGTTGGACGATGACATCGGCATCCCAGTAGTCAGATTAGAGCCACCTCTACAGCCTCGCGACAAATCACTGCGCACTAACCATCCTTGTGCTATATGCAGTGTTTACGGCCACTACTCTCACCATTGTCCTGATCTACCTGACTATAGAGCAGCGTTGTACGAGTTAAACAATGCCGACTTAGAGATATCTCCTCCCCTCATCGAGGAGATCCACCCCCCACCATCATCCTCGTCGGAAGAAGTCAATACGATATATATGATTTCAACAACTTTCAAACCAGAACCCCTTGATTTATGGTCTGACTACTTCAATACTGATGAGCAAATTTTGGAGACACTCACTGCACCCGACTACCCTTGGGATGATATGCATCATCGCTCGTACTTCCTCCCGGAAACATCTACCTCCACCGCATCCAACCAACTATCAGTCGAGTCGAAAGACTTCATACCCGCTAAGGTCGATTGGTTAAAAGACCCCATCCCAGCACCGGATGCCTTTGAAGAAGGGAACATGTCAAACATTTCCCCCACTATACAGATAGACATTTCCTGGTTGCGTTGGTTATTTTGGTATTGGGGCTGATGTTGTTGGTCGAAGACCCCGGATACCACCTGACTCCTCCACATATGAGAGAGACCTTGTCCTCGCTTACGATCAAGCTCATGATAAAACCGGAAAAGGAAAATTCGTGTCTATGTGGCAAGGCCCCTACATCATACACACCTGCCTCGGGCAGGGGGCATACATTCTGACCGATTCAGAAGGCAACACCCTGCGCAACCCACGCAACGGGTTATACCTTAAACGATTTTACCCATAGAAAATCTAATGGACACCATCGTCCATTTTAGTATAGGCATACATTTTTCGTTCACAAAAAATTTTCAAAAAACCTAAATATTTGTTTTTCTCTGCATGACCACAGATGGAGCCTCTTCCACTCTGCCATGTCGGTTTCGCTGATGGTGCAAGCCGTTGGTCTCCCAATCTCGCCTCCGCAGCTTGGGTAATATACTCCCCTTTACATGAGTTAATTCACATTGATGGAGTATGTTTAGGTGCCGCCACCAATAATCAAGCTGAATACGATGCCGTGACCGGTCTCCTGGCCACTGCTCTCCAGATGAGCATACGTCACCTCAACGTTTTCTTGGACTCACAGCTCCTAGTTTCCCAGCTCAACAATGATTACCAGGTACGCGATCCCTGTCTTTTCAGAAAATTCCTGCGCACTAAACAAATGGTTAGACATTTTGAATCCATTACATTCACGCATGTCCCAAGACACCTCAATAGTGTGGCAGATAATATGGCCAACAGTGTCCTCGACTGGCACACCAATCACATCATGTCATATCCATAAACGAAAAATGCATCCATGTGCAAAACATGTGCCTCCACGGGCATATAATAAAACCAGTATTGCATCCACGTGCATAACATGTGCCTCCACGGGCATAAAACAAACAACCAAAATAATGCATCCATGTGCATAACATGTGCCTCCACGGGCATACAGAAATAAAAAGACAAAGGTGCATCCACGTGCATACACAACAATATATCCAAATATATATCCAATATATATACAATCAAATAGTCAACATGTCTAAGTGCCCTCAGCACCCGATATACAAAAAATACTACTGGCATACAAAAATGCTTCCCCATATGCTCATGAGCATTTGGGGGCAAGTACAATGGCATCTACTCATCTGGATCCCTAGGATCCTCTGGCTCCTCCTCCGGCTCCTCCTCCGGCCCCTCCACCGCCGGCCCCGCCAGGTCATGACGACCCCGAACTCGCCGCTCTGCTGGCCCCGCTGGATCGTCCCTCAAACGTATCCTCCCCTGAGCCGGCCCTGCCGGAGCATCTCCTCTACCACCCCCGTGCCTCGCCGCAAGCACCGCTGTCCTAAACAGGAGCGACTGCCACTCAAGCGGCGCACCAAGACATCCCTGCAAAACATCCCGATCCAGGTCCCTCCAACCATCCTCGGGGAACCCAGCTAGAATCCGGGCAAAGGTACGTCGGACACCGTCTATGGCGTCACCATCAGGGCCAACCCCTCGCCCACGAGCTGCATATCCTCCACCACGCGGAGGAGGTACAGGTACAGGGGGACGAGCGACCACCATCGCTCGCCCCTGCCGAGCCACATGGTCCGGTGGTGGTACTGGACCCACATCTGCACAAAGCAAGTAAAACCATCAGATACTATACAAAAGATATCATCATGATAAACCAAACAACATATGATATAACATCAAATAAAATACACAAACATACCATCCAAACTCCAGGCCTGTCCTGGGGCACGTGGCATCTCTGGGTCACCCCGGTAGTCCATGCCGGCATAAGGATAGTCCTCGATCACCAGAGGCATCTGCTCCCACTACTGATAAAAATCCTCTGTGAAGTAGCCACGGATGCCACCGCCAACACGGGGCATCATCTGCCCCCACCTCATCATACGAGGCTCGCTCGGAAGACCAGCACGAACGGGTACATGTGGCCGCAAGGTCGGCACCCGCTCGAAGAAAAAACAACATAAAAAAGAGGCATAACAAAACTCGCCTCCCTCTCTAACGACCTTGTCCAGATCTCTCCGGACACCAGCCGAGAACATCTGCGCCCAGGCGTAATAAGTACCCCGTAGAACGGAATCCACCATCATCGTCTGCCCCCCAGACATACGATGTGGTGCAGCAGCACCCAAAACCCTCAGAACACAGGCACCAACAGCTCGCATATCCCACTCACGTAGGAACTTCAGACTAATAGAGCTGTTTACCAAAACAGCGTCATCCACACAGAAGGTCTGTAAGAGGTCCTCCATATCCACACCCGGAGGCAACCTTGGAGAAATATCACCCACCTCACCCAAGCGAGGCAAACCGGTCAAAAAATATACATCAGTGAGAGTAATCTCTAACCTCTCACCACCAATAATGAAGGCACCCTCTGCCGGCACCCACCACTGCACGAGCTTGTTCAGGAGTCTCCTCACTGAACGGATAGGAGGAATCTGAGCGAACTTCAAGAGTCCGCTCATGGCTAGGGTCTGTCTCACCCCTCCATCAGTCTCAATCCTCAGCATCAGCTCGCCATCAATCTCTCTCTCCCGCCACACGGACTGAGCTCTCCGCAACATCCTGCCAAGAAAAAACAGGAAATTTTTAGCCCCAGCATAAAAAATTTTAAAAAAAAATCCCATCGCGGCTTTTACACAAAAAGCCGCGATGCCCATCGCGGCTTTTCCACAAAAAGCCGCGATGACCATCGCGGGATCCATGCCAAAACCCGCGATGAACATCGCGAGTTTTGTCCAGACAGTCGCGATGAACATCGCGACTATCCCCCATGAACACGCGATGAACATCGCGGGTTCCGACCTCACAGTCGCGATGAACATCGCGACTGTGAGCCTAAAACCCGTGCGGTTCATCGCGGGTTCAGCCCCGAAACCCGCGCGGTTCCACGTTGGAGAGTCAACGTGGAGTTTCGCGGCCTTCGGGGGCCCACCGCCAAACAAAAAAGACATAATTGACTAGGCTAAGGAGAATAGAGTTACCTGCAACTCGCTAAATCGAAAACCAACGGTGAAATCTCCCGAAAATCGAGAAATAGCTCTGACAGCTCTATCAAACTCGCACGTAACAATGACAAGTCATATTGGGCCCCACGTCCTATTTATAGAAATTCCACAAATTTCAAACAACCATTGCGGTAGCATACGAAGTCCATTTCTCAAACCGTTGGTACCGTTGGGATCAGCACAGTGAGAACTTCATAGAGGTTCCTTCCGTTTCCCGTTTTCACGGGGTCCATTTTTTGACCATTTTTTAGCCTCTCTCATGGCCTCGGTTTGCGTGCCACATCGGCCGTTCTCCGTTTTAGACGTGCCTTATATAGCCGGATTCAGTTTTTCGCACTCGTGATGATGCTTGAGATCATTTCTCGCTCTCACCTTTAGATTTTTCGGGCATTTTTTCCACGCCCCCTCGTCGCCTCGGTTTGCGTGCCACATCGGCCGTTCTCCGTTTTCGATGTGTCTTATATCGCCGGATTCAGTTTTCCGCGCTCGTGATGATGCTTGAGATCATTTCTCGCTCTCACCTTTAGATTTTTTGGGCATTTTTTCCACGCCCCCTCGTCGCCTCGGTTTGCGTGCCACATCGACCGTTCTCCGTTTTCGATGTGTTTTATATCGCCGGATTCAGTTTTCCGCGCTCGTGATGATGCTTGAGATCATTTCTCGCTCTCACCTTTAGATTTTTCGGGCATTTTTTCCACGCCCCCTCGTCGCCTCGGTTTGCGTGCCACATCGGCCGTTCTCCATTTTCGATGTGTTTTATATCGCCGAATTCAGTTTTCCGCGCTCGTGATGATGCTTGCGACCATTTCTCTCTCTCACCTTTAGATTTTTCGGGCATTTTTTCCACGCCCCCTCGTCGCCTCGGTTTGCGTGCCATATCGGCCGTTCTCCGTTTTCGACAATCCTTATGTCACCGGATCCAGTTTTTCCGCACAGATGACGATGCTTGAGACCTTTTCTCGCCCTCATCAATCCATTTTTGTTCGGTATAATTTTATCCCTTTTTCGGGCCGAGCAACCCCTTTTACAAAAAAGGCACTTAGGGAGTTTCTGTTAAGCTCTTTTCTGACTCCTAAAACAATGAAAAGATCGCCAAGCAATCTTGCTTCCTTTCATGCTCGATAAACGTATTTGAAAGGCCGTCTACCTGGTATAAGTTTACCCCTTTTCCGGACCTCGTAGACTAATTACGAAAAAGGTATACTCTAGTCACATCGGCTAGAAGAGTTCTCCATCCGCATCATTTTATGCTTTTTCGGGCCTTGGAGACTAAACTTACGAAAAAGAAACACCAATAGAGTCTACTTACCGTTTTCAGACTCTCTAAACATGAAAGCAACCATGAGCATGCGCTGTCCTGGGCTCACAAAATCCACAAGACCGTACCATTTCAGAGCATACTTTTATCCCTTCTTGGAGCTCATTAAAACCACGAAGAAGGAATCAATGGTGCCTCTTGGCGCTACAACACAACATGTCTACTCACAGAGCAGCTTCCCCATTTTGGTCGCCTTGGTTCAGAGTATTCTGCAGTATGTCACCCTGAAACTCCCTCGACAGCTACCATCAGCTTCACCCCCCCAGAGTCAGTACATACCCTTCAGTCCCTAAAAGATGATCCCCACACCTAAAAGTTAGTTCCCTACGCTGCCAGGTCAACCGTGTCATCATGCTCTGAGCAAAGGAAGTTTGAGTCGACCCATTTTACGACCCAGTTATTTCCCATTCCCACAAGTATGTCAGTCCTACCAGCAGTACTACATCACTTCAGTTCTACACCTCGAGCTCCTATTAAGGAAACATCATTGCCTTGTTAGTTGCCGGTCTCCCTCTGTCGACGACAACCACATTGATTCCAGAGGATAGACCTAGAGGTCCCCGTGTCTTGGACTCATTACCATTTATGATGAGTGCCTACGAATCATTTCGAGAGGAATCCTCAGTGCCTCTCCGAATGGTTGTTTCTCACATGCTCGACTTCAACACCTTGATCGCATCGTTGAGACTCGCATAGGGTATTGGTACGTTCAGTTATTAGTCGAAGACCTCGGATACCACCTGACTCCTCCACATATGAGAGTCTACCTATGGATACAACCAGTTACACTCTTTCTATAGATATCCGGGTTGCGCATGGCGACAGTATTCAGATTTACCCCTGTTTCATACTCCCTTGAGTATACAGTTACATTATTTCTCAGAGATGACTCATAGTCTTTGAGTCCCTACAGATGTTGGACACCTTCAGTTTCAACAGTTCCACAGTTATTCCAGTGTATCAGTTATTGAGATCAGTCATGATCATGAGTATATCCCACAATAATGTCCCCTCTGGACCATTATGATGTACCAGTACATTTCTTTACGTATTAGATCCCCCTTCTTGGGACTAATTGTTTTGTATATGTCTTGATACGAGCATGGGAATGCCCGCCTCGTCCTTTATCAGAGATTATACCTCATTCATATTGAGGCCATGTAATATTTTTTGTTTTTGCAGCTTCCAAGGGCCGTGGCTCCAGTCTCCAACCGGTCTCTTCTCTCCCCTAAACCCCAGAAAAAAGGACAAAAGAACTATGATGTCTATCGGCCATACGATGAGCTCCTGCCCTCACACATCAGGGGGCAATCTGTTAACACCTAAAAAGTGCTCACTAGCTCATTCCCTTACTCACATGACCCATTTGTCCACTTTTCCACCATCTGAGCCTCTGAAACCAACAAAAGGTCACCAAAAGACCTTAGTACACCCCTTTTTCCATTAAAAAAGATTATTTTTCCAAGAAAATCATCAAAAACCCTCAAAAAGGGTCCAAATTCCCAAAAATATTAAAAAGGGAATTAAAATATTATTTTTATTCAAAAAAGGAAAAAGGAGGGAAAAGTACCTAAACCATGTTGGTCAATACCATTTGGTTTCCACAAAACCTCAAATGGTATTCCTCACCACCAAAACCTATAAAAAGGTGGTAGGGGCTCCTCATTTCAGATCCTTCCATTATCTCATCCTTATGCTGCTGAAATCTCCCCTGAGCACTTTTAGCCATTGAAGCAACCTTGGAGAAGGAGACCTCTTGGAGTTTGGAGCTACTCATCTTGGGAGTTGCTCAACATCAACCTTCACCATTGAAGGTAATATCGCAAGCACTTGCTTGCCCCCCATTTTTCAATACAAAAAAAAAATTATTTCTTATGTTTCTTGTTCTTGATTTTGAAATGTTTACATTATTTGCTTAATATCTTTGCTTAGATCCATGAATAGTATTGTTTATTTAGTTTATTGTTTTTATTTCTATTGAAACTACTGCTACTAGTTAGCAGGTGCCCATAGCACTTATCCTGGTTGCAAAACCGGGCCAACAGATGGTTTAGAATTTTAAAGTGATAAGCAAATATTAGACTGAACCGACCTTCACATGTGATGAATTTGCACATCAAGAGTGCCACCTCGCCCCATGGAATTGGCAATGAAGCTCGTCGTGTCCCCTTTTCTGTCCCTTGCACTAGTTCACCAGGTTCCAAAAACACATTCCTGAGTGGCTTCATTGGCACCCGTCTCTCAAACCATATTTTGCCTATCTGCGGTAATACAAAGATTCTTGCAATTGTCGGCTCATCCACTTGGATTTTCAACCCTCGTACCTCTGCAGTTGTATTGTCATATGTGAGTGCGAATTCCATTGCAATCGCACCATCTCCCTTTTTCATTTTATCAAAATAATCCAGTCATCCTGCCTGTTGAAAAATTGTTTTCACTTCCCTTGATCCAAAGACCATGTCTATATTCTCAGGCTCACTATGGATTGCTCCCCTCAATGTGCTTCATTCTTTGCTTCCCTTCAGACTCCTACAATGCTTTAGATTTTTCGATTCTTCAAAGAAAAAGATGGGTTGGACTTATCAGAAGGTGGGTTATCATGGTATCACAAGGTGGCGTCAGGGTGTTATCAGTGATTCAGTACTGGTATAGATAGAGCTCGTGGGTGGTGGTGTTACTACCAGCCGGGACTGGTAAGTTTCCTTTTGTATCACAGTGGTGGCTACTATATTTAGAGGCAATTCTAAATTCTCCCCCCCAACCAATTCGACACATGACCCTGTGTGGTACTAATGGATTAATAAGTCATGATCTGTCCTCTTGTACTTATCAAAAAGTGAATGAAAGATGGTTACGTACCTACCTTACTTGAGAAGAGACGCATGAAGTTCAATGGCTGGTTGATTGCGGCAGTGAGAAGAAGGACATAAGGTTCTCCATTCTTTGCACTGATGGGGGTGTAATAAGCTGCAATGATGTTCTGGGATGAAGTCCTATCAGGTAAGATTTGATGTGCCCCAGATTAGCTGCTGAAATTGAATCCGCGATGCTGCGGATCACTGTTGCTTGTGATTCGAATCCTCCACATGCCGGTGACGTCAAGGATGCTGGGCCCGTATAGGTAAGAAGGGTTCCACCACGTGGAAGGGGAATTCCGTGACACAAAAAAAATGACTGGATGATGTGACAATTAAAGTGTGGGGATATGTTGGAAAAGGAATACATAATATAGCATGAGATGGTTCCGTGGTATTGCGGAATTGTATGGGAAGTGGAATGGAAAGGGTTCTGTAATGGAACATAAAGGGTTCTGTAATGGAACAGAAAGGGTTCTGTAATGGGACAGAACGTGTTCAGTAATGGAATGGAAAGGGTTCTGTAATGGAACAGAACAGGGATCCGTAATATTACAAAAACTTATTGTAATGAAGCAGAAAGAGTTCTACAATGAAATGGAAGATGTCGGGAAGGGTTATATAATGAAATGGGAGTGGTTTCCGTAGTGTTCCGGAGAAAATAACATATGGAATCTCTGTAAAATAGTCTTAAGAGTAAAAAATTCAGGGACATCAATGAGCAATTAATACTAGGGAGGGGGATGGAATGAAATGAAGATGAATGGGATATGAAAAATGTATGGATAAGAAGAAGGAGTTGCTATAAAATGTCCCTGCAAAGAATTCAGAGATGGATTTATTAGAATCAAATAAAGCGTTCCTTTTTCTCGTTTTTTTTAGGGTTGCGTCCCAGAATGATTTTCACAGTCCATTTTCTTTCTTTTTTTTATTTTTATTTTTATAGGACTGCGTCCCAGAAGGATTTTCACTGTCCTTTTTTTTTTTTTTTTTATAGGACTACGTCCCAGAAGGATCTTCATAGTCCATTTTTTAAAATTTTTTTACAGGGGTTGAGATAATGATCTCGAAATCTTTGGTACACCAGCATGCAGTAATGTTGCGTATGAATGCCTCTTTTTGGACAATGGTTTCTTATATGGCCTTAGTCTGTGACCATTGGCCATAAGAAGCGTTCCCTCACCATCAATGGTTTTGAGTCGTACTGTACCATTATCAAAAATGGTTTCGATCTCATATGGTCCCAGCCAACGAGTGTGAAGTTTCCCTTTGAACTTTTTGAACCTAGAATCGTAGAGAAGAGCCCAGTCACCCTCTTGAAAATACTTAGTTTTGATGAATTGATCATGCCACTTGGTTCGTTTTTGCTGCATAATCGTTGTACGTTCTATGGCGGCCACTCGCAATTCATCAAGCTCATTAAGCTGCTGCAAGCGACTATGTTGATCCTGTGATAGATCTATTGGTAGGGTGACTTTCTTACCATAGACTAACTGATAGGGAGTCAAACCTGTGGTACTTCTCCCTGCTGTTCTGTAATCCCATAAGGCTTTAGGCAACCGATCAGCCCAGTCTCTTTGATGAAGCTGGAAAGTCTTTGTGAGAACGGATTACAGAATTCTGTTTGTACCTTCTACTTGCCCGTTGGCCTGAGGGTGATATGGTGACATTACTCTATGCTTGATATGGTACTGTGTTGTGAGAGCTTTGATGAGTTTAGATGTGAATTGAAATCCTCCATCAATAACAATCTCCCGCGGAACTCCAAACCTTGTGAAAATATCTGCATATAGGAAATCCGAAACTGCCTGTTCTGTTGCCCGTGGAAGTGCCTTTGCCTCAACCCATTTAGTCACATAATCCGTACATACTAGGATATATGATTTCTGCCTGGATTGAGGTTTGATAGGGACAAAAAAATCCAATTCCCACTTCTTAAATGTTTCCACCACAAGCTGAGTCTGAAGTGGCATTTCATCTGACTATAGTGGTTGTCCTATTCTTTGGCAGCTATCACAGCTACGGACATACTCTCGGGCATCTTTAAATATTGTAGGCCAATAATAGCCCAATTGTAGAATCGTGTGGGCTGTTCGTTTGTCGGAAAAGTGTCCCCCACATGGGCCATCATGACAGGTTCTCAGAATTGGATAAATTTCATCCTCATGAACACATCGACGAATCACCAAGTCCAGTCCCATATAGAACAAATAGCCATCAATCCATGAAAATCTGCTACTACGCTGCACAATCCTTTTCTTTTCCTTTGATGTCATATGCCCTGGAAGTCTTCCTGCAACCAAATAATTCGCTACATCTGCAAACCAAGGTACATTAGTAGAAATATAAAACAAATGTTCATCTGGGAAAGCATCATCCACCGGTTGAGATTCTTCATTAATAGTGATTCTTGAAATGTCATTAGTTTTACCTGGCCTGTCCATTATTGAAATGTCAACTTCCTGTAGCAACAACAGCCACCGAGTGACTCTGCCATTTGTGATAGGTTTGTTCATGAGGTATTTGATAGCAGAGTGGTTAGTGTGGACAATCACTGGGTATCCTGTAATGTAATGGCGGAATTTATTTGTAGCATAAATGACAACCATGAATTCTTTTTCGATCAATGTATAATTAAGTTCGGCAGCAGTCAGATTTTTACTAATAAAGTATATGGCGTAGGGTTTTTGATCTTCTTGCTGGCCTAGGACTCCTCCTATGGTGGTATCAGAGGCATCTGTGGAGATTGGGAAAGGCAAGGACCAATTTGGTCCTCGTAGGATAGGTGCGGTAGAGACTTTCTGTTTTAAAGTTTCCCAAACTAGTTGACAAGCATCGGTCCACTCAAATTGTTTGTTTTTGGACATGCGCATAAATAAGGGACTAGAAATCTTTGAAATCTTTTGAACAAATCTTCTATAATAACCTGCATATCCAATAAAACTGCATACCTCTTTTTGTGTGCATGGGATTGGTAAATTGCGGATTACCTGAATTTTTGCTGGATCTACTTTGATGCCATCAGGAGATATGAGATGACCCAGAACGATGCCTTGAGTGAGCATCATTCTGCATTTTTCACTGCTGAGACAGAGGTTCACTTCCTTGCATCGTGTAAGTACTTTGTCCAGGTTATTCAAAGCTTTTGCAAAATCTTCACCATGAGAGGTAAAGTCATCCATAAAAACTTCCATAGTGTCATGAATAAGATCAGAAAAGATGTTGAGAATAGCCCGCTGAAATGCAGCAGGGGCATTGCATAATCCGAAAGGTAACACATGGTATGTGAAGGTACCCCATCGGCATGTGAATGTCGTTTTCTCTTGATCCTCCGGTGCTATCCTGATCTGATTGTACCCACTGATGCCGTCCATAAAGAGAAATACTTTTTTCCTGCTAGTGTGTCCAACACCTGATCGATGAAAGGTAACGGAAAATGGTCCTTATGTGTAGCTTTGTTTAATTCCATGTAATCAACACAAATACGCCATTTTCCTTTCTTCTTAGGAACTGTGATGAGCGGAGACACCCATTTGCTGTCAAAAATATGATAAATAAAATTTGCAGCCAACAACTTTTGAAGTTCCTCTTTGACGACCACCTCGCTGAGTGTTGGATTCATCCTGCGCTGGGGTTGCCTGATAGGTCTGCAATCGTCCTTGGTATAGATATGATGTGTACACAGGTCAGGGTGCAGACCTTTCATGTCACTATAATCCCAGGCAAATGCAGACTTATGTTTATTTAACACAGAGGTAAGTTGTTCTGTTTGTTGCTTCAAAAATGTGGAGCTAATCTTTAAGAGCTTACCAAGTTCAATTTCCACTTCGCTAATCGCAGAATCACCATCGAGCATAGAAGTAATATCAGGTGTCGTAGATGAACTTGGAATGCTGTCAATTTGTTGGGTAGCGCAAACTGAACTAAACAATTCCATAAAATCTCCCGAAGGACTAGAAGAAATAAATTGACTAAGCAAATCATCCTCAGTTAATTGTTTTGCTGCCAGCGACTGTTCAATCATGTACAGCTGTAGGGTTTCATATGCTTGCTCAGCTTCCTCTTCATCTGGCCACAAAGGAGGTTCTGGTTGTATCATTGGCTTCACAGGAGGATACAAAGTGAGTTCCTTAACAACATTACCATGGGATATGTGCATATTTCCTGATCGACAACCAATATAAGAATCCGCTGTGGCCAACTATGGTTGACCCAGAATTAGAGGATAGCCTCCCAAATTTGATTTTGTCTACAAGACCATAAAATCCACCGGGTGTTCCCATGAATCCAATGAAATAACAACATCCTCTATAATGCCATCTGGTCTTACAGGAGACTGGTCATCCAACTGTAAAATAGTAGAAGTTTGCCATGTCATGTCCCCTCCCATCATACCAGTGCAATGGAGAGGATCGTGATGCTAAAACCGGGCATCTAGCCCCATATCCATTAAGTAAAAACTCATTGATAAAAAGACATATACATGTGCATGTTATAGAAACACAGCGGAATTAAAAATCATGTTTAATATCTAACATACATTCAGACATTTCTGTGACAACCATTAAATAAAGACATTGCATAATTTATAAAAGAGAATATTTATCTTAACAAAGTAGTCCCAAGCAACCAGATATGCATCTGCAACGTTCCACCCAACCATAGGCCAGTTGTGCTTATCAACCTCTTGATACAACTGCCACCCCCGAGCTGGGCATGATTTCTACAAGAAACCAGGGAATAATAGACTCACACATATCCAAGCATACACCAAGATGAGCCAAGCCAATCTACAATTGGGTTTATCAGGCTGCCAGGAAATGGAAAGGAAAAATTGCTAAGCTAGTGATCTCAAGCACAGAGCCAGGGATACCTCTACAAGATCTAGCTTGGCACCCACAATGCCTACACACCACACTCAAGGAAGTATTCCCTTCACCAATGCATAGTCCCTCAGGCCATACCTTCTAATCTAGAGTGTCTAAGGTGTGCATAGAAGAGTAGCCATCCCTCTTGATCTTCTCGAGAGGTTATTCCCTCCACTAGGTTTATCAAGCCAATTCTGTCCACTACCACTCCAAGTTTCTTGCTCACAGGTTCAAATCAAAACCGGGATGAACATAACAGCAGAACCACACTTATTGGGAATGATAAAAACGTTTCTTCAGTGGGATTCCCAAAGAGGGGGTTTCTACCAATTCAAAAAAATGTGGGAAAGCCCAAAAACGAAATGGCAATTGGGGAACAACCCTGGAGAGCAGAAATCGTTTTCAGAAAAAACGTCCATGGGCATTTTGGGGCAAAAACGACCTCCATCACAGTCCCAAATCGTGGCCCTTCTCTCCCAGCTGCTGTACAATGCAAAAACGAGCTCCCAAGCATGGAAAATGCAGGAAAAATGGTGAAAAACATGATGGAGAAAGACCCAGTAGTTCAGACTGCGTGAGAGAGGAAAGACTATGGGTTCAGAATGGATTTGGGCCCCATTTCGTGGGTGTTTTCTTGCCCAAGAAGAAAAAATACGAATTCCCAGGTTGATGGATTTCCCATGCACGAAATTGGCTTCCATACCTCTTCATTCCCAAGGCATTAACTGCCTCAACCAATTTCTGGAAGAATTAAATGATTGGGTCCATAACCCAAAATGGGTAGTTGGTGGTTTATGGGTTTTCTCATTGACACATGGATTAACACCATTGGCTCAAGGGTTTGAATAATTTTCCTCCCTATTCCTTGTAGAATCATGCCCCCATCTCTTTGTTGCATTGCATAGCTAGTTGTGGGTTTTTCATTAAAATTCGTATTTACATGATGTCTTAATTTACATTGTGCCTATCTAGCACAAGAACCATAGGCATCTATTTTTAATTGCCGATACATAAAACGCTAAATCAATGGTGGGGCCTTGGCCTTGAGCTCCTCACCATGATTAAGTAACAATATTTACATCATTTACGATTTAATGCGAAGGGGGTCAAAATGGGGACGTGACATGCCGAAGATTTGTAATGCCCAATCTAGCCATTGTCTGTTTAGTCATGACATTAATAGCTACTCCCAGATCTATCAATGTATTAGAGAGAGAAATTCCATTGATTTGTACTTTGACAACAAGACTACCAGGGTCATAGTACTTAGCAATAAGAGTGTTCCCCATCATCAATTATGCCAAATCTCCTATCACATGGACTGTTGGGGGGTCCTTTCTTTTCCTACCTGGTTTTTTTAGACATAACTCTCTCACATCTTTGGAGTAAATAGGAATGTCTTTAATAGCTTGGAAGAGTGGAATATTCACGCAGACATTTCATAATTCTCCGAGGAGATCAAATTCGGATTGAGGCATAAGTTTATCTATGATTAAGCTCTCAGGATATGGTGGAGGTTGCTTTTGCTCTATTTGTGGCGATTTCCTGAGTGGGATGGGTGGGAAATTATCTTCAGATCGCACTAGTGTCTCTTCAAATTGGAATGGTAAGATTTCTGGTGTCTCTTCATCTTCTTCCTCTGTAATTATAGGAGAGGTAGTTTTATTAATTTTTCTGCCAGAGCGTAATTGAATGTCATGGCAGTCCACTGTGGAGATGGAATATGTTGAAATATTGTAACTTCTAAGAATATTATATTTGTACTTTATTATTCCGGAGATGTTCCATTCCTCCGTGGAGACCCTACTGTATATCCGGAGATGTTTATTCCTCCGAGAGAGTGTGTTAACTAGGGTTATTAGATCTCCCATGTGAGGTCGGCCGTAAGTTAGCTGTTTAGGGGTTATTAGACTCTCTTAGGAGAGGTTGGCCCTGTTAGGGTGAAAATTCAGTTAGGAGTTGAGTATAAATAGAGGAGGTGTGTTCCTAATTTATCTCATTCATTCACTCACTTGTGATTGGCGCATAGGAGAGAGAGAGGTCTACATAGGAGGAGAAGGAGCTCTTGTTTGGGGACTACATCTTGTATTGGTTGATTATCTATATTGAGGAAAGCTTTGCTGGGTTTTCTACCCCATGAGGGTTTCCTAGGGTAAATCTTTGTCTATCTTGTGATTGTGTTTCTTTCAATGATATTGCTTGTGAAATTAGGCTAAAATTAACATGGTATCAGAGCTAGCCTGAATAGGACATCTTTCACAAGGTGAAAATACCTCTCTCTCCTCCTCCGGTGAAAATTAGGGTTTCTGCAAAAGTTGGAATTTTTGGATTTTGATTGCATGGCTGGATAGCCCTCCTCAAAATCGAAGTTTTGAGCCCTAGATCAAAATTTTTGAGTGGGTAGAACCCCAGGCTTTGTCAAACCCTAGTTTGACTTCTAGAACTAGAAAACCAGAAAACCAGTAAACCAGAAAAAGTGCACACCTGTGCACCAGAAAACCAGAAATTCTATTACAGATCCGAAAATTGCTGATCAAATTTTAAGCGTGAAAAGTTGAAGTTTCCAGAAGCAGAGATCACCAGTTATCTCAATCCAATCAAGCACATCTCCTGGTAAGTGTTATTATATCTTTTAAGAAACTTCAACTTCTGTGATCTCCTGGATAAGATGGCTCCAAGCACTAAGCTTGAAGACAAGCTAGAGAGTATAGAGAATTTTCGAGCATGGAAATACAGGATTGGTCTCCTTCTTGAAGAGAATGATCTTGTCCAATATATCAAAGATGAGGTTGCAGAACCTAAGGAATATGAATCCAAAGAGAAGTATAGAAAGGACTTGATTGGGGAAAAGAGAATCATTGTTGATTCTACCAAGGACCACTTGATTCCCCAAGTGGCATCCAAGAAGACCCCAAAGGAAATGTATGATTCCCTTTCCAGAATGTATGAAGGAAAGAACATCAATAGAAAGATGAACCTGAGAGCTCAAGTGAAGAGCACTAATATGAATCAAGGAGAATCTATTCAATATTATTTCTCAAGGGTTTCCCAGTTCAAGGAACAACTAGATGCCATTGGACATACCGTTGATGAAGATGAACTAGTCATGACTGCTCTAAATGGTCTCATTAGACCTTGGGAGTCATTCAACCAAACTATGTGTGCCAAAAAAGAAAGTATGAAGTTTGATGTGGTATGGGAGGATTGCATTCAAGAAGAAGCTAGGGTTTCCAATAGAGAAGCCTTGCTCAAAGAAGATGACCAAGCCTTGGCCACCCACACCAAGAGAAGAAGGAATCAATCCTACTTCAATAAGGATAGTCACAAGGAGTCTCAACCTCCTTAAAGATTTCAAAAGAGAAGAGGAACTAATCAAAGAAGAGATTACTCCTCATTCCAATGTTTCACTTGTCACAAAATAGGACACATTGCTAAGGATTGTCCTCTAAGGAAGAAAAAGAGTTTCCATCACAAAAGATATCAAGCACATCTAGCAAAATATGATAGTGAAGAAGAAGAGGAGGAAAGGCCTCAAAAGAAAAGAGCTAAAGTAGAAGAAGAAGATGCAGAAGAGTATGTTCTATTCTCTACACTCTCTGGGGCAGTAACACCTGGAGAAGATACATGGCTCAATGATAGTGGTGCTTCAAAGCACATGAAAGGAAAAAAGAAGACTCTTTCAAAACTTGAAGAGAAGACCTCTCCACAGAAGGTATCCCTAGGAGATGACTATCAATATCCCATCAAGGGAGGTGGTGAAGCAAGTTACAAGCTTGATTCTGGAACTCCATGGAAGATGAAGGAAATTTTATATGTACCAGGTTTGAAGAAGAACTTACTTTCTATCTCAGCTTTAGATAAGAAAGGTTATATGGTTGCATTCATAGATGGAAAAGTACTCATGTGGCCCAAAGGAAAATCAATTGAGGATGCAATTTTTATTGGTGAAGAGGAAGGAGGTCTATCCAAAATCAAGGGCCATCCAGAAGCTTCCCTTGTTCATGAAGCCACTAGCCCAAGTGAGCTATGGCATTGGAGGCTTGCTCACATTAACTACAAAGCTCTACCTCATGTGATCAAGGTAGTTATAGGACTACCAGACTTAAAGATTGACCATGATGGCACATGCAAAGGATGTGCAAAAGGGAAGAATATCAAGAACCCATTTCCAAAGAGTGAAACAAAGACTAAGAGTACCTTGGAATTGATTCATTCAGATGTATGTGGACGAATGCCCTCCACATCCTTGAGTGGATATGAATACTACCTTACATTTATTTATGACTATTCAAGAAAGACTTGGTATACTTTCTAAAAGGAAAGAATGAAGTCTTTGGAAAGTTCAAGGAGTTCAAAGCCTTGAAAGAAAATCATTCAGAAAAGAAGATCAAAATAATTAGGACAGATAATGGCAGAGAATATACTTCAAAGGATTTTGAATTCTTTTATAAAGAAGTTGGAATCAAGAGGGAACTAACCACTCCCTACAATCCTCAACAAAATGGTGTTGCGGAGAGAAAGAATAGAACCATTATGGAAGCAGTAAAGACAATGCTACATGATCAAGACCTACCTATGTATATATGGGCTGAAGCAGCTAGGACAACAATCTATGTGCAAAATAGACTATCTCATAGTGCTCTTGAGTTCAAGACTCCAGAAGAAGTGTTCACAGGAAATAATCCTGAGGTAAGTCACCTCAAGATATTTGGATGCCCAGTATACATTCACATTCCAAAAGAAAAGAGGACCAAGTTGGATCCTTTTGGGAAGAAGGGAATATTTATTGGATATTGTGAAGCATCCCAAGATTCCATAATATGGAAATAAGTAGGGATGTGAAATTTGATGAATAAGTAGCTCTCAAGAGATCTAGGAAGTGCTAGTATGAAGAAGTATATGAGGAAGAAGCACCTTCCAAAATTACAGAAGCTGTACCCACCCCTGAAGATGTAACACCTGAAGACCATGACATAATAGAACCACAAGAACCCCCTAACCTAAACATATCAAGAAAGAGAAAGCCAGCATGGGAAAGAGACATTGTACTAGGAGCATAAAAGTATGGATCTCTTGAAGGCTCCACCAGAGTGAGCAAGAAACCAAAGTCATTCTCCAACTATATGGCTTTGATGTGTGATATTGTAGATCAAGAACCCACTAGTTATGAAGAGGCATATCATAAGAAAGAGTGGGTAGAGGCAATGACATAGGAGTACCAGTCAATAATGAAGAATGATGTTTGGGATATAGTTCCCAAACCAAAGGACAAGAGTGTGGTATCCTCCAAATGGATATACAAGATAAAGCATGCTGCGGATGGTAGTATTGAAAAATATAAAGCAAGGTTTGTGGCCATAGGATTCTCTTAGAAAGAGGGAATTGACTATGAAGAGACATTTGCACCAGTTGCAAGGTACGCCTCCATTAGAACCATCATGGCACTTGCATCCATGATGAAGTGGGAATTACACCAGATGGATGTAAAGACAACTCTCTTGAATGGGGTGATTGAGGAGGAAGTGTACATAGAACAACCACAAGGATTTGAGGTGGAAGATGGAAGAACCCATGTATGCAAATTAAAGAAGGCTTTGTATGGATTAAAACAAGCTCCCAGAGCTTGGTATGGAAGAATTGACAGTTTCTTGACAAGCTTGGACTTTACCAAAAGTAAAGTTGATCCTAATCTTTATATAAAGGTTATGGATGATGAACCTATCATATTGTTGCTATATGTGGATGATCTATTTCTGACAGGGAATGAGAAACAGATTATCGAGTGCAAGAAGAAGATCTCTTTAGAGTTTGAGATGAAAGATATCAGATTGATGCACTACTCCCTAGGTCTAGAATTTTGGCAAGGCCAAGAAGGAATCTTTCTCAACCAGGGAAAGTATACTGTGGAAATCTTGAAAAGATTTGATATGATGGAATGCAAAGCCATGGCCACTCCCATGGATTCCAACTTGAAGTTGTTAACTGATGACTCTTCAGAGTTAGTGGATGTGACTCTGTACAGACAGATTATTGGGTCATTGATGTATCTGATGAATACCAGGCCAGATATATGCTTTGCTGTGAACACCTTGAGTCAATACCTAGTGGAACCTAGGCATGTTCACCTGATAGCTGCAAAGCATGTGATGAGGTACCTAAAAGGTATGATAGATTTTGGTCTATATTATCTTGGAGATCATGACTTCAGATTGTATGGCTACATAGATGATGATTAGGCAGGTAGTGTATCAGATAGGAAGAGCACATCGGGTGGATGTTATTGTCTGGGATCTGCCATGATCTCGTGGTTTAGCAGGAAGCAGTCTAGTGTGGCTCTCAGCACAGCTGAAGCAGAATATATAGTTGCTTGCTCTGCTAGTTGTGAAGTGATATGGCTTCAGAAGCTATTATCAGGATTGTTTGACTTAGAGATGGACCCCACTGTGATCCTGTGTGACAACCAGAGTTGTATCAAGATGACAGAGAATCCAATATTCCATGATAAGTCAAAGAACATAGAGATCCAATATTTTTACATACGGGATATGGTGCAGAAAGGAGCTATCAAGCTCGAGTATGTGAGCACTGACGAACAAGTTGCTGATATATTGACCAAACCTCTGTCTCGAGTAAAGTTTGAGTATTTCCAAGACAAGCTTGGTGTAGTTCAAAAGGACCCTCCTCAAAAGGGGGAGTGATATGGTCGATGATGATATTTGGATACTTGTATCGATATGGATACATGTATCGATGATGAGATTGCCTATATCGATGGTAAGATTGATGATGAGAATACCTGTATTGATGAGGATACATGTATTGATGATATGGATACTTGTGTTGATGATGAGGATACTTGTATCGATGATGAGGCTATCTATTCCAACAATGAGGTCGATGAAGTGATACTTAGACTTTGTCTAAGAGGACTAGTGGGATTGCATCGTCCTTGAACTCATGTCCTAAAGTGATAAGGATTAATCATCCTGTAAGTCGATTGGGATTGCATCGTCCCTAGACATGGTGAGATGTCTTAAAGTGATAAGGATTAATCATCCTGTAAGTTGATTTGGATTGCATCGTCCCTAGACATGGTGAGATGTATTAAAGTGATAAGGATTAATCATCATGTAAGTTGATTTGGATTGCATCGTCCCTAGAAATGGTGAGATGTCTTAAAGTGATAAGGATTAATCATCATGTAAGTTGATTTGGATTGCATCGTCCCTAGACATGGTGAGATGTCTTAAAGTGATAAGGATTAATCATCTTGTAAGTTGATTTGGATTGCATCGTCCCTAGACATGGTGAGATGTATTAAAGTGATAAGGATTGATCATCCTGTAAGTTGATATGGATTGCATCATCCATAGACATGAGAGATGTCTTAAATTGAGAGGGATTGAACATCCCGCAAGTGGATCAGGATTGTATCATCCTTGGACCTATGTCCTAAAGTGAGAGGGATTGATCATCCCGTAATAGGATATTGTACAGTGCAGAGTATGCTATTATGTTGATGTTGTTGATCGAGAGGATCCAGATGATGATGTCGTTGATCGAGAGGATCCAGATGTTGATGTTGTTGATCGAGAGGATCCATATGCTGATGCTATTGATCGAGAGGATCTATATGATGATGCTGTTGATCGAGAGGATCCAGATGTTGATCGAGAGATCTAGATGATGATGTTGCTGTAGTTGTTCGAGTGCTGCAGAAGATGAAGATCCAGTATTGAAGATCTTGAAGATGGTCCAGTAACTGTTTGAGTTACTGATGATGTATGAAGAAAGCTTAAAATGATTTATAAATGTATCATGTATCATGTAGTTGATGACTCCTTGCTACTGCATATGTTGTTATAATATCCTTCTCGTTAAGGGGGAGTGTTGAAATATTGTAACTTCTAATAATATTATATTTGTACTTTATTATTCCGGAGATGTTCCATTCCTCTGTGGAGACCCTATTGTATATCCAGAGATGTTTATTCCTCCGAGAGAGTGTGGTAACTAGGATTATTAGATCTTCCATGTGAGGTCGGCCCTAAGTTAGCTGTTTAGGGGTTATTAGACTCTCTTAGGAGAGGTCGGCCCTGTTAGGGTGAAAAGTCAATTAGGAGTTGAGTATAAATAGAGGAGGTGTGTTCCTCATTTATCTCATTCATTCACTTACTTGTGATTGGCGCATAGGAGAGAGAGAGGTCTGCATAGGAGGACAAGGAGCTCTTGTTTGGGGACTACATCTTGTATTGGTTGATTATCTATATTGAGGAAAGATTTGCTGGGTTTTATACCCCATGAGGGTTTCCCAGGGTAAATCTTTGTCTATCTTGTGATTGTGTTTCTTTCAGTGATCTTGCTTGTGAAATTAGGCTAAACTTAACATAATAGGATGGATAATTAGGTAATTCAGCAGCCATTATAGGTTTTCCAACCTTATTATTAGGGTTAGGAGTGGGTTGTGTAGGAAGAAGTGGTTTGGGAGGTGGATTTTTCAATAGCAGGGTTAATTGGGGTTGTGGAAGAGGTTGCATTAATGGTTGAACTAGTGCAAATGGGAATTGAGGATTCTGTACTTGAGGGGGTAGATGCTGAATTTGTTGTTGATTCCCAAAACTTGAATTCCTCCAGTTTGATTGCCTAGGGCTACTTTGTGGATATGAAGGTGCCCATGCTTATTGAGGCATAGGTGGGTACCAAGGATGAGAATTTTGTTGAACTTGTGGAGCTTGTGGAACTTGTGACTGATGTATTTGAGCATTATTCCAATAAGGATTAAATGTTTGCATGGGATCTAGTACTGTACCTGAGGGTCGGGGTTGCCATGGACGCTTTTGAGATATAAAACAAACAGGTTCTGCGTCTGTCCTTGCTTCCTCATATATGACCTTGAGTCCTGGCAGCGAAGGGCAGTCTTTCGTTGGATGGTCCTGGTCGCATAGGAGACATATTTCCATTTTGTCTAATGGGAAACTCTTGAGAGGGTGTCTCTTTCTGCATTTAGGACAAAAAATAGCCAAAGCTTGATCTTCCTCATCTTTCCTTTTCTTTGCTTGAAGTGCATCTAACTGAGAGCTCAGGGAACTGAGTATGTCAGTCTTAAAACCCTCCAAGAGGTTTACAATCTCCATCCTTGAAACTTCTTCTCTTGAAGTCTTGGTGGTCCTGTTTACTGTATCACGAATCCCTCTTCCCGATCTAGAGGCATTCCTCGAATACCTTCTACAGAGGTCACATATTTCTACATATTTTAGTAGGGATACATCCCCTGCACCCATCAAATTCAGCAGTTCAATGCAATCATCGCTGATCCCTCGTAAGAGTAGAATTTTCAATGTATCATCATTTAACCCGTTCTGTCTTGATCTTTGCAAATTGTATTGGAATCTCTCCACATAGTCTTCTAGGTTCTCGTCCTCTTGCTGGATCATTTTAAAAATTGCTTCCTTCCGATCCTTATCTTTGCAATATTCTTGATATTTATCTAGGAAGACCTTCTTCATTTGAGCCCAAGTCAATATATTGTCTCCTCCCAGCCCCATAAACCACCTTAGAGCCTGGATTTTTAATGTGTTTGGAAAAAGTTTTAGTTTCTGGTGATCTGTAACATAATCGTAGCTCCTGCAGAGGACATTGAATTCAAACAGAAATGTGTCCGGGTACTCACTTGCCATACCATGAAAATTGGGCAATGCCGAATGTGGAATATTCTTCATTTAGTTTGTAAGTGTAGATCCAGAATTTCAGATTGGAAATTCGAAAGTAACCGTTCCGGTACTTGATTCTCCATTTTTATTTCCTCGGTTTGTCTCCTCCCTGTTGGGAATGTGCTCTCCCTCGCCATCCATATTCACCATAAAATCTTCAAATGTAGCTAATCTGGCTGACAACGGAGATTCATAAAACAATTGTTCCTCACTCCCTTGATTGTTAACACTGAGTTGATTCAGAATTCCTCCTTCTTAAATGAACTCTTCTTCTCGAGCGAATTCTGTCACTAGCAGATTCTCCTCAGCATGCATTGGTAAGACCGTTATGTCGGTGGGCGTGGTAGAATGCTCAGGACTTTCAATCTCTTGCTTAGAAATGCTGATAGAAGGTGACCTCCCTTGAACATGTCCTCCTCTTATTGTTCTTTCTGCACGGTTAGTACCTGGGGGGGTATCATAAGCGTATACAAGTCTACCTGTACTATCTCTTATTCTACGCATGAATACTTTGCATGATCCAGGATCACAGGGACTTGCGACAGGCAATATTCTAATGAATTTGTCTATGTGTCTTACTATTCCCTCCTCATAAATCACACCAGACTATTTTCAAAGAAAAAAATATGTCATACACAATCCACTCAAAGGAAAGAAAAAATCGCAACTACAGAAACAAGAAAATCAATCAAAAATCGCAATGTCCTTGGCAGCTCCCCGACAACGGCGCCAAAATGAGGAGCTCTTTAATTCCCTTTTAATTAAATTTAAATAGAAAGTTGTGCACAAATTATCAACCCAGGGCCACGAAGGCTTATGAGCTGCCAAACAAAGTATATGTCAGACACTGTAATTTGAATGATTTTAACAAATAGGAGATCGATGAATTACTAAACTGGAATCAAAGTGCAACTATTGGGGAATATATTTCTAAGAAAATCACAACTGACAGAAGGAACTTGCAATCAAACAAGAAGCACTAACTACCAAATTTCAACAAACATTCTACTATGTTGCGGAAAGAAACTACCAAATTTCAACAAACGTTCTACTATGTTGCGGAAAGAAATTAATGCCTGAACCTAGATTTCGCAAATTGAGAAGTTCACACGAAAGCAATTCAATAAACAACAGCTACAGTAAGAGAATCGTAATGAGCTACTTTAATTTAATAGTCTTCTTCTACCATTATCAACTAGCAACATAAACCCAACATCAATCTTAATGCGACCATTCACCACAAAAGTATTCCTGATTCAATGTGCATAATCCATATATTCCTCTATGTTCCCTAGAAATGATAAAAACGATTACACTATCCAGTCGTGTCACTATTTAAACATTCACACTTAACTATGATCAACACACCAATTATAAATGCGAAATAATTAAATCAAAACATCACTGCATCAATATCAACTAAATGCAAAAGGAAAGGAAATCCTAACTACAACAACACCTATCATAGAAGGGGGCCCTGCCTCCGATGACAGGAGCTGGGCAAGCCACTCACTCACACAAAATTGATTAACACATTGAGAATCAGGAAAATATAGATTTATATATCAAAGGTCTGATCACAACAGTGTTTGATTGATCTATGCAATATGATGGCTAAACTCTCTTGGAGGAGATTCACAATTTTTATACATCAACGCTCATAAGAAAATCATGAAAGAGCGTGCAGTTACAACCAATTCCCAAATGAGGCTCGTCTGATGATTTCCAAAGGATCTCGTGAGCTAATCCATGAACTAGTTCCGTGGAGAGTGGAGGTGATCCCAAGAATGGATCGGAGTAGTAAGCAACCCGTTGGATGACCCAACAACTCGAGTCATTGAAGGCCCGAAATGCTGAGTTGAACACAGAATCACCGATCCCCGGATTGGTTGCATAGCCATGTACATCCTAAGTAGTTGACCAATAATGATGTAATATAATCAGCAGGAGCATAATATATAAACTTTGAGACTTATAGGCAGGTGTCCAACTCCCATAATTCCTTCATTCTGCAACCTGAAAGTAGAATAACATTGAACCTGAAACACCACTTCTTTAGTAGGAAATCATGGCATCATAACTCTATCCAAATCATAAGCAATTTGACAAATAACAAGGAAAACGAGATCAGTCCTTACCAAGTCCAAAACTTTGCCAAATGTAATAAAGAGAGCAAGTGGTAAGTAATATAGGATCAAGTCAAAAAGTTCATAAACAAGGCAAAATATGAGAACAAATAGGGTCATATACATATCCCTTCAGACCTAACGCCTGTGTAGGGACATGTCTACTCTGCACGGTTTTAAATACGAACGGGAAGTCCGTCTGTCAACAATCTGATCCACAGATCAAAACTCTAGGGAGACAACTCTATGGTACAGGCGCATTTCCTGTAGAATCTCACGAGAGAGGCCTTCGGGGTGGTTACTGATATCATCATCTACAGGTCTAACCGATTTCGTTGTTAGAAATTGTAATTCAATGGTTTCATGGGTTTTTCAAGCTTCCAGATCGCAGTGCTGCAAAATTGGTTTTTCCCAATGTCCAGGCAGTGTATTGATATCACAAATGGAACGAAGAAAGTCAATCTTCCATTAAACGTAACATCTCTACTTACCACAAATGTGAACGGTAGCAATCATAGATCGTCTATGCCATGGGGGATGAAGAGTTCAAGCACAGTTCAAGAAGGTATGCCCGATGCAAGTCTTTCTGAGTATGAACCAACACCAATGGAAAGGGTCGGAGAAGAGAGAATAAACACACACTCATCAAAGTGAATAAGATCTTTAAGAGCTTTACGATTAACTCTGAGATTGAGCGTTTTTTTACAGCATTAGCAAGAGGAGCATTTTACGCTGAGATAGATTGAGCGTTTTGTTACAGCATTAGCAAGAGGAGAATTTTACGCTGAGATTAAACTCAAATTAATGCTGAGATTTAGCACTTCACGCAGAGCTTTACAGGCTTTATGATCTTAGCAAAGTTTAAGCCCAAAATTCAAGGTAGAGGTGCATGCACGCATAGATTTAAGATTGGTTTAAACACTGATCTTCATTGGTTAATGCTGATATTTTACTCTGGTCTTCAAAGTTTAATACGCTAAGATGAAACTCAAATTAATGCTGAGATTGCAGAGTTTTAACACGCAGAGGTTTACAACTCTTCAATGCTTCACAATTCCAAATCGTGGCAAAGTGTTAAGAGCTTGGCTGATGATTAACGTTGATGTATAACATATTGATTAACGCTAAACAATCTACAAACTGCAAAATGTATGTACACGCATAGTGAATGAGCACGCAGAGTGTTAAGGGCTTTAAGATCTTTATGATATTTCTAGCTATTCACACAGAGCTTTAATAGCTGGGCAGAGTTTAAGAAAACTCTTCCATGAAATGCGACTAGCTCTCAAAAAACCAAGAAACTTAGATCTGAATGGAATTTAAAGTAGTTTGATGGATTAAAGGTGTAGCTAGGCCGGTTTTGAGCTTCTTAAGTTGGATCTTAGGGTCTTGAGGATATCTTTAAAGCACAAAGGAGTAGATCTTAAGGATGATTAGCACCAAAATATGAAGAAAAATCATGAAATATCAAGAAATTTCAAGCCACAGAGTCGCCAATCTGATAACAGCAAATAGTGTAGGGATGTGTCTACTCTATAAATGTTATTTTACTAAGAAGTGGTGAGATTCTATGTCAGCAAATGAAAATGATTATCACAAGTTATCAATCATATCTACATTCATTCATCAAACATGATAAGCAAAGCTAAGATCTAATGCGATTTGAAAATCTAAATCATACAAGATAAGCAACATTCAAACATTCAAATGGAACAAACTTGAATCATTTCATATCAAAACAATGAAGAGGTACATCCTTACCATGGATCTTGGTGTGAATCCCTCCTCCATTGCCATGAGCTTTCCTTTCTCCAACCTTTCTTTTGAAGAAATTTAGCTTTTCCTCCTCCTTCAGAATCTTTCCAGCATGCCTTTGCTCTTCCTTTGTGTACCTTACAATGCCCCAAATTTCTTTCTTGTATAGCATTGGGAAATGGGCCTTCAAGCTTTTCCGCTCAATGTGGGATTGCTCTTTTTCATTATTTTAGATCATTTTCACTAAAAAACCCACTTTTCCATAGTTTTTAGGCTTTTTTGCACAACTTAGCATACTTTAAGCACAATTAATGCACTTCAATGCATTTCTCTTCACTTTTTTATTGGTGTAGCTTAGTTTTGGACCTTTTGTGAGCGGTTCAATCACTGAACTTGGTCTCTTTAGGTTCTTACTTTCTTCACCTAATCCTTGCATTTATGGGAGAAGTGATTAGATCAGAGAGGATTTGTATCTGAATGTACTTGTGTTTTGTCTTCATGTTGCGAGTGCATAGTAAAAATATGCTTCTTCTGTCATATGACTAAGGGTGTTAATTTGATTGTTAACAATAGAGAACCACAAGATGATCAGATAGAGCCTTGTATATTCACTTTTTTCTATACGATCCAACACCCTGGTCATGTCATGTAGCATTGGACCAAGTCTCATATCTCAAAACAATGGATTCTAAATTTGATTCTTGGGTCACTCAAGCTGTCCGACTTGACCTTGGTGTTGGATTGTTGATCCATTGTGCGTGCAAAGACAAAGAATTTGGCATCTACAACACGCTATTCATGAAAAACATGAAGATATTGAATTTTTTATTTTACCAGAAGGCATCATGCAAGTCCAATTCTTCTTACATTCCATCTTCGAAATGTGTTTGCTCACTTTCCCCTGGAAACCCTGGCATTGGCAATGGAGGGGCACCTTCAACACTACAACCTGTACCACAAAATATTCAAGTTTAAGTACTCCTTGTTGAGAAACTACCAATAAGCACAATGTACCCTACCAAATATCAAGCCAATGAAACATCATCATAGAATTCAATAACAGAGAATTGAAGATTGACAGGGCTTTTAGGATGGAATTGTGCTTACTGTCATTGAGATCAACAACTTTAACTTTTATGCCCTGAACTATTGGAATAATTGCCCCAAAAAAACCCTAAAATTAGTATATGAACTTATCCCAAAAGAGTTGACTTAGAAGTAATGCAAATTTATCACATAAAATGGCCACTGTATAACCCAATTTCACATAAAATGTGTTTTCTATTTTTTCAGTTTTTTTAAGTTACTAATTCCACCAGAGATTGTTGGCGTGATCACTCCATCCCCAATCTCGATGCCGATTCCCAACACTTAGCACAATCAGCAGAAACCCAATGCGTTTCCTCTTATGCCGGTTACGGTAGTTTGATTCGACTACTGGTTGCTTCTTTTGATTCTTGATATATAATCATGTATACATGTATACAATCACACTACGTTGTGCAAACATATAATAAAGTCTACATGTATAGGGTCGTTTCCTTTTCTCCCATGCTAAATGTGCAAACCAGGATCATTAAATCCTACATAAGGACATATGGCTTGGATCATTTCATTTTAATTTTTAACATGCTGTTAAAATTTATAATATTGTGTTCCTCTTGTGCTCTTGGCCTTATGTTTGGATTTTGCTTTGGAAAACTTTAAGTAAAGAGCAAATGTTGTATTTTTCAAATAAAATTTCATCCTGGTAGAGAGAATTATATTATGTAAATGATTACATGTGTTACTACCCCATGTTGTTTAGACTATGATGATTTCTATTGTAGACCATCCATTAAGAGATCAATTGTATAAGATATAAAATAGTCAGGAGATGTCATAAAACAAGTAATCGAAGAATTCATTGAAAATAAGTTGGCATCTAACCTATTTCTCACTTCAACTTTAATTTTACAATATCTCTATTTTAACCTTTATTTTATATTAATTTTATTTTCAACTATAATTTTGCAATTAAGGATTTGTAAGCAACACTCACAAAAATTCAAATGTTTAGAAGCTTTAACCATTCGAGACTTCCACTAAAACACTCAATCACACACTCTCATGGCTTATTTGGAATTAATCTTTTTGCATCCTAGTCAATGATGATACTCTTCAAAATACAACTAATAAAGGATGGGTTGATGGCCATAAAGCAAATCTATCTTCTGCAAGGATATACATGATGTGGATATAAACAACAAAGAGCTAATCAACTAATGGTCAGCGATCCCTTTAGTCAGCTTAGACAATTTTAGTCGACAATCGATTGCAAGAGATATTCGAGGGAAATTGAGCAAAGACTAAGTATGGTTGTGCAAAGCTTTAGTTAACTGATATGGCTCAAATACATATGGCCATAAAAATAAATCGACGACAAGCTCTTGATGCAATATCATAAATCATTCTTCAAGTAAAGCATAGTCTAGTTGAATCCTAACAGACTTAGCAAAGAGAGCTTGCTTCTGCTCACATCTAGGTACGCATTTCTTCTGTCAAATTTGATGCCTTTCAGAGCTACCATCTCTATGACCACGCCATTGGGAGCTTGCTCCTAGCTGTTGCTTCTATAGAGACTTTGAATGCAAAAAATTAGGGCAAGGACTTGCTCCTTAGCAGCCCGCCTTGTTGAAAGTATCAAGATCTTGAAAACAAAGGTGAAAGAAAAATAAGATAATTTTTTGAAAAAGGTTTCAGAGTGATATCATGAAATCTTTACAACACAAAACATATATAAGCTTTAGCTTTTGTATTGGGTAATCCTTACTATATCTATAAAAGAAAATCAACATCCCTTGTAGGTTGTTACAAATCTCTCATCCCTCCTTTACGTATGAAAGAAAATACTTATCCTATGTAGGTTGTAAAAAACATTTTGATCAAAGCCTCTTAAATTCAAACATTTTAAGTTGTATTTCATATTATTACTTTTGGCACTCTAGTAATAAGAACGATGTAAACTACCTTTAAGTTATAATAGTGTGAAATTTTCTAAAGGTTTCTAATATATATTTTGATGTTTTTAAAATATTTTTTTCTTAATTTATCAATTTTTTAAATTAGTTTTTTGTAATTGGAAAGATTGTGATATAACATAATTGTTCATTGTATGTTTGAATTTCTTTTCATTATAAAAGTTATAAAATAACTTACAAATACAAAATTTAAAAAGTTGACATATCACCTTACATATATTTAAATCATGGCATATGTTTAATAAGTTGTAATGTATGCATTAAAGAATCCGCATTGTGCTAATACAATCAAGTGACATTGCAATTTATGGCTTATGCAATCTAGGGAAGTTGTATTCGATGCCTTGACCAACAATGATCAACATGCGTATAAGTGTTGTTCTCTTGTGTTGTATTGCATACATCTAAGACACGTTGGGGCCACCTATATGCATCCAAGGAAGGATCTATTTATCTATCACTAAAGCTCAATTAGATACATAATTGGCAAGTATTGCCTCCATGTACATTGCTAAAGTGATGCAAAATGCCTTAGTTGATTCTGTCAATTCCAAAGTTGTTTGTATTGTTTGGGCTCACCCCAAAATCCAAATTTAAGTCCTTGTTTAATTAGATATACATAAATAATGAACACAGTTCTTACTAACCATTGACATTCACAAAATTCATTTAATATTTACCTAGTTAAAAAAATCCTAATGCTAATTATGTTGTAATGTTTGTTGTTGTTATTGTTTCATAACAGTGATACTAGCAATAAAGTTGTGATTGGTGTGGCAAATCTTTCTTATTTATTGAAGTTTTTAGACAACCAAGGTACAATACAACAGATATTCAATAATCAAAATATATAATAATAAATGTACCGATTCTAAATATTATTTTTTTATAAATTTATAATTTCATTAATAGCTGGTTTTAACCAAATTTAATAAAAAAAATAATTTTACTAAGATATAACATATTTTTTTTATTTAATGAAATTGCACATTACAAAATCAAAATGCAATCTTATTTGAAGATTGTGAATCCTATTTCAAAAATACCTCGTGTATAAATAATTATAATTATAATTATTTATTTGTAAAAATTATATTTGTCATGAGTATGGATGTTAGTTTTTTTTTCACTATTTTGTATTATTATTTCTCATTTACTTATTATATATCTCATGTTATTTAGGTTTAGGTATATGGATATATGACAAATTTGTTGATGATTTTTAAAAACTTTTTAAAAGATTATTTTTGAAAGAGGGTTTAAAAAAACTTTTAACAATTGGATAAATTCTTTATATTAATTTTTTTCAAAATATTTTATGTTTAGAAAATAATTTAATTTTGAAATATTTGTAAATAATTAATAGTCAAATAAAATTTGATTCAATCAAATATTTTAAAAAAATTATTAAATTAATTAATTATATATATCTAAATTTGGTTGGTGGGTGGGGAGGGTAATAATATTTCTCCCAACCACCCAAGCTACAACCTATATATATATAATATGGGCTCAACAAGAGCAATATGTCACTTACAAGAATTGAACCTGGGTGGGAAGGGTAACAATATTCCTCCCAACCATCCAAGCTACAACCTATATATATATATATATATATATGGGTGGGGAGGGTAACAATATTCCTCCCAACCATCCAAGCTACAACCTATATATATATATCCCCACAAGCTACAATATATATATATATATATATATATATATATATATATATATATATCCCCACAAGCTACAATATATATATATATATATATTCATTGTCCAAGTTGAAGGTAGTTTATCAATTAATTGAATAAAAAAATAGAGGGATGAACGATCATCTTCACTTATGTTTATAATATTGTCTTTAAATTACAAATTAGAGTAAAAGTATGTTGGGTGGCTTTTGCTATGATCAGTAAAATGATATTATTTAATTTTCAAAATTTTGAAGATAGAGACTAAGCTACATGCAACTCTTGTTTGATTCTATTTGAAGATAGAGACTATGCTACATGCAACTCTTGTTTTATTCTATTGAACATTAGTAACAGAAAGTCAACAACTATATTGGTTTGAATATGGCTTTGAACATTAGTAAGAGAAATTCAACAACGATATTGGTTTGAATCTTGCCATTTTTATTTTTTACGTGACCCTGTAATTGTTCTTCTAAACCCTATCGCGGTCTGCATATTAGACTGCCACAAAGGCCCAGTTGTTTGGTGCAGAACAGAGCTGGCGAAATACAATTCACTTTCTTTTCATTTAAGCAAAGAATGCTCTCTCTCTCCTGCGTACTGTTCTCTCCTTATCGGCATGAAACGGGCCTGCTATTCACACTCTTCCACCGGTCGCGCCTGCTATGCCTGCAGTGGGACTGTGCCTGTCATATTTTGACGTGTATTCGCCTGTGCACTGGTCTCCACCCACGACGCTTACTGGTCGTCGGCCTACAATCATGTCAACCGATACCGCCTGCCTATATAATGTTACTCTCAGGGTTCTGACTGCGTGTTAACGGTGTCTGCAACCTGCCTGTTTGTCATGGTCACGATGGCTGCCCTTCTTTTTCTGTCACCCGCCATGTGTATTTCATTTATAGCCTTAGGTTTAGGTTTTTGGTTCTGCTAGTGAACTATGTAACAACTTTTTATTATTATTTATATATATATATATATATATTCATTGGATGTGCTTGGGTGGTTGGGAAGATTGATTGTTACCCTTCTCACCCAGATTTAATTTTTGTAAGTGACATGATGCTTTTGTTAAGTCCCTTTGTAATAAATGTATACATTGTGGATTGGGTGATTGGGAGAGAGAGAGATTTTGTACTTGTACACTTTTATTTTGAAAATGAGACATGAGATGGCCCCCTTTTGTGGTCATAAGAGAGAAGAGGGTAAAATATATTTTTAAGTAATCTTTGGGTTTAGAAAAACAAAGGCACTCTTTTAAAAAAATAAATTGGTGAGGGGTATTAGGATAAAATGGGTGAACTTTTGCATGGAAAAGGGATTTTGCAAAATGTGAAAATAAAGGTGAAGGAAACAAGGGGAGAAGGGGAGTTAAAAGGGGAAATTTTGAATATTTTTGTGTGTGTAAATCATAGGTATGGGAAATACCATGAGGATAAAGGAAGGGGTAGGAAACTCTTTGTAATGCCTTTTTTTGGATAATAATGAACATTTGGGAATGGGAAATACCATGAGGATAAAGGAAGGGGTAGGGAAATTTCTGTAACATATTTTTCCAATAATAATGAATATTTGGGAATGAAGCCTTTTTACAAAAGGAGAAGAGTTTTATTTATTTATTTTTTTTGGATTTTGGAAATATGGCGAATGAGGGAATTGGAATTTTTTTGCAAAGAGGTGCCTAGGGGGATATTTTTAAACTTATCGGACAAAGGCATAGTGACAATAGTGTTAATGGATGTAGTTGATGAATTTATTGTAGGGAACTTATCTAATAATATTGGTGAAAAGTTTCCCGACAAGATGCAAACAACTTTTACAATATGAAACTTGAACTTAGTAGCTTAGGGGTCAAACAAAGGAAAAAATGACGAAACAAATTATGGGCATGAAGAGAATTTTTCCCTAGCCAGAATGGCATAGAAATAATGACATGATGATGAATGTAAGGAGAATTGATAAATTCAAAACTTGACATAACCTTTCCGGTAAGATACACATGACACAACTTCCCCCGAGAGGGATGAAGACCAAATGAGGACACTTGTGGAGAAAATGAGTGTAGACAATAAGAGGATATCGCTTTGAACATGAAGACAAAGGAAGAATAAAAAAGAGATGAATTTTAATATGTTCATCACTATCATCATGTTTCGATCTTTCAAAATCATGCCTATGTTGGGAATCAACATTTAGCCAAACAAACAACAAATGAAAGGAACATGATGACACATGAAGACTTGACGATGACTGATTAACATGACACATAGATGACAATGTAATCCTAAACCAAGTACGTGTACTCAAATTCATTCCCAAAAAGGGTAGGGCATGAAAAGAGTAAGGCTAGCGTTCTATAATGGGTGAAGTAGAGGGGAAAGAAGAAGTGTTGGGAAAACTAAAATAGGAAGCAAATAATAGTTCAACATACCCTAGGATGATCACTAGGAACCACTCAATAGCTCTGCTTTATCCATGTCACATCCTCTCATGTTTATCAAGGATAAACATCATCATGTCAGAGATTAAAATCATAACAATTGGTGAAAGAGCATAGTAGCATATTATACTAGAAGACGTCAAATTCCAAAGAAAATTATTTGGGAAACCATGACAAGCAAATGACTAAAAGTAACTATATAAGCAAATGAAAACGTCAAACTGTGAAAATAAAGACTCCTAAACTAATGTGATGAAATAAAACTAAATGCATAACAAGAAAGGAAAATGGCTTATCACTAAAAACACAAGCTTACTCCCACTCTTTCAAAAAGAGAAGATCAAATCATGGTGGGTGTCATTTATTGTACTGTAAGAATGCATCATTAATTTTATGACAATTATAACTCTGGTCATGATTATGGTCAAATATTTTGCATTGAATTCCAAAAAAAATGATGGATTTGATCCACGGGAGCTTCACTAGCGAGGCAATATCATATCACGTCCATTCATATTGGGGGTTTGAATACTCCTAAAAAACTCAAAAATATATTGCCTTGTATTAAGGGGTCAAGGGGGGGTTTTTAATTTGACATAGTAATATAAATATTGGGGGTTATTTTATTTGAGTGGGATAAGGAATAACCTCAAAATCATGGGATGGATTCATACCTCCAAATCATGGGCTCAATTCATACCTCCAATTTATTAATTTTATAGAAAATATGAGCTTTTTGATATGTTTATACTTTTATTTACATGATATAAAATTGGTAGATTGGCAAGTTGTGGTGTGAAACATCCGCAATCTCATATTTTCTAAGCATTTCACTAACTATTGGACTATCAGTCTTTTACATTATTTGTTACATTGATCTCTTGACCGTGTTTCCTTTTTCACAATTTTCCTTCCCCATTAATATTTCGTTGGGTATTCCACTATCCAACGCTACAAATTGATTAGTCGCCCTTGTAATCTTGGTGGGATCATTATTAGCGTTATACTATTATTTTATTTAGCATCATATTTGCTTATACTAAGATGTGTTAGGGATCTTATTTGTTACAACTTGATAATATGATATAAAGGGGGTATTAATAATGGGTTGATAAAAATGGATACCTACAATATCTAGTAAAACTAGGGGTTTTCTTAATTGGAAAGGTATATTGGGAGGGGGGTTCAACAATACAATTTTAGGAGGAATTTTCCAATATTTATTGAAATTAGGGATAATCTTTAATATCATGTGAATGGTCGTGCTATGTAACAAGTTCACTGAGTGAACCCCCTCTGATTTGATCATGAGATTCCAGAAAGAAATGTCAGACCTTATTGAACAAGCTAAAAAGAAAACCAAACAAGATGATTTAGTCCTAGAGAGATCAAAGAATTTCTCAGCTCATGAATTGCAAATGAAGTCTTTAAGCATCAACCCATGAATATCCTTGTCAAGGATAATTTAAGGGGCAAAATTTAGCCCATGGGCTATTCTTCCATGTTTTTTTCCAAAAAAAGATTCGCCAATTTTCATTTTTTGAAGCCCCATTTCACCCAATTTTGATGGGGTAAACTTTTTCCATTCTAAAAATAGCCAAATTATTATTTAAACTATACAAAATCCTTAGAAATTGAAATAATTTTAGAAAAATATAGTCAATTATCTTATAGTTGACATTTTAAGAATTGGTAAGATTCGCCAAGGTTTATACACTTCTAAATAAGTATGGGTCCTTAAAATTATCCTTGATCCTTGTCCAACAAATTGCTTAAGATCGGTCGATTTAGAATGGTGAATTTAATTTCTCCTTTAGAATTATCAATGATTAAATACACATAGTCACTTTCATAGTTATTGATTTCCTTGACGACATATTGCTCGAGGGGATATTCAGGGCATTTTCCATAGGTAGGATGGCTGTCAATTTCATAAGAGGTATAAATTTCATGAATGATACACTCATCCTCATTGGGGACCTTAATGCACTCATGTTCTTCGTCAAAATTGATACATCCCTATGGAAGAAACTCAAGATAATCGCCATAAATTGGAAGCGAGTTAGATTGGAATAAGGTAACAATATTAGACATATTACGATCATTGAAAATAGGGTGCCTTTCGATCTCGACCACTTCATCAAGTTGGGAAGTGTCTTCAATAAAATCATGAGGATAATTGTCATAAAGCAGCTGGGCAATTTCCTCCAAGAAGTAAGATTTCAAATCAAAAGTAGGTTGATGAAACATAGGTTTCTCATCATGAATCGAGAGAGACTGAGCATCTTTATAATTTAAGTCATGAATTGATGGGACATTGAAGGGATTATCGAAACTAATAGTTACAATGTCATCCAAGTCTAAAATTTCATGATAAAAAAGAGGAGGGGATTTTTTTTCGAGATCATGACAAATCACCTTCTCATAAGGACAAATTTCCTCACTTAGATGATCATTCACAAAGAGATTTTCTAAAGGGAGCTGATTGTCAAATAAGATATCACCTTGAAAATTATAGGGCTCATCTTCAATTATGACTTCGTTATGTGAATTAGGGGAACAAAGAATGTTAGGACAAGGCAGGATGACATTGTCTTTGAAGATAATGTCATCAAATGGGAAAATATCATGGATGTCTTGCATGGGAATAGAGATCGATTTAGGGACTTCAATTGTATTCATGATCATCTCACAAAGGGTTATTGGTAATTGGGAATAATCATTGAGAGAGAAACTGTGGAGGATATCCTTAAACTGCTTCATGTATTTGACTTCTAAGAGTTTTTGGCATGTGTCGAGAGCATGACGTTCATCATAAAAGTCACAACAAGGAAAAGGAGACTTAGAATTGTCAAATATGGTAGTGAATATGATGAATAGTTTCTCTGAACCTTGGATAGAATACTAAGACAAATAATGAAACCAATCAAATGCCTTCGTTGAAGCATATTCAGAAAAATGCAAACCATTAGAGAGAGATGAGAAATGTGATTGGCATGACAATATTAAGTGAAGCTCTTGATATGATCAATAGGATTCTCATGAGGTATACCTCCAAATTTGGGAAGTTCAATGAGCAAACACTATATTTTTGGGCGATAATCGAGAATACCTGGAAAATATATGGGAGAAAAGCAAGCCACCAGCCATTAGTCATGATTGGACGATATGAAAAGGATGATTCGATGGAGATAAAATCAAAGGGATCATATTAGAAAGGATTTAAAGAAATATAGGAACATCCTCCCTAGTGGAGTCACCATTTTATGTTGATGCTCATATCAACATGGTTTGGGAAAGAACATTGAAAACACCCTTGGAGGGTTGGTCAAGGGGAAGATGGGGATGAAACTTGACTTGTGCTTTAAACCCTCAAATAGATAGGATCCACAAATATGGTCAATGAACCTATGTGCATTAATGAATTAAACTACTATCAAATTAACATGATTAAATGCGCTAATAATCTTAAAATAGAAAGCGTTAATACATAAATGACAATGTGCAAACTATCTAAGCAAACTTGAAATAATTTCTAAAGAAGAAAAAGATTGACTAATAAAAATAACTAAATAAGTTAGTTGTAAAATATTTACAAAACTATACTAAATGATGTTATGAAATAATAATTTTTCTGAAAAAATACACCTAAGTAGTTTGTTGATAATAATACAAATAATTATAATCTTTCTGATGTTGGTGTTAAATTTATTAAATGATTTGTGAATGCATAATTTGAATGTCATTTAAGTTTAAAATCAAATTTATTAAATGCAATTTTTCATTGAGTCTCGTGCATGAAAGTAAACTACTTTTAAAGGTAACGAACTTTAAGCTTAAGATGTTTTATGTAAATAAAACTTTAAAATATGACAGTATCAAATTGAAGAAGACTAAAAAATGAATACGGCAACAAATTCATCTGCAAAAAAAACACATAAGAAAACTAAATGACTATAGTCCAAATTATTTACAAAATGTACAAAATTCGAAACAACATAAAAATATAAAAGCGAAGTTGAATTATAACAAAATTGGAGAAAGGATGCAGGTATGTCCAAATAATTTTTTTTTGATTAAACAAGGAATTTTGACAATTGTAAAAGTACAAAAGGTGTTGACATAGTGTTGTCGATAGGGGTTCACTTCGCACTGTTGTCAACAAACCTCGACCAGACACCCTTAAGCATCGGCCTGAAAAGGTTTTACCCTTTCCAACAATACCCGCAGAGCAAGTGAGGTATCACCCGAGATTTCTAAGGGGGCTGCAAGAACCAAGTTTCCGCAGTAGGGAGAAGACATGCGCTACTCTACTCTCAATCGACACAAACCAGAGATTTAGATTTGGATTATACTAACAATTCAAATATGTAATCGGCATTTGCATCAACTAACATTACTGATCACTTGACAAAGCAACAATATTTCATTATCATTATTCGTACAAGATATCATTCATACTTCATAACATAACGACATATAGAAAGCACAGAAAATAACTCATAGAGACAAGTTGAAAACACAGAGTAGAGACATAGCCGAACATCCTCATTCATTAACTCATCAAAAATACCGCGGGATGAACTTCGTCGACAACAGTTCCAAGCAACTCAACACAAATCTATATACTCAGGGAAAAACTACCGAAGGCAGACAAAATACATTAGACTTGATCAACCAATCTCTTCTATGATGCTATCATTCTCCTTTACTTTGATTCAATTCGATTCGATTCGATGATCCTATCTATTACAATTATGTTTCTATTTATAGATGCCTATGGCGGTTACAAAATGGTCCAAATGAGCCATTCTAACTAATTTAGACTACAAATTCTACTTCCATCAACTCCTTATCCTTTGTGAATGGTCCTTTCGTCGTTGTCAGTTCTGCATCTTCTGCACTCTAACCCCGTTCTAACATGCTTCCAACACAAACTTGTGGCTTTCCCTCGAGCACCTCAGCTGGATACCTATGCTATGGCTTTGTTTTACCAATTTGATAATCCTTCGTTGGGCATTGTGCCGACGACTCTGCTTCTGGCACATCTATTTCGTGAATTTGATCATCCTTCATTGGGTCCGGAGTGCCCTTGCTCTTGGTGCTTCTACGGTCAAAAGGCCCACTTTTATTTCAAAAACTAAAGTTCGGTTAGACATCTTGGGGGAGACTTCACCTCTTTTCTTCCTGATTATTTGCGCGTACGCATCTGCCGATTTCTCGTGAACACTCATCGTCCTCGCCCTTAGCGCCTCTTGGGTGCTTCCGCTGGAAACAAAATGTACCATCACATCTCTCTATCTTACTTCTTTACTCTGCAACTTTCTTAGAGTCGTGCATTCGACTCAATAACTCTCACCCGTAATGTGCATAAGACTTAATGCTTCCACTCTCCATCCTCTTTGGGAATTTATAACTGAGCTCGCTCATTTCCCATCCATCTCGTTGTCCTTGATCAATGATTACCGAGTCAGACGTTGAATCTTTCATTGATTTACCAAATTCTGTCATCGAGTGTATCATCATCGATCTCCACCACCTTCCGTCGGTGCTTGAATGTTGTAATGATATGATGTGAATCCCACGTGAGAAACGTCGACAAGCGTCTAGCCTTGTCGCTTACTCTTTATTCTGTTATTGTTTCATCGACATATCTCCATCTTTTAATCATCATTGTTTTTATCATCAACATTTTTTTTACTGTTGTGACTTGTTTCAGTCGCTATGCGCCTGACTATGGTGATAGGGATTCAACCGACTTCCGTTCACTAGATTTGTCAACAGTGTCCCATCTAACCTTTGTAACTGCACCGCACCTCCGTCAGTAATAAAATTGATAATATATGGACCCAACCAATGCATCTACAACTTACCTAGGTGCTTCGCAAACTTACTGTCATATAGCAGCACCATATCTCCTCACTGGAAGTGCTTCTCCTTAACATGGCGATCATGCCAAGATTTTTGTCGATCCTTTTCTACCTGCTGATGGAATCCTGTGATGAACCTTTCCTCCTCCATCTATACCAAATGCGCTAACCGTTCTTCGATTGCTATGTCATCACTCATTCCTGTTGCTGCTGCGATGCGCAGACTTGGGACAAGTACTCCATTGGCATCGCCGCTTCTTGTCCATAAACTAACTTGAATGGAGTATGGCTTGTCAATCGTTTACAAGTCATTCTGTAGGCCCACAGTATCGCTGGAATATTCAAATACCAATCATCGTGATTTGTGTTAATACCTTTGTGAGAGCATGCTCCAATACTTTGTTCAATGCCTCCATTGCACCGTTTTCCTGTAGGTGATATGGGGTACTCTTACGATGTTGAATTTGGAATTCTTCTGTCATGGATTTGATAGTTTGGTTAATGAAGTGAGTCCCTTGGTCACTCATCAGTATTTTTTGGCACCCAAACCTGGACCATCTTAGTAATTATATATCGTGACCCTGTTCTTTTTCCTGGTGGGTTGATAGGTCCTACTAAGTCAACCACCCATTTGTCGAAATCTTGCAGTGTTAGTTGAGGTACTAACGTCATTTCATCCATTCGGGATGATTTTCCTGTTCTTTGGCATACATCATAGCTTTTTGCATAATCTATAGCATCTCCATGCACTGTCGGCCACCATAGTCCAGCTCTGAGTATCTTTCTAGCAGTGGCACACCCTTCATAGTGTCCTGCGATCGCATCATGAGCTTCTACTCATATTATTTCTTGTTCATGCGGAAGAACGTATCTGCGAAGGATTTCATCTGACTCCATTTTGTAGAGTTGACCTGCAATCAGCTGAAAGTCAGCAGTCCTCACAACTAGCTTATTTTTCTTACTGGTATTCAATCCTTCTGGTTCCTGTCTTGTAGCCAAGAACTAAATGATTTTCTCATAATAGTCATTGACCATTCCAATTTGAAATAATTGCACATCTGGTAAACCTTCGTCAATACTTATGGGTTCTTCTCCTGACTCAATTCAGGATAGGTGATCGGGCCCTGCATTCAACCATCCTGGTTTCACAATGATCTCGAAGTCGAATTCTTGGAACAACAACAACCAGCAACAGCACTTTCCCCCCAACATAGGATTTTTGACCAAGTTTTTCAAGGTAGAGTGATCAGTGAACATCTTAAAATGGCCTCCAAGTAGGTGGTGGAAGAATTTTTGTAGCGCATAGACCATTTCTAGCCCTTCCCTTTATGTCGTCGTATAGTTTTTCTCCGTCATGGACAACTTCCTTCTTGCGAATGCGATTGGATGATCGATCACTCCTTCTCCTAGATGGGCCAATATTAATCCTAGTGCGACTGATGATGCGTCCACGTGAACATGGAATTCTTTTGTCCAATCGGGGAAAACTAGTATCGTTGATGCGACCATCTTTGCTTTCAGTATATCGAGGCTCTTTTGGCACTCTTCATTCCACTCGAACTTCGCATCCTTTTTTAACAGTTTTTCCATTGGCGCTGTGATCGCCGCATACCCTATGATAAAATTTCTGTAATACCCAGTATGCCCCAGTGTAGCCCTTAATTTCTTTACTGTCGTTGGTGGTGGTAAGAAAACAATGATGCCAATATTTGCTGGGTCAACCAGCATCCCTTGCATAAAATATTTCCTGGCAGAATCACAAATGGAGCACAAAAGATGCACTTTAGTGAAATTTGTTGTTGTCGACATCTCTCCAGCATTAACCTTAGATTTGCAACATGGTCCTTCACCAGGCCATACATGGTCCAATCGTCCATGTATACTGCGAGGAATTTATGAATGAAATCCTTGAATATGGCAACAACTAATATTGAAAAGATCGTTGGGGATTTTTTAAGACCAAACCGCATTACTGTATATTGAAAACAACCCCATTTTGTTACAAACGTTGTCTTATGTCGATCCCCCTTCGCAATATTTATTTGATGGTATCCTGAGAATCTGTTTGTGAACGAATATATCTCCTGAACTCCAACGCCTTCTATCACTTCGTCAGTGAGTGGTGTCGGGAATGGATCATGCAAACACGACTCATTTAGTTTCCTTAGGTTGATGCAAATCTCGATCTCGTATGTCTTCTTATCTTGGACAACCATCGAGATGATCCAATCAGATTCTTCCACAAGCTCTATGATTCCTGCATCCAACATTCGCTCTATTTCGGCCTTCACTCGCTCCTTGCACCTGGGGTTCAATCTGTAGGGTCGCTGCTTTACCGGCTTTGCATCAAGTTTTAGTGGAATCTTCATTTCGCCCAATTCCCCAGAAATTCCTTTCATTTCTGAAAATTTCGTTGGGAACAAATCTTGAAACTCATGTAGTAGATCAGTGACTTTTCTGATTGTCACATCATCCCAGTAGTCTCCAATGCTTGCAAAATTGGGGTTTGCTTCTGAACCAATGTTAAATTTCTTGATTTGCAGTGGCTGTTGGAATTTTTTGAAGGGCATGTCTAGTGCTTTGAAATCTCAGCTTCCTTCTAAATATGGTACATATACAGCTCATGGATAATCCTCTTCATTAGGTCCTCCCGTCACGTTGTAACATTCCAGCAACATTTATGGTGTAGCAGTCCATTGTAATCCCATTGGTTTTTCCGTCGGGACTGCTTCGAGTATCTTCTCCCGAATCTCCTGTAGCATGTTATGGATGAAGGGGTTTTCATCCGAGAAGCTGAAAGTCTGGCTAAAGTTAATAGCTAGCTCTTCCCATGTAGTTGTTCCGTGTCGTAGTTCTGTTGCGACGTACCAGCTTCGCGGTACCTCATCCAATGTAGAGCTGAACGCATGCACCCATTCTTGTTGTGGTCTTAGTCCCCATGTGCTTTGAAATTATTCCAAGTGGTCCCTTGGGTCACTCCTTGCACTATATTTCTTTCCAAAGTACCCTTCAATTTCGCCGAATCTAACTTCCATTAGTTGTCGACATAGTGACCAGTTTGTTATTGTCAACTTATGCGTCACCCACCATCGCGCTGGTGTAGCCTTTGGTGCTTCCTCCAATGCCAGCAGTCTCTGTGGTTCTGCTACTCTTTCTTCGAATTTGAAGATAAATTCAGTCACATTAGGCAAACCTTCATATGTTGGCAGTTCGCTTACTTCTGTGCCACCCATCTCAATGACTAGGTGATTCGTGCACACTTCCTAAATGATACTTCAGGTAGTCGACTCTCCCAATTCTCAAGCGCTTCATCGGAGTCGGACGATGCTAAGCTAATGCTTCGCCACCCTAATTCTCCATCGGCGGTGGGATTGATGTAGTCCTCTGAGATGTTGTAGACGTTGTCCCATCCTTCCGTGAATTCATCCCGCATTGGCTCGACATACTGTTGTCCTTCTGATGGATCGAGGAGGGCAACTACCCTTATATCGCGATTCTCAAACGGCATTGTTCTTTTCTTAAAGTTGATCATAGCTTGGTTCTCCATTTCCCAGTCTATCCCTAACAACATTGGATAGGGGCTTGTGTTATCAACAATTTCTATCACGTTGAAGTTTGCATAAATCTTTAATCCCTCTATTTCAACTGGGAGATGGCATAATCGACCAATGGGGGTGACCTTGCTTTGATTTTCTAGTTGAATTTGTACAAGGGAACATGCCAATTGTGGTTTCCCCATTGTCTCCCATGTCTATTTCATCAATATATTTACATCTAATCCCAATTCTAGAATGATATTGTCGACGTTGAATGCACCAATCTGTGCAGTCATCCTCATCTCTCTCCTTGTCTTCTTCATGTGCAATCGATTTACTGTTCGAATTTTTCGATCGTCCTCCTGTCAGTGTAGTAGGCTGGCTATCTCTGCTAGTGCATCCTGATCTTTCTCCAGTTCCAAATAGGTTTCTAGGAAAGCCCTCAAAGTATTGATCCTTCCTAGTGGCCTCTGTGAATAATTCGTATCGAATGTCAGTGACATCTCATAGGTTGGTTCTTTATGGCCAATAGGTGGCAGCTTAGTCCATCTCATTGTCTCTTGCGCTTCTAAAAAGGTCTCCCTTTCTGCTTCCACATCAAATCAGACTTCTTTCCTTACTGTAGGTCGAATGGTAGGCTATGGCCTGTCTTCCCCTGTCATAGCCCCTCCTCTAGTCATTACTGCGACATTCACCGGTCGATTCCTTATCTCCGCTGAGATATTTTGTACATTCGTAGGTGGATTCTGATTCAGATTCGATTGAGGTTGGGGTGGATTTTTAGTTTCCCACTTCGCAATCAACTAGGGGCATTCCTCAACACTGTGGTCCGCTGCGTTGCAATAAGTACACTGCGGAGTTGGGTTTGGAAAATCCCTTTGATAATGTCTGGCCTAACCACAATTATAACATATAAATGGCCCTCGACCCCGTCCAAAAGCTCCTCCACAACCAATGCCTCCACCTCGACCATCGCAGAATCCTCCTCTAAAACCTCCTCGTGGTTGGACATATGGTTGTTGGTTATATTGCGCAAGCTGATACTGCGGTTGGTCGTACTGCGGCGGTTGATTATACAACGACTATGGTTGACTATAGTGGAGTTGCAGCTGGTTATACTGTGGTAGTGTTTTATTGTAGTGTGGAGGCTCCTGATTATACTGTTGTTGTTTTTGTACCAGGGGTTGCTCCTCCCCCTTCATAAAAAATGTATCTGCGGTCCTTTCTTTGAGTAAGCCATATTCTCTACAATCCTTTTCTTCATGTCCAACCGATTGACAGAACTTGCATAATAGGTTGACTGGCTTCGACACCATTTTATGTAAATATACACATTCTTCTTGCCTATGTCCCCTCATTTGAAAAATCCAACACCATGGCATTCCTCCCTAACTAAGTGGATTAGGTACGTCGGCTTGTAAATATTCACGGAATTCCGGGCACTGATCCTTATGATGCCCTTCTGATTTACATCGACTGCACCATATTTCCTCGTGAACTTCTTTTCCTTTCTTGATGTCTTGTAGTTGGATTGTCAGATTCACTAACTGCACTTGGATGTGATTCATACCTAACCCCGTCTCGCCAATTGGTGAAGCCTCCAGCTTCATCGCGATTTCTAGTGATTCTTCCTAGGATGCTATTTTATGTTGCATTAGCGGCCCACAAATGTGTGGTACTAATCCCATGATGAACCATTCCTTGTGTTATATGTCACTCATTCCAAACCTTACTTTCGCCATCAGGGTTTTATATCTTTGGTCGAAATCCCACACTGATTCATTTGGAAATTGCTTGATCTCCTTCAGTTTTGTGATGTATTGCGACTCGGATTTCGATTTCCTAAACTCATCAATCATTCCTACCCTGATCTGCGTCAATGTTTTATCGGGACTCCCTGTAGGTACTTGTATGAATTTCATAAACCAATCTAGCATACCCTGAAGGTCATCTCTAGTTGTCCCTTTTTTATATCTTCGTCTTATACCTGCTTTACTGTCCATACTGCTTCGCATAAAAACCAATACTGCTCGGGATCCTTGGTCCTGTTACCCTGGAAAATCAGAATTTTCACTTCGTCACTTGCCATCCTTGATCTCATACTATTATTTACATACCCACTACTCTTACCATTGTTTTGACATGTCAGACAGCCCTGTGAAGAACTTATGTTTCTTCCTCAGAAATTTGGCATAGTGCGCGGGGTTGTGGGTACGTTGTAGCTTTGGGTTTGTCCCTCTTCGGCTTCAGGGGTAGCCTGGTTTCTTTCTTCGTCATAGTAAGGTCGTTTAGTCCCTTGTGGTTCCATTTCATAGTTCTCCGTTCCGGTCGCCTTAGGAGACTCTCTCTCAATCTCAGTCCTCCTCTTCTTCTCTGGCCGTCGGAACCTCACCCCACTTCACAGGGTACCACAACCTTCCTCAACCTCCCTTAGAATTTCGTCATCGCTCATGTCCATCTACCCCGCATCATTCTATCAGACCTGCATTCATGCGGTACCCACAGCCTTCGCACACCGAGATTTACTCATCAGAATTCATCTTCAGTATACCTTTTTTGCAAATAAGCATTTCAATCCACAATTTTAGTGACAGTAGGAACCTTCCTTTGGGTCCCTTGAAAAACTTCCTTTCCGCGTCGTTGTATGACTTGATTGTGTCGACTGTGAATTCAGTGATGTATCCCTCCAGAATACTATCTACCCAGACCTCAACAGGTTTAGAGGCTCTGTTATCTACTCGCTTCAATTGTTGGATCAATTCTGTTGTCCATTGTTCAGGCTCACTGCCCTAAAAGTTCTTCTTTAGGAACTCCACTTGTGCCAACCACTCATGTAGCAATATCGGGAATTCGTAGAAGAATACTCATGTATGTCGGAGTAGATATATTTATGTAGCCAGTCTGTCATTGACCATCTAGGGTTCTGATTTTCCTCCTCAACAAATTCTCATGCCTTCTTATCGAAGCATTCCTCGATCTTCGGTTTTGTCGGATGGCACAGCATGTCCTCTCTTGCTTCGCACTATGGTCCCTGCAATGGAACCATTTTTTGACACAGTCCTATCGACAGGGGTTCACTTCGTACTGCTGTCAACAAACCTCGACCAAACACCCTTAAGAATCGGCCCGGAAAGGTTTTACCCTTTCCTGCAACACCCGTAGAGTGAGTGAGGTCTCACCCGAGATGTCTAAGGGGGCTGTAGGAACCAAGTTTCTGCAGTAGAGAGAAGGCATGCACTACTCTACTCTCAATCGACACAAACCAGAGATTTAGATTCGCATTATACTAACAATTCAAATATGTAATCGGCATTTACATCAACTAACATTATTAATCACTTGACAAAGCAACAATATTGCATCATCATTATTCATACAAGATATCATTCATACTTCATAACATAACGATAGATAGAAAGAACATAAAATAACTCATAGAGACAAGTCAAAAACACAGAGTAGAGACATAGCCAAACATCCTTATTCATTAACTCATCAAAAAGACTGCGGGCTGAACTTCGCAGAAAACAGTTCCAAGCGACTCAACACAAATCCATATACTCAGCGCAAAACTGCCGAAGGCAGCCAAAATACATCAGACTTGATCGACCAATCTCTTCTATGATGCTATCGTTCTCCTTTACTTTGATTCGATGATCCTATCTATTACAATTGTGTTTCTATTTATAAACGCCTATGGTGATTACAAAATGGTCCAAATGACCCATTCTAACTAATTTAGACCACAACTTTGACTTCCGTCGGCTCCTTATCCTTCGCGAATGGTCCTTTCGTCACTGTCGGCTCCCCATCTTCTGCGCTCTAACCCCGTGCCAACAACATGCCCCAATTGGTTTCAACCCCCGAGAATAGGATATTTTCAAGACCCTATTTTTCCTTCGACATCTTAGGTTCATTTGAGTGAAACTTGGACATCATGAGTACTCCCCACTCAAATTGTCATGAAGGTAACATGCATGGATGAAGACTTCAATATGCAATAAAGCTCGTAAAATGTGTAGGAAAACAGAACATACATTTGATATAAATACATTATGCCTTCACCCTAGTGGATGGACTTGAATGTAGACTTACCTACCATTGCTACAATGTCAGGTTCTAAGACAACTGCGTATGAAAATAGAAAAAACATCGTGGAACCTAGCAATGCCTCCTCTTACCTCCGGTGTTAGAGAGCCCTTGTTGTGTCTCTTTTGTCTTACTTTTAAAGGTTGCAGAATGTAGACGTAGCATTTCAACTACCTTTGGATCTCAAGCATTTATGACAATGTTTAGAGTTTCGTGTGCATCTAAAGAGGTTGAACTACAAAAAGTTGACGTTCATTGTTGGGTGTAGAATGAAACATAGATGCAACTTCTTATGGGCACGGGGAACAAAAAAATATTGTTTATGGGAGCTTGAATGTTGCATCGCTTCATTTTTCCATGTAAAAGTAAAAATAAAAATAAATTCGTTGTTCATTGTAGCTTTTATTCTTGATAAAAAATGCCCCAAAATGTTCGTGCAATCTGGACTGAGGGCCTATTCATAAGTACAAAAGTTCCATATCACCTACATTTATCACATCCTCAACTTTAACCTATTTTTAAAAATAAAATAAAAATGTTTAATAGAAGATTATACCATTCTAATTAGTATTGAAAATTTATAAAATTGCTTTCCAACCTCATTGGATTTCATGAGTTTAAAGCCATGCTTTCTATCCCTACAAAAACACTGCCACTTTTAAATTCACAATGAATAACTATTTCAAATTTTTGTTGGTTTCAAAAACTTGTGAGATGTTATTAATGTTCCAATGTAGAAGTGGAAGACACTTACTACAAGTAGAATTTATGTAGTTTAAGTTTCACTTGGATAAGATCGAGATTGCAAGAAGAAAATTCATAGACCTGCCAAAATAGTAGTTTTATAAGTAGTGTGTATTAACAAGTCTAGAAGAGACTTGGATTATTTATTGAATGTAGAGTCACAATCTTTGGTTGGGCTCATTGTTGTAACAAATATGGTTGTATCTTCTCTTAATAAATTTAAGATTCCTAGTATGTGTACCACTTACATATTCATGTATTGATGTGATGCATTTCATTTATTTGGTTAAGTGTTGACATTTAACTTGGGATGTTATAGAAGGTGCAATTGATCATGGCCTTTCATGTGTTTATTAGTTGGTTGTTTTATTTCTAACTAAACCTTTAAAACTTAGAAATGGGTGATGTGCGTTGAATAATGCATTGGCATTGATGTTGGTCAATACCATTGGTTTCCACAAAACCATAATGGTATTCCCCACCACCAAAACCTATAAAAAGGTGGTAGGGGCTCCTCATTTCAGATCCATCCATATTCCTATCCTCATGCTGCCAAAATCTCCCTTGAGCTTTTGGCCATTGTAGCAACCTTGGAGAAAGGACCCTTTAGAGTTTGGAGCTGCTCACCCTTGGAGATTCTCAACTATCTTCATCACTTGGAGGTATTATTATTGCAAGCACTTGCTTGCCCCCATTTTCAATACAAAATTATTTCTTATATTTCTTATTCTTGTTTTTTCATTCAAAAATGCACATGCTAGTTTAGTTTAGATTTAGATTTAGTTTATTGTTTTTGCTTAATATTGAAACTGCTGCTACTAGTTAGCAGGTGCCCATTGCACTAAGCTTGGTTTAAAAACCTAGCCAACAGTTTTTTCAATCTGTTAACACCTAAAAAGTGCTCACTAGCTCATTTCCTTATTCACAAGAACCATTTGTCCACTTTTTCCACCATCTGAGCCTCTAAAGCCAACAAAAGGTCACCAAAAGACCTTAGTACACCCCTTTTCCTACTCAAAAAGATTATTTTTCCTAAAAAAGCATAAAAAACCCTAAAAAATGGTCCAAAATTCTCGAAAATATTAACAAGGGAATAAAAATATTAATTTTATTCAAAAAAGAAAAAAGGAGGGAAAAGTACCTAAACCATGTTGGTCAATACCATTGGTTTCCACAAAACCATAATGGTATTCCCCACCACCAAAACCTATAAAAAGGTGGTAGGGGCTCCTCATTTCAGATCCATCCATATTCCTATCCTCATGCTGCCAAAATATCCCTTGAGCTTTTGGCCATTGTAGCAACTTGGAGAAAGGACCCTTTGGAGTTTGGAGCTGCTCACCCTTGGAGATTCTCAACTATCTTCATCACTTGGAGGTATTATTATTGCAAGCACTTGCTTGCCCCCATTTTCAATACAAAATTATTTCTTATATTTCTTATTCTTGTTTTTTAATTCAAAAATGCACATGCTAGTTTAGTTTAGATTTAGATTTAGTTTATTGTTTTTGCTTAATATTGAAATTGCTGCTACTAGTTAGCAGGTGCCCATTGCACTAAGCTTGGTTTAAAAACCTAGCCAACAGTTTTTTCAATCTGTTAACACCTAAAAAGTGCTCACTAGCTCATTTCCTTATTCACAAGAACCATTTGTCCACTTTTTCCACCATCGGAGCCTCTAAAGCCAACACAAGGTCACCAAAAGACCTTAGTACACCCCTTTTCCCACTCAAAAAGATTATTTTTCCTAAAAAAGCATAAAAAACCCTAAAAAAGGGTCCAAAATTCCTGAAAATATTAACAAGGGAATAAAAATATTAATTTTATTCAAAAAAGGAAAAAGGAGGGAAAAGTACCTAAACCATGTTGGTCAATACCATTGGTTTCCACAAAACCATAATGGTATTCCCCACCACCAAAACCTATAAAAAGGTGGTAGGGGCTCCTCATTTCAGATCCATCCATATTCCTATCCTCATGCTGCCAAAATCTCCCTTGAGCTTTTGGCCATTGTAGCAACTTGGAGAAAGGACCCTTTGGAGTTTGGAGCTGCTCACCCTTGGAGCTTCTCAACTATCTTCATCACTTGGAGGTATTATTATTGCAAGCCCTTTCTTGCCCCCATTTTCAATACAAAATTATTTCTTATATTTCTTGTTCTTGTTTTTTAATTCAAAAATGCACATGCTAGTTTAGTTTAGATTTAGATTTAGTTTATTGTTTTTGCTTAATATTGAAACTACTGCTACTAGTTTGCAGGTGCCCATTGCACTAAGCTTGGTTGCAAAACCTAGCCAACAGTTTTTGGCGACTCCGCTGGCTTGAATCTTTAGATCTCAAAATTTTATTTTTTGCTTTAGATCTTAATTTTTGGTAGTATTAGTTAGTTTAATTCATAGATCTGCCACCCTAGACAGTAGATCCATCGCTGTTCTAGATCTTGGCCCATTTTATTGCCATTAACATCCCGAAATCGTCATTTTCGGGTTCGTTTTTTGGTGTCGGCGTACGGCTTTCGCCTCGCGGCTTTTTGCCCAACAGTCGCGCGGCTCATCGCGACTGCGCGGCCCTTTTTCCGCGCGGTTCACCGCGGCTTCGCGTCCAATTAGCGCGCTGCACATCGCGGCTTCGCGGACATTTTCCGCGCTGCACATCGCGACTGTGTGACGAAATCCCGCGCGGTCCATCACGGCTTCGCGGCTGAAACCCGCGCTGCCCATCGCGACTGTGCGACAGAAACCCGCGCGGTCCATCGCGACTGTCCTGTTAGAACTCGCGATGCCAATTTTTTCCATTCGGCCAATCCGTTTAAAAAAAAAAAAATTTACTGTATTTTTTGCCCACATTGCACATTTTACAGTACTAAAATTCCAGCATTGTTTACAGCCATAGGAAAATTTTACTATTTAGAATGCACCTTTGAAAAAGTCTTTTTAAAAATTTTCAGAAATTGAAAGAAGGATTTATTTGCATTTTATCTAGATTAAAATTTTGCTGTTTACTTCTTTGATATTTTTCCCATAGCAATTTTTTGAAAAAGAAATCCATTTATTTCTTAAAGAAGTCATATTATTTGCTTTCCTATTTCAAAAGATCCTTTGTTTTTTGAATAGTCCTTGCAAAGCATTTAAATTCCATTTATTAAAGAAGTCATATTATTTGCTTTACTATTTCAAAAGATCCTTTGTTTTTTGAATATTTTCTACAAAGCATTTACTTTTTCAATTTCCGTTTAAAATACCACACGTGCACCCACTCAAACACATAATTTAAACTGATCCTTAAAACTTACCCTAACTTCAACCCACTTTTAACCCCACTTGGGGAACATTAAAAGAACTTTGTAGCTAGGTAGTATTGAGGGGATAGGTGTTCCAATAACACCCCTCAGTTATTACATTTAAGACATAGCTGTTGTCCATTAGGGAACCAAAATCTCCTAGTATTTGTTGGCACGGTCATAACCAGTTTATCGGAAGGCCTCTCCCCTAGGAGGGTTGAAGTCGCGAGGATGGTTCTGGAGTGTGTTTAGGTGCTGCCACCAACAAGCAAGTTGAATACGCTCTTGGCCGTAGCTCTCCAAATGAGCATATATCGCCTTAACGTTTTCCTGGACTCACAACTTCTTGTTTCCCAGGTCAACAATGATTACCAGGTACGCGATCCCTGTCTATTCAGAAAATTTTTGCGCACTAAACAAATGATTCGATAGTTTGAATATATTTCATTCACACATGTCCCAAGAAACCTCAATAGTGTCGCAGACCATATGGCCAACAATGTACTTGATTGGCACACCAATCAAATCATTTCATAAAGCAAAATGTGCATCCACGTGCATAACATGTCCCTCCACGGGCATATACCAAAGCAAAATGTGCATCCACATGCGTAACATGTGCCTCCACGAACATATACCAAAGCAAGATGTGCATCCACGTGCATAACATGTGCTTCCACGGGCATATACCAAAGCAAAATGTGCATCCACGTGCATAACATGTGCCTCCACGGGCATATACCAAAACAAAATGTGCATCCACGTGCATAACATATGCCTCCACGGGAAAACAAAAAGACAACAAATGCATCCATGTGCATACAAGACTATATATCAACATCATATATATATATATACACCATAGTATAGTCAATACATGTCATAGGTGCCCTCAGCACCCAATATACAAAAACTACATCAGCCGTACAAAAAGGTGCTTCCCCATATGCTCATCAGCATTTGGGGGCAAGTACATATCATCTAGTCATCACGGTCCCTGGGATCCTCTGGCACCTCCTCCACTGGTCTCGCCGAATCATGCCGAGCCCGGACTCGCCTCTCTGACGGCCTCGCAGGATCATCCCGCAAGCGAATCCTGTCCTCCGCTGGCCCTGCCTGATCCCTTTGAAGCCTATCCCTCAACTCAGCCGCCATCACTACCGCTCTCAACAACATTGAGCGCCACTCACGAGGCGCCTCGAAACATCGCTCGACGATTTCCCGATCCAGATCTCTCCACCCATCCTCTGAGAATCCTGCTACAATCATACCCAGTGTCTCTCGGACACCATCAACAGCATCGTCTCGAGGGCCAACACCTCAGCCACGAGCCCCAAATCCTCGACCAGGTGGAGGCGATACCGCTGCACGAGGAGGGGCAACCACCATCGCCCGTCCCCTGCGAGCCACATAGTCCGCCGATGGTACAGGACCAATATATGTACAATGCAAGTAAACCATCATATACATATCTAACTATAATCATAGCCAATAAATCTACAAACACATTATAGTAGAGAACAAAATGTACCATCTAAACCCCAGGCCTGTCCCTGGGCTCGCGACATCTCAGGATCTCCTCGATAATCCATACCAGCGTATGGATAGTCCTCAATCACCAGGGGCATCTTCTCCCATTGCTCATACATCTCCTGCGAGAAGAACCCCCGGATACCACCACCTCCGCGAGGCATCATCTGCCCCCACCGCACCATGCGCGGCTCACTCACCAAACCATCACGAATGGGCACCCGTGGTCGCAAAGTCGGTACCCGCTCAAGGAAAAAAGAACACAGAAAGGAGGCATAACAGAACTCTCCCCCCTCCCGACTGACCTTGTCCAGATCTCTCCGGACACCAGCTAGAAACATCTGACCCCACGCGTAATAGGTCTCCCTCAACACGGAATCCACCATCATCGGTTGTCCCCCTAACAAACGATGTGGCGCCGCGGCACCCAGTACCCGCAGCACTAATGCCCCAACATCCCTCATGTCCCACTCTCGCAGAGATCTCAGATTCAGCGCGTTGTTCTGCAAAATAGACCCAGGGACACAGAACGTCTCCAGGAGATCCTCCATGTCAACACCTACCGGGATCCTCGGCAGAAGATCCCCCACTTACCCTAAGCGAGGCAACCCAGTAAGAAAATAGACATCTGTGAGGGTAATCTCCAACCTCTCACCCCCAACAACAAATGCACCCTCTGCAGGTACCCACCATCTCACCAACTTGTTCAGTAGGGGACCTACTGAACGCATGGGGGGAATCTGAGCGAACTTTAGCAGTCCACCCTCTGCCAAAACATGCTGTACATGCTAATCAGTCTGAATCCGGATCATCAAGTCGTCCTCTATTTCTCGCTCTCACCTCCAGATTTTTCGGGCATTTTTCCCATGCCCCCTCGTCACCTCGGTTTGCGTGCCACATCAGTCGTCGTCCGTTTTTGATGAGTCTTATATTGCCGGATTAGGTTTTTCGCGCTCGTGATTATGCTTGATATCATTTCTCGCTCTCACGCCCAGATTTTTCAGGTATTTTTCCCCTGCCCCCTCGTCGCCTCGGTTTGCGTGCCACATCGGTCGTTGCCCATTTTTTACGAGTTTTATATCGTCGGATTCAGTTTTCTGCACTCGTGATAATGCTTGAGATCATTTCTCGCTCTCACGCCCATATTTTTTGGGCACTTTTTCAAAATGCCCACCCATCACCTCGGTTTGCGTGCCACATTGGTCGTTGCCCCTTTTTTGACAATCTTTATGTAACTAGATTCAGTTTTCCGCACCCATGATGATGCTTGAGACCTTTTCTCACTCTCACAATCCCTTTTTGTTCGGTATAATTTTACCCCTTTTTCGGGCCGAGCAATCCCTTTTACGAAAAAGGCACTTAGGGAGTTTCATTTAAGCTCTTTTCTGACTCCTAAAACAATGAAAAGATCGTTGAGCAACCTTGCTTCCTTTCATGCTCGCTAAACGTGTCTGAAAGGGCGTCTACCTGGTATAAATTTACCCCTTTTCCAAACCTTGTAGACTAATTACGAAAAAGGAATACTCTAGTCACATCGGCTAGAAGAGTTCTCCATTTGCATCATTTAATGCTTTTTCGGGCCTTGGAGACTAACTTACGAAAAAGAACACCAATGGGGTCCACTTACCGCTTTCAGACTCTCTAAACATGAAAGCGACCACGAGCAACCACCATCCTGGGCTCGTAAAACCAACAGGACAGTAGTCATAACCACTGCAGAGTCTTCTTATCGTTTTCAGACTCCTTAAAAATGAAAGCACCAATGAGCACGAACATTCCTGGGCTCACAAAATCCACAGGATCGTACCATTTCAGAGCACACTTTTATCCCTTCTTGGAGCTCATTAAAACTACGAAGAAGGACCCAATGGTACTTCTCGGTGCCACAACAGATCATGTCTACTCGTATGGAATCTTCCCCATTTTGGTCGCCTTTGTTCAGAGTATTCTGCAGTATGTCACCCTGAGAATCCCTCGACAGCAACCATTAGCTTGACCCCCCCAGAATCAATACATACCCTTCAGTCCTTAAAAGAAATGATACCCACACCTACAAGTCAGTTCCCTACGCTGCTAGGTCAACCATGTCATCATGCTCTGAACAAAGGAATTTTGAGTCTACCCACTATACGACCCCAGATACTTCCCATCCCCACAAGTATGTCAGTCCTACCATCAGTACTACCACACTTCAGTTCTACACCTCGTGCTCCTATCAAGGAAACATCATTGCCTTGTTAGTTGCTAGTCTCCCTCTGTTGACGACAACCAAATTTATTCCAGAGGATAGACCTAGAGGTCCCTGTGTCTTCGACTCATCACCATTTATGATGAGTGCTTACGAATCATTTCGAGAAGAGTCCTCAGTGCTTTTCCAAATGGTTGTTTCTCACATGCTCGACTTCAACACCTTGATCGCATCGTTGAGACTCGCACAGGGTATTGGTCCTTTCAGTTATTAGTCGAAGACCCCGGATACCTCCTGACTCTTCCACATTTGAGAGTCTACATATGGAAACAACCAGTTACATTTTTTCTATAGATATCCAGGTTGCTCATGGCGACAGTATTCGGATGTACCCCAGTTTTATACTCCCTCGAGTATATAGTTACATGTACATGTACTTCTCAGAGATGACTCTCAGTCATTGAATCCCTACAGATGTTGGACACCTTCAGTTTCAGCAGTTCATCAACCCTTCTGAGACCTTCGTCAGAACGGTTGTCACTCTATTCCAGTGTATCAGTTATTCAGATTAGCCATGTTATGATCATGAGTACATCCCAAAATGATGTTCCCTCTGGACCATTATGATGTACCAGCAGATTTTTTATGTATTTTCTCAGGTCCCCCTTCTTGGGACTAATTGTTTATATATGTCTTGATACGAGCATGGGTATGCCCGCCTCGTCCATTATCATTATTATTCCTCATTCATATTGAGGCCATGTAATATTGTTTATTTTTTGCAGCTTCCAAGGGCCACGGATCCAGTCTCCAATCGGTCTCTTCTCCTCCCCAAAACCCCAGAATATCAGTTATGTGTCCTCCAATAGCGGTGGTCTAGTATGGGCCAGCGCTTCCAAGTGCAACATGGGTTACACCAGGGTTAGGAATAGTTGTAGGGATTCCTGGGATATGGGTTGTGGAAATGAGAGGGGGTGTGACCCCTATGTTCGGCATACCCGTAATAGGAGGTGGTCCTGTGTTGGGCATTCCTAAAAATGGAGTGTCCCCCATATTAGGCATACCCAAGGGGGTGGTTGTTTCCATGGATGGAACCACAGTAGAAAGGTCTGTGGATGTATCACCGATGGTGCTGGTAAAAAGTGGGTCGAATTGTGTCCCAGCCATGAGGTTGGTTGGTAATAACTCGGTAGGGTTTTCGGATTCTGCCTCAAAATCAGATGTGAAGTGAGGCGTGTCAGAATCGGATGACTGTCTATTCGACCGACGATGTGTCGAGTCAAGGGATAAGGCTCGGCGTCGGTGACGTGGAGAGCCAAGTAGACTGAACTCTAGGAGTTCGCCCTGAAGACGACGAGAGCGTCTAAAATTCTCAATGGTGAGAAATAATTTTTTTGTGTAAAAATATTATGTGTAAAATGGTAATGTATAAAAAACTCAAAACCCTAATGCAACCAAGGGTGCAAAAAGGGGAGTGAAAATAAAGGCTCTCAGGCCAAAAAATCAACCTCAAAAAGCACTTTATTATAGCAGCTGTGCTATAATAAGTGGAGGGATGCAAAAAATGGTCAGAATACCAACATGCAAACAGCTTCTAGAAAAAAGAGGTGCTACTAGACCAAAGGTGGAGTGTATCATGCAAACACCTAACTAAAAGTATTGTGAATCAACAAACGATATTCTCTGCAAGGTGATGAAATCCAAGTCAGACAATATTGAGTGTTGAATCAACGGTTAGATATCCCCCTACCGGGAGGGACACCGAGTAATCAATCCTAAAGAATGGCAACTAGGATACTCCGTTCATGACACGTCCAGAAAAGGTAAATCTGCCGTTTGGTCCTTTTACCGCAATAATTCACAACTGATGGCCTTCGATACGGACCAATCCGAACCACGCTTGCCTTCCACTTTAGCATTCCAAGTTTCCGTTTCCGTTCGGAATCTTTTCATCCATCGGTGCATTATCGATGAAGGGGCCTCTACATGTGTTATGTCCACATTCATTTGGCAGAAGTTGGGATCTCCTACTCTCCAGCAGTCCACCACTATGTTGCGAGCCTACGACGGCCGTTCGGCTCAACCCCAAGGTCTCTTAGCTAATGTCCCCGTCCAGCTGGCGGGTAAAACCGTGCTCATTGACATTAAGGTCATCAATGCCCAACTCGATTATAACCTTTTACTTGGTCGCAGCTATATGTATGCCATGCGGGTAGTTGCCTCATCCGTTTTCTGTACTATGATGTTCCCCCATGAGGGACGTGTGGTCAAGGTCGACCAACTTACCTACTACGATCCCAAGGCCCCCGCCGCACCTGAAAATGTTCTCCCTATAATTGAAGAACCCATTTGTGGTGCAACTACCTCGTTTGTTTCCTCCGTGGGACCCGGACTTTACTTCGACACGCCGATGACTTCTACATTCCAATCTATTTCACCACCGTCACCGGAGACACACGTCGCTAACCTCTGTACTCTTTCCCACAATACACAAACACCCAACAATCAGCCACCCTTGTTCCCTAAACCACCATTGGTCCCTAGTCACATCGGTGTTACACCCATCCACACAATCCCCTTTCTATTTCCTCCCTCAGGTGTAGTAAGCGCCCCGGTTATGGCTACCCTTAGTCTCCCCGGGTTAACATTGGGATCACCTGTGTGGTATATTTCGCCTCCCATTCCCCCGCCGACACCAAATGTCATCCTGCAACCGGTGCAACCCATTGTCCCGGTATCACTACTCCTTCGTCATCCACGAATCCCCCTCCTCTCATCAGGCCCACTGGGGGTAGAGGCCCACAACCATACACTGCGGTACCCCCACCCAAGGCAGTTAAACCTCCCTCCGTGTTCCGTGCTCCTCCTAAATGCTCATTGTGTGATGAGTTAGGCCATCCAACCCATCAGTGTCCACAGTTACCTGCATTACAGGAACACATGCAAATGCTTGACGATGACCCCAACATCCCGGTTGTCAAAATCGACTCAAACCCCATGCCTCGTGATAAATCACTGCGTACCAACCACCCTTGTGCGATATGTGGTATTTACGGCCTCTACTCACATCACTGTCCTAACATCCCAGATTACAGAGCAACTCTCTAAGAGATGAATAATTTGGACCTTGAGACGGCACCCCCCACAATTGAGGAGATATTTCCTCCCATGTCATCCTCATCCGGAGAGATTAACACCATTTATATGATCTCTTCGACTACCCAAACCTCCTCAACTGACTTGACCACTCACAGCTTCCACAATGATGAAGAGATTCTCGAGGCTCCTACTGCTCCTGATGCCTCTCAGGAAAATAACATGGCCAATATTTCTCCCGTCATCCACATTGACATCTCTGACCCACCTGGTGCCCTTCATACCATTACGTTAGGAGCCTCCCACAGTGAGCATGAAATTGGAGAATACAAAAAACTGTTCCAAGAATTCACTGATGTCTTTACTTGGTCAGATACCAAAATGCCTAGCCTTGACCCCGCCATTTATACGATCTCCGCTAGATACCCTTCTATCCAGTCAGCCCCTTCCATTGATCCCGTTCACACACATATTCCACTCTGCTATGTCGGTTTCGCTGATGGTGCAAGCCGTTGGTCCCCCAATCTGGCCTCCACAGCTTGGGTAATATATTCCCCTTCACATGAGTTGATCCACATCGACGGAGTGTGTTTAGGTGCTGCCACCAACAACCAAGCTGAATACGACGCCGTGACCGGTCTCTTGGCCGCAGCTCTCCAAATGAGCATATATCGCCTTAACGTTTTCCTGGACTCACAACTTCTTGTTTCCGAGCTCAACAATGATTACCAGGTACGCGATCCCTCTCTATTCAGAAAATTTTTGCGCACTAAACAAATGATTCGACAGTTTGAATCCATTTCATTCACACATGTCCCAAGAAACCTCAATAGTGTCACAGACCATATGGCCAACAATGTACTTGATTGGCACACCAATCAAATCATTTCATAAAGCAAAATGTGCATCCACGTGCATAACATGTGCCTCCATGAGCATATACCAAAACAAAATGTGCATCCACGTGCATAACATATGCCTCCACGGGCAAACAAAAAGACAACAAATGCATCCATGTGCATACAAGACTATATATCAACATCATATATATATATACATCATAGTATAGTCAATACATGTCAGAGGTGCCCGGACTCGCCTATCCGACGGCCCCGCGGGATCATCCCGCAAGCAAATCCTGCCCTCCGCTGGCTCTGCCTGATCCCGCCGAAGCCTATCCCTCAACTCGGTCGCCATCACTGCCGCTCTCAACAACATTGAGCGCCACTCACAAGGCGCCTCGAAACATCGCTCGACGATGTCCTGATCCAGATCTCTCCACCCATCCTCTGAGAATCCTACTACAATCATACCCAGTGTCTCTCAGACACCATCAACAACATCATCTCGAGGGCCAACACCTCAGCCACGAGCCCCAAATCCTCGACCAGGTGGAGGCGGTACCGCTGCGCGAGGAGGGGCAACCACCATCGCCCGTCCCCTGCGAGCCACATAGTCCGCCGGTGGTACAGGACCAATATCTGCACAATGCAAGTAAACCATCATATACATATCTAACTATAATCATAGCCAATAAATCTACAAACACATGAAATAGTAGAGAACAAAACGTACCATCTAAACCCCAGGCCTGTCCCTGAGCTCGCGGCAGCTCAGAATCTCCTCGATAATCCATACCAGTGTATGGATAGTCCTCAATCACCAGGGGCATCTGCTCCCACTGCTCATACATCTCCTGCGAGAAGAACCCCTGGATACCACCACCTCCGCGAGGCATCATCTGCCCCCACCGCACCATGCGCGGCTCACTCACCAAACCATCACGAATGGGCACCCGTGGTCACAAAGTCGGTACCCGCTCAAGGAAAAAAGAACACAGAAAGGAGGCATAACAGAACTCTCCCCCCCTCCCGACTGGCCTTGTCCAGATCTCTCCAGACACCAGCTAGAAACATTTGACCCCACGCGTAATAGGTCCCCCTCAACACCGAATCCACCATCATCGTTTGTCCCCCTGACAAACGATGTGGCGCCGCAGCACCTAGCACCCGCAACACACATGCCCCAACAGCCCTCATGTCACACTCTCGCAGAGATCTCAGACTCAGTGCGTTGTTCTGCAAAATAGACCCAGGGACATAGAACGTCTCCAGGAGATCCTCCATGTCAACACCTGTCGGGATCCTCGGCAGAAGATCCCCCACTTCCCCTAAGAGAGGCAACCCAGTAAGAAAATAAACATCTGTGAGGGTGATCTCCAACCTCTCACCTCCAACAACAAAAGCACCCTCTGCAGGTACCCACCAGCTCACCAACTTGTTCAGTAATAGTCTCACTGAACGCATTGGTGGAATCTGAGCGAACTTCAAAAGTCCACTCACCGCCAGGATCTGCCGGACCCCCTAATCAGTCTGAATCCTCTCCATCAGATCCTCGTCTATCTCCCGCTCTCACCATGAAGTCAATGGTCTCCTCAACATCCTGTAAAAAAACAGAAGAAATTTTTAGCACCAGGAATTTTTTTTTCAAAAAATGCCATCGCGTGTTTTCCATCAAAACCCGCGATGATCATTGCGGCTTCCATAACAGAACCCGCGATGAACATTGCGGGTATGAGCCAGATAGTCATGATGAACATCGCGACTATCTCCCCCATACTCGCGATGCACATCGCAGGTTCCAACCTGAAAGTCGCGATGAACATCGCGACTGTCAGCCTAAAACCCGCGAGGTCCATCGCGGCAAAAGACCTGAAACCCGCGATATTCCACGTTGAAAGGCCAACATGCAATTTCGCGGCCTTCGGGGGCCCACCACTAAACAAAAATGACATAATTGAAAAGGCTAAGGCGAATAGAGTTACCTGAAACTCGCGGAATCGAAAACCAACGGTCAAATCTACTGGAAATCAAGAAAGAGCTCTGACTGCTGTGCCAAACTCGCACGTAACAATGACACGTCATATGGGTCCCACGCCCTATTTATAGAGATTCCACCATTTTTCAAACAACCATTCCGGTGTCATACGACGTCCATTTCTCAAACCGTTGGTACCATTGGAATCAAAACAGCGAGAACTTCATGACAGTTCTTTCCTTTTCATGTTTTCACCAGGTCTATTTTTTGACCATTTTTTCATGCCCTCGTTGCCTCAGTTTGCGTGCCACATCGACTGTCGTCCGTTGTCGACGTGCCTTATATCGCCGGATTCAGTTTTCCGCGCTCGTGATGATGCTTGAGATCATTTCTCGCTCTCACGCCCAGATTTTTAGGGCATTTTTCCATGCCCCCTCGTCGCCTCGGTTTGCATGCCACATCGGCCGTCGTCCATTTTTGGCAAGTCTTATATCGCCGGATTCAATTTTCCGCGCTCATGATGATGCTTGATATAATTTCTCGTTCTCACACCCATATTTTTCAGGCATGTTTTACCATGCCCCCTCGTCGCCTCGGTTTGCGTGCCACATCGGTCGTCGTCCATTTTTGACATGCCTTATATCGCCGGATTCAGTTTTCCGCGCCATGATGATGCTTGAGATCATTTCTCGCTCTCACCTGTGAAAATCCTCACAGCAGATCTAAGAGATGATGTATCTCACAAGAGAATAATTATGATTAAGCAAGAAAATAGAAGAAGAGTGATACATGCAGTATAATGAGCAACAGAATAATATGGTACAGTAGAACTCAGATAGAAGCAATAATACTTCGGTCATACTATGTTATTAATCACAAATGGACATATAAATAATACAATGCATGAGGAATTCGAATTCCTAAGGTGGCAATTCGAATTAGCCTTCATGAAGTGATCAAAGGATCACTGGAGTGTCATCGGAGCACAACTAGGTGTCCTCATGATCATCGGAGCGCAACTGGAAGTCTTCATCATCATCAGTGGAGTCATCAATGCTCAAGTAACTGTCAACCATCAGTCAAACTAACTCTGGTAGGTGTAACTGAGTGCAACTCAATGTAACTGAGTGTAACTCAATGTAACTGAGTGTAACTGAATGTAACTGAGTGTAACTGAGTGTAACTGAGTGTAACTGAGTGACAACTGGACTGGTAGGTGAAGGAGGGCGAGTTGCTCCCTAAAATCAAGGAAGAAGGGCGCATTAAGCAACTGGAGGGCTAAAACTGAATAGTGAGAAGCTCCTGGGGGCTGGCTAACTGAGGGCTAGGTGCTGGACTGATGACTGGGATGCATGCAAAATGCATGCAAACCCTAGAATGCATGCAAACCCTAAAAGGTGCATGCATTACTGAAAATGTAAATGATCAAAATACTGGTGGGACTAGGATGGAGGATAGGAATATCCTAACACCCCCCCTTAATCCATCCTGGGCCCTGGTAACTAAGACCAAAGGTCACCCAATACAATGAATAATAACAATCAATAAACCAAGGAAGTGGGAAAATTTCATGGGAAACATACCCCCTCCTCAAAAAAATAGACTGTAAGGCACACATAAAAATAAATGCTCCAAACTCAAGCATGTGTGATGCTTGGTCATATGTCTGGAGGTATCTTCTTCTTGGGAAGAAGTGGATCATGCTCAAAAAGCATGTGCTTGTACTTGCTCTTCAGATCGAATGTGATGAGAACAAATCCAACAGTATTAGAATGATCCTTGAACCTGTGATTCGAATCAGCTGAGGTAGGATCAAATTTTTGAATGTGCATATAGTCCTTTGTCTTCTCCTTCGAACCACCATGGGTGAGATTATGCCAAAAAGAACTATTACATGTTTGCTTGAAATCAAAATCAGATTTAAGACTTTCAAAACAGTTTCTTGAGATCTCCTTTGAACCAGTAGGGGTGAGATCAAAACTATCATATGATGCATGAGAAATTATCTCAAGCGGGTGGCAATGGCCATATTCTTCAATAACCTTCTGAAAGCATGTGCTAATGATCATATAGTAGTAAATAAGAGATGTTTGTTGAAGAGGAGCGAATGCATTACCTCCAATAGCTGATGTTACCTCCGAAATAATCATGTGATCATGATGCAAACCAACAAACTCTGGTGCAAGAGAGGATTTAGGACCTTCTGCAATATCTAGAGTGTGAGCTGGCACAGAAAGAGAAGAAAGTTTGAGCATGAGCGGAGAATCTGCAAGTTCTTTGTCAACAACTTCAATATGAGATGATATTGGTTCATGATCTGAGAGATCATCAAGGGGAGCGAATGCAACATGATTTGAGAGACCATCAGGAGGAGCGAATGCATCATGATCTGAGAGACCATCAAGTGGAGCGAATGCATCAACTTGCTTGCTTTTGAAGGGATTTGGACCAAATCCATCATTCTTTTTGCCGAATCTTTCATCCAGATGAGCCCATAACTCTTTTGGAGTTTCAATATCAAAGATGGTCGGGTACAATATGTAATCAGTCATAGTAAGCTTCATTCTTCCAATGTGCATGTCACCTTTATTCAACCATTTAATATTCTTTGTAGAGGATTCGAACTCTCTTTCAAAATAGCAATCAAAGAGATCATGGCTCTTCAAATATGCTATCATTCTTGGTTTCCATTCATCATAGTTGAATGGAGAAAGAGGAGTAATTTCTTCTAAATTCATTGAAGTTGTAGAAGACCTGCAAAAACAATATAGAATAACTGCAACTGCTACTGCTGCAAAAATGCAGAAACTGCTGCAACTGCTGAACTCGAAATCTTGGTAATAACCTGCAAAAAACTCTCAAGAATGGAGATAAACAATACTCTCAACATGCTCTGATACCATGTGAAAATCCTCACAGCAGATCTAAGAGATGATGTATCTCACAAGAGAATAATTATAATTAAGCAAGAAAATAGAAGAAGAGTGATACATGCAGTATAATGAGCAACAGAATAATATGGTACAGTAGAACTCAGATAGAAGAAATAATACTTCGGTCATACTATGTTATTAATCACAAATGGACATATAAATAATACAATGCATGAGGAATTCGAATTCCTAAGGTGGCAATTCGAATTAGCCTTCATGAAGTGATCAAAGGATCACTGGAGTGTCATCGGAGCACAACTAGGTGTCCTCATGATCATCGGAGCGCAACTGGAAGTCTTCATCATCATCAGTGGAGTCATCAATGCTCAAGTAACTGTCAACCATCAGTCAAACTAACTCTGGTAGGTGTAACTGAGTGCAACTCAATGTAACTGAGTGTAACTCAATGTAACTGAGTGTAACTGAATGTAACTGAGTGTAACTGAGTGTAACTGAGTGTAACTGAGTGACAACTGGACTGGTAGGTGGAGGGCGAGTTGCTCCCTAAAATCAAGGAAGAAGGGCGCATTAAGCAACTGGAGGGCTAAAACTGAATAGTGAGAAGCTCCTGGGGGCTGGCTAACTGAGGGCTAGGTGCTGGACTGATGACTGGGATGCATGCAAAATGCATGCAAACCCTAGAATGCATGCAAACCCTAAAAGGTGCATGCATGACTGAAAATGTAAATGATCAAAATACTGGTGGGACTAGGATGGAGGATAGGAATATCCTAACATCACCTCCATATTTTTTGGGCATTTTTCCCATGACCCCTCGTCACCTCGGTTTGCGTGCCACATTGGCCATTGCCCCTTTTTGACAATCTTTATGTCACCGGATTCATTTTTCCGCACCCATGATGATGCTTCAGACCTTTTCTCGCTCTCATCAATCCCTTTTTTGTTTGGTATAATTTTATCCCTTTTTCGGGACGAGCAATCCCTTTTACGAAAAAGGAACTTAGGGAGTTTTTGTTAAGCTCTTTTCTGACTCCTAGAACAATGAAAAGATCGTCGAGCAACCTTGCTTCCTTTCATGCTCGCTAAACATATCTGAAAGGGCGTCTACCTGGTATAAATTTACCCCTTTTCCGGACCTTGTAGACTAATTACGAAAAAGGAATACTCTAGTCACATCGGCTAGAAGAGTTCTCCATTTGCATCATTTTATGCTTTTTCGGGCCTTGGAGACTAACTTACGAAAAAGAACACCAACGGAGTCCACTTACCGCTTTCAGACTCTCTAAACATGAAAGAGACCATGAGCAATCACCATCCTGGGCTCGTAAAACCAACAAGACAGTAGTCATAACCACTGCAGAGTCTTCTTATCGTTTTCAGACTCCTTAAAAATGAAAGCACCAATCAGCACGAACAGTCCTGGGCTCACGAAATCCACAGGACAGTACCATTTCAGAGCACACTTTTATACCTTCTTGGAGCTCATTAAAACTACGAAGAAGGACCCAATGGTGCTTCTCGGTGCCACAACAGATCACGTCTACTCATATGGTAGCTTCCCCATTTTGGTCGCCTTTGTTCAGAGTATTCTGCAGTATGTCACCCTGAGAATCCCTCGACAGCACCCATCAGCTTGATCCCCCCAGAGTCAATACATACCCTTCAGTCCTTAAAAGCAATGATACCCGCACCTACAAGTCAATTCCCTATGCTGCCAGGTCAACCATGTCATCATGCTCTGAACAAAGGAAGTTTGAGTCTACCCACTATATGACCCCAGTTACTTCCCATCCCCACAAGTATGTCAGTCCTACCATTAGTACTACCACACTTCAGTTCTACACCTCGTGCTCCTATCAAGGAAACATCATTGCCTTGTTAGTTACTGGTCTCCCTCCGTCGACGACAACCAAATTTATTCCGGAGGATAGACCTAGAGGTCCCTGTGTCTTGGACTCATCACCATTTATGATGAGTGCCTACGAATCATTTCGAGAAGAGTCCTCAGTGCCTCTCCAAATGGTTGTTTCTCACATGCTCGACTTCAAACACCTTGATCACATCGTTGAGACTCGCACAGGGCATTGGTTCGTTCAGTTATTAGTCAAAGACCCCGGATACCATCTGACTCCTCCACATTTGAGATTCTACCTATGGATACAACCAGTTACATTTTTCCTATAGATATCCGGGTTGCGCATGGCGATAGTATTCAGATGTACCTCAGTTTTATACTCCCTCGAGTATACAGTTACATATACTTCTCGGAAATGGCTCACAGTCATTGAGTCCCTACAGATGTTGGACACCTTTAGTTTCAGTAGTTCATTAGTTATTCCAGTGTATCAGTTATTGAGATCAGTCATGTTATGATCATGAGTACATCCCAAAATGATGTCCCCTCTGGACCATTATGATGTACCAACATATTTGTTATGTATTTTCTCAGGTCCCCCTTGTTGGGACTAATTGTTTATATATGTCTTGATACGAGCATGGGTATGCCCGCCTCGTCCATTATCAGGATTATTCCTCATTCATATTGAGGCCATGTAATATTGTTAATTTTTGCAGCTTCCAAGGGCCGTGGATCCAGTCTCCAATCGATCTCTTCTCCTCCCGAAACCCTAGAAAAATGACAAAAGAACTATGATGTCTATCGACCATACGATGAGCTCCTGCCCTCACACATCAAGGGGCAATCTGTTAACACCTAAAAAGTGCTCACTAGCTCATTTACTTATTCACATGACCCATTTGTCCACTTTTTCCACCATCTAAGCCTCTAAAGCCAACAAAAGGTCACCAAAAGACCTTAGTACACCCCTTTTCCCACTCAAAAAGATTATTTTTCCTAAAAAACATAAAAAAACCCTAAAAAAGGGTCCAAAATTCTCAAAAAGATTAAAAAGGGAATAAAAATATTAATTTTATTCAAAAAAGGAAAAAGGAGGGAAAAGGTACCTAAAACATGTTGGTCAATACCATTGGTTTCCACAAAACCATAATGGTATTCCCCACCACCAAAAACTATAAAAAGGTCGTAGGGGCTCCTCATTTCACATCCATCCATATTCCTATCCTCATGCTGCCAAAATCTCCCTTGAGCTTTTGGCCATTGTAGCAACCTTGGAGAAAGGACCCTTTGGAGTTTGGAGCTGTTCACCCTTGGAGCTTCTCAACTATCTTCATCACTTGGAGGTATTATTATTGCAAGCACTTGCTTGCCCCCATTTTCAATACAAAATTATTTCTTGTTCTTGTTTTTTAATTCAAAAATGCACATGCTAGTTTAGTTTAGATTTAGATTTAGTTTATTGTTTTTGCTTAATATTGAAACTGCTGCTACTAGTTAGCAGGTGCCCATTGCACTAAGCTTGGTTGCAAAACCAAGCCAATAGTATTTGGCGACCATACGCAACCCGGATATCTATAGAAAAAATGTAACTGGTTGTTTCCATAAGCAGACTCTCAAATGTTGAAGAGTCAGGAGGTATCCGGGGTCTTCGACTAATAACTGAAAGGACCAATACCCTGTGCGAGTCTCAACGATGCGATCAAAGTGTTTGAAGTCGATCATGTGAGAAACAACCATTTGGAGAGGCACTGAGGACTCTTCTCGAAATGATTCATAGGCACTCATCATAAATGGTGATGAGTCCAAGACACAGGGACCTCTAGGTCTATCCTCTGGAATAAATTTGGTTGTCGTCGACAGAGGGAGAAGCACCATTGGGTCCTTCTTCGTAGTTTTAATGAGCTCCAAGAAGGGATAAAAGTGTGCTCTGAAATGGTACTATCCTGTGGATTTTGTGAGCCCAGGACTGTTCGTGCTCATTGGTGCTTTCATTTTTAAGGAGTCTGAAAATGATAAGAAGACTCTACAGTGGTTGTGAGTACTGTCCTGTTGGTTTTACGAGCCCAGGATGGTGATTGCTCGTGCTCGCTTTCATGTTTAGAGAGTCTGAAAGCGGTAAGTGGACTCCATTGGTGTTCTTTTTCGTAAGTTAGTCTCCAAGGCCTGAAAAAGCATAAAATGATGCAAAATGGAGAACTCTTCTAGCCGATGTGATTAGAGTATTCCTTTTTCGTAATTAGTCTACAAGGTCTGGAAAATGGGTAAATGTATACCAGGTAGACTCCCTTTCAGATACGTTTAGCGAGCATGAAAGGAAGCAAGGTTGCTCGACAATCTTTTCATTGTTTTAGGAGTCAGAAAAGAGTTTAACAGAAACTCCCTAAGTGCCTTTTTCGTAAAAGGGATTGCTCGTCCCGAAAAAGGGGTAAAATTATACCGAACAAAAATGGATTGATGAGAGGGAGAAAAGGTCTCAAGCATCATCATGGGTGCGCAAAACTGAATCTGCTGACATAAAGATTTGTCAAAAAAGGGAAACGGCCAATGTGGCACGCAAACCGAGGTGATGGGTGGCATTTTTTTTAAAAATGCCTGAAAAATCTAGAGGTGAGAGCGAGAAATGATCTCAAGCATCATCACGAGCGCGGAAAACTGAATCCGGCAATATAAGACTTGTCGAAAATGGACACCGATCGATGTGGCACGCAAACCGAGGCGACGAGGGTGTCCAAAAAATGGTCAAAAAATGGACCTGATGAAAACAGGAACAGGAAAGAACTATCATGAAGTTCTCGCTGTGCTGATTCCAATGGTACCAACGGTTTGAGAAATGGACGTCGTATGACACCGGAATGGTTGTTTGAAAAATGGTGGAATCTCTATAAATAGGGCGTGGGGCCCATATGACGTGTCATTGTTACGTGTGAGTTTGACAGAGTAGTCAGAGCTCTTTCTTGATTTCCGGGATATTTCACCGTTGATTTTCGATTCCGCGAGTTTCAGGTAACTCTATTCGCCTTAGCCTTTTCAATTATTTCATTTTTGGTTAGCGGCGGGCCCCCGAAGGCTGCGAAATTCCATGTTGGCCTTCCAACGTGGAATATCGCGGGTTTCGGCTCCTTTGCCGCGATGGACATCGCGGGTTTGAGGCTGACAATCGCGATGTTCATCGCGACTGTCAGGTTGAAAGCCGCGATGTTCATCGCGAGTTCTGGAGAGACAGTCGCGATGTTCATCGCGACTTTCTGGACAATACCCGTGATGATCATCGCGGGTTGTTGTATGGAAGCCGCGATGATCATCGCAGCTTTTGGTGGAAAAGCCGGGATGGTGTTTTTTGAAAATTTTGCCCTGGTACTAAAAATTTCTTCTGTTTTTTAGCAGGATGTTGAGGAGACCATTGACTTCATGGCAAGAGCGGGAGATAGACGAGGATCTGATGGAGAGGATTCGGATTGATCAGGGGGTCCGGTAGATCCTGGCGGTGAGTGGACTTTTGAAGTTCGCTCAGATTCCACCAATGCGTTCAGTGAGACCGTTACTGAACAAGTTGGTGAGTTGGTGGGTACCTGCAGAGGGTGCTTTTGTTGTTGGAGGTGAGAGGTTGGAGATCACCCTCACAGATGTTTATTTTCTTACTGGGTTGCCTCGCTTAGGGGAGGTGGGGGATCTTCTGCCGAGGATCCCGGCAGGTGTTGACATGGAGGATCTCCTGGAGACGTTCTGTGTCCCTGGGTCTATTTTGCAGAACAGTGCGCTGAGTCTGAGATCTCTGCGAGAGTGGGATATGAGGGCTGTTGGGGAATGTGTGCTGCGGGTGCTGGCTGCCGCGGTGCCACATCGTTTGTCAGGGGGACAAACGATGATGGTGGATTCGGTGTTGAGGGGCACCTATTACGCGTGGGGTCAGATGTTTCTAGCTGGTGTCCGGAGAGATCTGGACAAGGCCAGTCGGGAGGGGGGAGAGTTCTATTATGCCTCCTTTTTGTGTTCTTTTTTCCTTGAGCGGGTACCGACTTTGCGACCACCGGTGCCCATTCGTGATGGTTTGGTGAGTGAGCCGCGCATGGTGCGGTGGGGGCAGATGATGCCTCGCGGAGGTGGTGGTATCTGGGGGTTCTTCTCGCAGGAGATGTATGAGCAGTGGGAGCAGATGCCCCTGGTGATTGAGGACTATCCATACGCTGGTATGGATTATCGAGGAGATCCTGAGATGCCGCGAGCCCAGGGACAGGCCTGGGGTTTAGATGGTACGTTTTGTTCTCTACTATATCATGTGTTTGTATATTTATTGGCTATGATTATAGTTAGATATGTATATGATGGTTTACTTGCATTGTGCAGATATTGGTCCTGTACCACCGACGGACTATGTGGCTCGCAGGGGACGGGCGATGGTGGTTGCCCCCCCTCGCGCAGCGGTACCCGCCTGCACCTGGTCGAGGATTTGGGGCTCGTGGCCGAGGTGTTGGCCCTTGAGACGATTTTGTCGATGGTGTCCGAGAGACACTGGGTATGATTGTAGCAGGATTCTCAGAGGATGGGTGGAGAGATCTGGATCGGGACATTGTCGAGCGAAGTTTCGAGGCGCCTCGTGAGTGGCGCTCGATGTTGTTGAGAACGGCAGTGATGGCGGCCGAGTTGAGGGATAGGATTCGGCGGGATCAGGCAGGGCCGACGGAGGGCAGGATTCGCTTGAGGGATGATCTTGCGGGGCCGTCGGAGAGGCAAGTCCGGGCTCGGCATGATTCGGCAGGACCAGCGGAGGAGGCGCCAGAGGAGCCTAGGGACCATGATGACTAGATGATATGTACTTGCCCCCAAGTGCTGATGAGCATATGGGGAAGCACTTTTTTGTACGACTGATGTAGTTTTTGTATATTGGGTGCTGAGGGCACCTCTGACATGTATTGACTATATTATGATGTATATATATATATATATATATGATTTTGATATATAGTCATGGATGCATTTGTTGTCTTTTTGTTTGCCCGTGGAGGCATATGTTATGCACGTGGATGCACATTTTGTTTTGGTATATGCCCGTGGAGGCACATGTTATGCACGTGGATGCACATTTTGCTTTGGTATATGCCCGTGGAGGCACATGTTATGCACGTGGATGCATTTTCTTTATGAAATGATTTGATTGGTGTGCCAATCAAGTACATTGTTGGCCATATGGTCTGCGACACTATTGAGGTTTCTTGGGACATGTGTGAATGAAATGGATTCAAACTGTCGAATCATTTGTTTAGTGCGCAAAAATTTTCTGAATAGACAGGGATCATGTAGCTGGTAATCATTGTTGAGCTGGGAAACAAGAAGTTGTGAGTCCAGGAAAACGTTAAGGCGATATATGCTCATTTGGAGAGCTGCGGCCAAGAGACCGGTCACGGTGTCGTATTCAGCTTGGTTGTTGGTGGCAACACCTAAACACACTCCATCGATGTGGATCAACTCATGTGAAGGGGAATATATTACCCAAGCTGCGGAGGCCAGATTGGGGGACCAACGGCTTGCACCATCAGTGAAACCGACGTAGCAGAGTGGAACATGTGTGTGAACGGGATCAATGGAAGGGGCCGACTGGACAGAGGGGTATCTAGTGGAGATCGTATAAATGGCAGGGTCACGGCCAGGCATTTCGGTATCTGACCAAGTAAAGACATCAGTGAATTCTTGGAACAGTTTTTTGTATTCTCCAATTTCATGCTCACTATGGGGGGCTCCTAACGTAATGGTATGAAGGGCACCAGGTGGGTCAGAGATGTCGATGTGGATGACGGGAGAAATATTGGCCATGTTATTTTCCTAAGAGGCATCAGGAGCAGTAGGAGCCACGAGAATCTCTTCATCATTACGGAAGTTGTGAGTGGTCAAGTCAGTTGACGAGGTTTGGGTAGTCGAAGAGATCATATAAATGGTGTTAATCTCTCCGGATGAGGATGATACGGGAGGGAAGATCTCCTCAATTGTGGGGGGTGTCATCTCAAGGTCCAAATTATTCATCTCGTAGAGAGCTGCTCTGTAATCTGGGATGTCAGGACAGTGATGTGAGTAGTGGCCGTAAATACTGCATATTGCACAAGGGTTGTTGGTACGCAGTGATTTATCACGAGGCATGGGGTTTGAGTCGATTTTGACAACTGGGATGTTGGGGTCGTCGTCAAGCATTTGCATGTGTTCCTGTAATGCAGGTAACTGTGGACACTGATGGGTTGGATGGCCTAACTCATCACACAACGAGCATTTTGGAGGAGCACGGAATACGGGGTGAGGTTTAACTGCCTTGGGTGGGGGTACCGCAGTGTATGGTTGTGGGCCTCTGCCCCCAGTGGGCCTGATGAGAGGAGGGGGATTCGTCGATGACGAAGGGGTAGTGATACCGGGAGGTGGTTGAGTAGAAGTAACAATGGGTTGCACTGGTTGCAGGATGACATTTGGTGTCGGTGGGGGAACAGGAGGCGAAATATACCACACGGGTAATCCCAATGTTAACCCGGGGAAACTAAGAGTAGCCATAACCGGAGCGCTTACTACACCTGAGGGAGGAAATAGAAATGGGATTGTGTAGATGGGTGTAACACCGATGTGACTAGGGACCAATGGTGGTTTAGGGAACAAGGGTGGCTGATTGTTGGGTGTTTGTGTATTATGGGAAAGAGTACAGAGGTTAGCGACGTGTGTCTCCGGTGACGGTGGTGGAATAGATTGGAATGTAGAAGTCATCGACGCGTCGGAGTAAAGTCCAGGTCCCACGGAGGAAACAAACAAGGTAGTTGCACCACAAATGGGTTGTTCAATCACAGGGAGAACATTTTCAGGTGCGGCGGGGGCCTTGGGATCGTAGTAGGTAAGTTGGTCGACCTTGACCACGTGTCCCTCATGGGGGAACATCATAGTATGGAAAACGGATGAGGAAACCGCCCGCATGGCATACATGTAGCTGAGACCAAGTAAGAGGTTATAATCGAGTTGGGCATTGATGACCTCAATGTCAATGAGCACGGATTTACCCGCCAGCAGGACGGGGACGTTAGCTAAGAGACCTTGGGGTTGAGCCGAATGGCCGTCGTAGGCTCGCAACACAGTGGTGGACTGCTGGAGAGTAGGAGATCCCAACTTTTGCCAAATGAATGTGGACATAACGCATGTAGAGGCCCCTTCATCGATAATGCACCGATGGATGACAATATTCCGAACGGAAACAGAAACTTGGAATGCTAAAGTGGAAGGCAAGCGTGGTTCGGATTGGTCAGAATCGAATGCCATCTGTTGTGAATCATTGGGGTCAATAGCGCCAATGGCAGAGAGCAAATTCTTGCGCTGTGAAGGACAGTTTTTTAAGACTTCTAAAGCAGACATTGCTGCAGGGGACTGGGCTAAGTCATCTACAATGTTGTAATTCGACGCAACACAAGCATTGGGATTATTGTTGATGCGACGAAGTGGGAAGCGAGGTGCTTTAGAAGCGCCCTCGAGTGGAGCCGAAGGTATACGTAACGTCTGATCTGTGGGATGGACGTTAGTGTTCTTGTCGGCGGGGGGGGATTCAGGGGTGGAGCCATATTAGTTCCGGCGGGTTTGGAGGTTGGCGTCTGCGGATGACATCATCAACAAGTGGTGAGTATTTGAATCGAACATGGGTTGATCAAGAGCGGCATAAGTGATTTGTTTTGGTGGCGCGTTGCCCTGAGGGGGAGCTAACGGCTGAGTGTTCACTACGCCTTGGTTTGGAAAGGGGTTTTGCAGCACCAAAGGTTGATGTTGAGGTGGTGGAGGGTTGGGTGGCGGCTGAGGAGCCGCTTGTCCTTGACGATGGGCATCGTCAGTCCAGAGTTGCCGAGCTCGCTCCAAATGTGGGCAAGCATGTGTGTAATGGCCATAGACCCTGCAAATAGAACAAGGATGGTTTGTTTCGAGGTTATTGTTTTTGGGCTGCCTGGGATTACAATACGGATTCTGGTTGGGAGGAGCAGCGTTGTTATTTTGCGGAGGATTGGGAGGTGGAGGACCTTGATGTTGTTGTTGGTTGTTTCCGCGGTTACGTCCTCTTCCACGGTTTTGTTGCCCACCCTTGTTGCGCTGGTTTTTTTGGTGCTGGGGCTGATTGTGTTGTGTGTACACTTGCCCTTGAGCAGTGGGAGGATTTTGGTTTACCGCAGGTGCGGGAGCAGGTTGCGGTGCATAATAAGCTGGCGGGGCTGGAGGTGGTCCAGTTACCTGCTGGAGTTGTTGGTAACCCTGAGCTATTGGAGGTGTTGGGCTAGCTGTCGCAGCTTGCTGTGGATAATATATTGGTTGAGGTGCGGCTGGGGGGGCGTATGCAGGTGGTGCATGACCAAAGCACTGAGGTGGACATGAGGGTCCATGGGTATGGTGGTGATGTGCCATGGGAGCATATGAACTGGTTGCTCCAGATTGAGATGTAGCCCGCGAAAGGTCGGGACCATGGCTAGGATGTGCAATGGAAAAGGGTTGGGGATGTGAGGCCATATGATCAATGATTCCATCTGCGCCATGGGATTCCCCCGGCGCATCGTGTTGGGATGACTCGCCCCGAGGGGCGTCTGGTATAATGGTATACAGATAACCCGATTGGGCGTAAATGAGGTCGAACTGTTGGGCTTTAAGGATGGCCTCTTCTTCAGACTGGGGTCGTTCGGATGCCATATCCTTGGCAATGAGAGGGAGGAGGGATTTGAGAAACCAATCTAAGAAGATACAGTCGTCTAACTTGATTTTGGAGAGGCTTCGGCATCGACGCCACTCATGAATGTGGTCAGTGATGTGGGTGGCCATGTTCTGTCTGCAAGACAGTAGGATCTCGACTCCCGCATCATAGCGGACAGGTAACTGAAAGAACTACAGGAAGGTCGAGGCAAGGGAGGTAAAGGTGGCATGGGTCCCATGGGGCTGCTCGATATACCACTTGGATGCAGAGCCAATGAAGGTGCGATGTAACAGACGGAGGCGAACAGAGTCGTCCACTATGGAGTTGGAGGAACACCATAGATGGAAGGACATGATATGGTTCTGGGGGTCCTCACCTGCCTTGCCCTCAAACTTATGGATGTCGGAGGGGAGTTTGGTGGGCATGTGAGGCCACGCAGGGTCGTTTCTGATGGGATCATTGGTTAACTTGGCTAAGTTTGGTAAGTTCAGACTTGCCATGTACGGTAAGATAGCAGATGGATGTGGCGTAGTGACTGGGACATGATTAGTCATGGTGGTATGATGTAGGGGTCCAGTAGCGCCTAAAGGTATGCTAGGTATTGAAGGTATGTGTCCTCCAATAGCTGTGTTTTGGTATGGGCCAGCGCTTCCAAGTGTAACATGGGTTACACTAGGGTTAGGAATAGTAGTAGGGATTCCTGGGATATGGGTTGTGGAAATGAGAGGGGGTGTGACCCCTATGTTCGGCATACCCGTAATAGGAGGTGGTCCTGTGTTGGGCATTCTTAAAAATGGAGTGTCCCCCATATTAGGCATACCCAGGGGGGTGGTTGTTGCCATGGATGGCACCGCAGTAGAAGGGTCTGTGGATGTATCACCTATGGTGCTGGTAAAAAGTGGGTCGAATTGTGTCCCATCCATGAGGTTGGTTGGTAATAACTCGGTAGGGTTTTCGGATTCTGCCTCAAAATCAGATGTGAAGTGAGGCGTGTCAGAATCGGATGACTGTCTGTTTGACCGACGATGTGTCGAGTCAAGGGATAAGGCTCGGCGTCAGTGACGTGGAGAGCCAAGTAGACTAAACTCTGGGAGTTCGCCCTGAAGACGATGAGAGCATCTAAAATTCTCAATGGTGAGAAATAAGTTTTTTGTGTGTAAAATGGTAATGTATAAAAAACTCAAAACCCTAATGCAACCAAGGGTGCAAAAAGGGGAGTGAAAATAAAGGCTCTCGGGCCAAAAAATCAACCTCAAAAAGCACTTTATTATAGCAGCTGTGCTATAATAAGTGGAGGGATGCAAAAAATGGTCAGAATACCAACATGCAAACAGCTTCTAGAAAAAAGAGGTGTTACTAGACCAAAGGTGGATTGTATCATGCAAACACCTAACTAAAAGTATTGTGAATCAACAAATGATATTCTCTGCAAGGTGATGAAATCTAAGTCAAACATTATTGAGTGTTGAATCAACGGTAAGATATCCCCCTACCGAGAGGGACACCGGGTAATCAATCCTAAAGAATGGCAACAAGGATACTTCGTTCATGACACGTCCAGAAAAGGTAAATCTACTGTTTGGTCCTTTTACCGCAATACCCCCATACAGGGATATCTCGAGAACTGCGAATGGTAGCCTTCAGTTACTAAATGGATTTCGGTATTCCACTCAGGCTTCCGGAACCATCCTCGCGACTTCAACCCTCCTAGGGGAGAGGCCTTCCGATAAACTGGTTATGACCGTGCCAATAAATACTAGGAGATTTTGGTTCCCTAATGGACATTAACTATGTCTCAAATGTAATAAATGAGGGGTGTTATTGGAACACCTATCCCCTCAATACTACCTAGCTACAAAGTTCTTTTAAGTGTTCCCCAAGTGGGGTTAAAAGTGGGTTGAAGTTAGGGTAAATTTTTTGGCTCAGTTTAAATTATGTTTTTGAGTGGGTACACATGTGGTATTTTAAACTGAAATTGAAAAAGTAAATGCTTTGCAGAAAATATTCAAAAAACAAAGGATCTTTTGAAATAGAAAAGCAAATAATATGACTTCTTCAATAAATGGAAATTAAATGCTTTGCAAAAACTATTCAAAAAACAAAGGATCTTTTGAAATGGGAAAGCAAATAATATGACTTCTTAAAGAAATAAATGGATTTCTTTTTCAAAAAATTGCTATGGGAAAAATATCAAAGAAGTAAACAGCAAAATTTTAATCTAGATAAAATGCAAATAAATCCTTCTTTCAATTTCTGAAAATTTTTAAAAAGACTTTTTCAAAGGTGCATTCTAAATAGTAAAATTTTCCTATGGCTGTAAACAATGCTGGAATTTTAGTACTGTAAAATGTGCTATGTGGGAAGAAAATATAGTAAAAAATTAATTTTTTAAACGGATTGGCCGAATGGAAAAAATTGGCATCGCGGGTTCTGACAGGACAACCGCGATGGACCGTGCGGGTTTCTGTCGCACAGTCGCGATGGGCAGCGCGGGTTTCAGCCGCGAAGCCATGATGGACCGCGCAGGATTTCGTCACACAGTCGCGATGTGCAGCGCGGAAAATGTCTGCGAACCGCGATGTGCAGTGCGCTAATTGGTCGCGAAGCCGCGGTGAACCGCGCGGAAAAGAGCCGCGCGACTGTCAGGCAAAAAGCCGCGAGGTGAAAGCCGTACGCCGACGCCGAAAAACGAACCCGAAAATGATGATTTCGGGCTTTTAATGGCAATAAAATGGGCCAAGATCTAGAACAGCAATGGATCTGCTGTCTAGGGTGGTAGATCTATGAATTAAACTAACTAATACTAACAAAAATTAAGATCTAAAGCAAAAAATAAAATTTTGAGATCTAAAGATTCAAGCAGCGGAGCTGCCAAAAACTGTTGGCTTGGTTTTGCAACCAAGCTTAGTGCAATGGGCACCTGCTAACTAGTAGCAGCAGTTTCAATATTAAGCAAAAACAATAAACTAAATCTAAATCTAAACTAAACTAGCATGTCCATTTTTGAATTAAAAAACAAGAACAAGAAATATAAGAAATAATTTTGTACTGAAAATGGGGGCAAGCAAGTGCTTGCAATAATAATACCTCCAAGTGATGAAGATAGTTGAGAAGCTCCAAGGGTGAGCAGCTCCAAACTCCAAAGGGTCCTTTCTCCAAGGTTGCTACAATGGCCAAAAGCTCAAGGGAGATTTTGGTAGCATGAGGATAGGAATATGGATGGATGTGAAATGAGGAGCCCCTACCACCTTTTTATAGTTTTTGGTGGTGGGGAATACCATTATGGTTTTGTGGAAACCAATGATATTGACCAACATGGTTTAGGTACCTTTTCCCTCCTTTTTCCTTTTTTGAATAAAATTAATATTTTTATTCCCTTTTTAATCTTTTTGGGAATTTTGGACCCTTTTTGAGGGTTTTTTATGTTTTTTTAGGAAAAATAATCTTTTTGAGTGGGAAAAGGGGTGTACTAAGGTCTTTTGGTGACCTTTTGTTGGCTTTAGAGGCTCAGATGGTGGAAAAAGTGGACAAATGGATCATGTGAATAAGGAAATGAGCTAGTGAGCACTTTTTAGGTATTAACAGCAAGGAAGGTGTATTATGCCTGCAAAGAAGATATAATATGCCCGCAAAGAAGATGTATTATGCCCGCAAGGAAGATGTATTATGCCCACAAGGAAGATATAATATGTCTGCAAAGATGTATTATGCCCGCAAGAGGCATAATGATATGCCCGCAAGAGCGTCACAATATGCCCACACAAGGGGTTATGAAATATGCCCGCAAGGAGATTGGGTATGCTCGCACAAGGGTTTATATATGCCCGCAAAGGCATTAATGAAATGACCGCACAAGGGTTTAAATATGCTATTTTTAAGGTGCGGACGCACATGTGCTCTTTTTAAGGTGCGGACGCACCGGTGCTCCGTTACCCATGTGTACCAATATTCTTTTGTAAAAAAAAACACCGGTGCTCCACTTTTGAAATGGTGCACCGGTGCTCCTCTTAACTTAAGGCACACTTGTGTCGGTGCTCCTCTTTGGTTAAGGTGCACTAGTGTTGGTGCTCCTTTTATAGTGTAGGTGCATGAGTGCTCCTCTTATAGTGTAGGAACACCAGTGCTTCTGATAAACAAAATAATCGAACAGTAAGTTGTTTTTTTAACTTCTTGAAAAAAGTGAGAATTTTTAAACATTTTAAAGAAGCAAGAAAAATGTCTTAAAAAGAGGAAAAAAAGAGAGCTTGTTTCATTTCTTCATTTCACATGGTTCTACCAAATAGGCCTGAGGAAGAAGAAGAGGAATATGAAGAGAAAGAGTATTGTAGACAAGCAACCAATTTGTTTCATCTTCATTGTTTCATTTCTTTCTATTATCTATTTTATTTACACTATTTTGCATTTCTCACTATTGTTCCTAATTTCTTATTTTCTTTTGTTGTTTGTTTGGTTGGTTAAAGGTTTGAGGGTTTTTCCTTTATTTTGTAGGTTAATGGTGGATTTGTTTTAGGGTGTTACATCAAAATATATGGATTTTCCCCGCTTATTGAAAGAAGAAGGTTTTTTTTAACGTTTGAAAGAAGTGGGAAAAACGTCATAAGAAGAGGGGGAAAATGGGGTCAATTCTTCATTTCACATGGTTCTACAAGAGAGAAGAGGAAGAGGAAGAGTGTTGCAGCCAAGAAACCATTTTTTCCCTCTTCATTGTTTTATTTCTCCCATTATCTATTTTATTTCTGTTATTTTGTATTTCTCACTATTGTTCCTAATGTCTTATTTGGTCTTGTTGTTCGTTTTTGTTGGTTTGATGGTTTTTCCTCTATTTTGTAGGTTAATGGTGGATTCATTTTAGGATTTTTCTTCAAAATATACAGATAGAAAATGAGAGGCAAGTTTAGAAAAGAAAATGATACTCTTTTTGTGCAACATGGTAGATATCCATAGGGGTTTTCACCTCCTTTTATTTGTAGGTTAACAAGGTTTCTATACACGTGAAAAACTATTTTCTATTCATGACATTCTATTTTTTGTTTGTGGTGCTTCTATTCTATGTGAGCGCATCGGTGCTTCTCTTTGGTGAAGGTGCGTTGGTGCATCTTTGGTATAAGTGCAACGGTGCATCTTTGGTATAAGTGCAACGGTGCTTCTCTTTGGTGAAGGTGCACCGGTGCTACTCTTTGGTGAAGGTTCACCAATGCTTCTCTTTGGTGAAGGCGCACTGGTGCTCATTTTTTGTATAAGTGCACTGGTGGTCCTATTTTAAGGTGTGGGCACACTAGTGCTCTTCTTTTGTCTAAGAGCATTGAATCTCCACTTGAGGCATATTATCTCTAGTGGATGAGTGGTATTGGACAGTTCTCATAAAAAAATCATTTAACAATTGATTCATTTTGTAATTACAAGATATACACTCATTAAGTTGTAAATGGAGTGGTTTGACACCACTTTGACACTCACCATGGTTTTGTATGGGTGGTTTCATCACCATTACTATAAATTGTAATGATTAACATTTCAATATTAATTATTCTACATTTTTATAATATTATTAATAATGTCTTATTTCATATGCTTTTAACAGTAATTTTTTATTTCAAACAATCAAAATTATATTTTTTGTTTAATATTCGACAAGTATTTCATTTTTAAATTGCACATAAGAGATTCATTAATAAACAAGGGTAAGAACTAATACTTGAAATATTCAAAATCAACATTATTATATCACTACATTTTAATAATATTGTATTTATTAAATCACCTCCCTTCATTTGTGCGTGCACAAGGTTTTGTACACGACATATTGTTTTTTTGTCATCAGTGCTCCTCTTTCATATGGGTGCAATGATGCTCACTGTTGGTTAAGGTGCACAGGTTCTCATCTTTGGTATAAGTGCATCGATTCTTCTTTAATATAGGTGCACCGGTGCTCCATGACCATAAATTATATTGCTTAACATTTCAATATTAATTTTTATACATTTTTATAATATTATTTTTATGTTTATTGATAATGTCTTATTTCATATGCTTTTAACTATAAAATTTTTATTTCAAACAATCAAAATTATAATTTTTGTTTAATATTAGGCAAGCATTTCATTTTTAAATTGTAAATAAGAGAGTCCTTAATAAACAAGGGTAAGAACTAACACTTGGAATCTTCAAAATCAAAGTTATTATATCACTACATTTTAATAATAATGTATTTATTAAATCACCTCCCTTTATTTGCATGTTCACAAGGTTTATGTACACAACAAATTGTTTTTTGTCATCGATGTTCCTCTTTGGTATGGGTGCATCAATGATCATTATTGGTTAAGGTGCATCGGTGCTCATCTTTGGTGTAAGTGCATCTATGCTTCTTTACTGTAGGTGCATTAAAACTCCATGACCAATGTCCACTAGTGTGGTTTTGGCCAAAAACAAATTGGTGCTCCTCTTTGGTGAAGGCGCACTGGTGCCAGTGCTATTCTTTGGTGAAGGAACACCTGTGTCGGTGCTCCTCTTTGGTGAAGGTGCACTAGTGCATATTTGGTATAAGCGCACTGGTGCATCATTGGTATAAGTGCACCATTGCATCTTTGGTATAAGCTCACCAGTTCATCTTTGGTATAAGCACATTGGTGCACTTGTCTCATTAAAGCGCACTAATGAAAAACCTCTGTTAAAGCCTCTAGTCACCAAGATTTTTTAAAGTATAAGAAATTTCCGTAAAAACCTCTACTAAAACATCTGGTACCATTGGCGAAGGTTGTAGCAGAGGTTTTTTTGAAAATTTTGACCAATATTGTAACACTAAAAGCCTCTACTATAGGGCCTGTTCCTTGTAGTGTGGTGAGAAGGATGCCCTCTTTGTCATTAACGGTGGTGTACATGGTTCTTCTACTAAAAGCAAGCATAAGTCACAATCTGAGTGCATAATGAAGAATGTTATACTAAGTCTTCCTTCACCTTTATTAACAACTTTAGTGATGCCATTCTAGAGGTTTGTTTAGAAGTTAATTCATGCCCCATTTCTTGTATATCCATATTATTTTGTGGCGTGTTATTGAAAATTTCTAGAATTATTTAGAAGTATTTAGGATATATTAGGTAAAGCCAAACAAAATGATATAAAAAATAGGTCCTGGCATAGAAGTGTTCAATCTAATAATGTGGCTTGACTATGACCAACCTTTCATTATGCAATTGATTATCATTCTCAATCAAATAATGTCATTTGACTAATCTGGCATCCATTCCATGGAGTGCCAAAATGAAAGAGGGAGGGTATATGCTTAAGGTTTTCCTCCTCTCTTGGTATTGGAAATGCTAATTTCCAGTGAAGAAGAATTAGAAATGCGGGGTCCCACCATCTCAACCCATGCAACAATGATCAACTAACATGCTAGTTGGGCCTCCCCATGACTTGATTCATGCATTTGTAGAATGGCATAGGTTTAGGGTGGGTTATCCTTTTGCATTTATTTTTCCAGAAGAAAAATGGAGTAAACAAACTCTCATTTGCCTCGGATAAGAATCCTTAATCCTTCCCCACACATTTAGGTTTTAGAAAAATTAATCAAACCCTACTTTACCAAAACGTTGTCATTCGTTTCTATTGTAATTGTACAAAGTCGTAACCATGAATTTGTATCATAAAGTCATAAACAAACTAGCTAGGCGCATATTGTAGACTATGTATAAAGTGTAGTAAATTTAGTTTTGTATAGGGAAGGATTTTTCTTTTCTAAAGACCTTTTCATTGTACGTATTTTCATGTCGCCTAAAGTCTATTTAGGCAATGAAATTTCAAAGTGTTAGTTTCCCCTCACATCTTTAAAGGCAATGAAATTCCATTTGCTTTTAATATACTGATAATAATATATGTTCTTGATGGTGTATTTATCTTTTAACGAGCCTTATCATAATGGGTCAATATGAGCATCCTTACTTCGTGTCGGTTTTGAATTTATAATCTCTTTAGAGATAACACATGTTCTTAATCATTAGGCCCACTCAAATGCTCTACAATATTCCTTTACAAATTAATAATACAATAAAGTATTCCATTAATTTAATTTTAAATTAAAACATCCATTTACAAATAAACAAATGCCATGATCCATTTCATTAATTTAATTTTAATACGACCAAATATAAAATTTATCCATTTAAATAAACTACTAAACAATAATAAAACACAAACTTAATTAATTATAATGAAATCTTAAAATAAAGCTCGGTAAACTCAAGAAAAAGCTAAAAAGATATTCTATAACAAACAAATAACTTGGGTGGGAATGAAAGGATAAGATGAACATTGAAATAAAGGACAAATTGTCTAAAGTAACATGTCGAGGAACACGTTAAAATAAAGTAATAACAAAGATCCATTGGGATCCTTTAACTAACCTTAAAGTCTTGTCCCCATTATAGAAACCAACTTGGGTAGAAAGTCTTATCCAAATACATTGAAATTATATTTGATAACTGATTCGATGTTGAATTTGCTTAAGGAAGTGTATGGGCTAAGGAAGCAATATAATAGGAACTTAGTTAACTTATTATAATACAGGAAATTCCAAATAAAACATTTACCTTGGATTAGATTTTCAAGGGATTATTTTTTATTAATTATAATTAATTCAATATTATAAATATAAATTAAGTTTTATCTTTAGTTATTGTAAGGTAAATCTTCATATAAATCTTCATTGACAAATTACAAGTTATTAATTGTTTAATATATATATATATATATATCCTTGCACCATCACATATCCTAGTAATAAAAAAAACAACTATGAGTTATTAGTTGTTTAAAAATAATCTACATCCTTGCACCCACATGTTTTAGTTCTCGAAAACAACCTCTACAAGTGAAGGAAGGTTTACCTTTTTAAAGTAAAGTGTAAGGGCTTATATTCTTTTACATAACAATAATGTTTGAGCAATGACTATTCAGTTTTTTATCAAAACATTAACACTTTTATGAACAACATATGACAGAGGTGTAGAAAGGATTTCTCCTTCAACATTGAAAATGAATTCAAGGTCATCAATGTAATGAATCTCATCTCTTTAATGGAGTGGAGGTCATACCAACAACAAAACTTATCTTTGGAATAGGAAATATGATGTTGGGGAGAACTAGAGTGTTGATTTTTTTTTTACACAAATGGTTAACAGGATTTATATTAAAAAGGTGGAACCATATACATAGAGAGGGGGAGGCCAATCCCAAAAATTCAGAACTGTCAAGGCAGATTTTGAAAAAACTAGCCTCTATAATTCAAAAATGGCATTATGCCTGATACAACTTAATTTAAAAGTACTGCTATTACATCTGAAGACTTTAACAAAATGGCCTAATAAAAAACAACAGAAGTAAAACATAGTAGATAAACATATAGTTGGAACAGTAAACTTCAGACCAAGAGAGTATGCAGTTCCAGTAGCTAATTGTTATGTCGGTTTCGAGCAGGTTTCTCCTTGACCAGCAATTGTGCCATCATTTTCGTCGATGTTCAAGATGACCGAAGGGCTGCTCCTGCTATTGGTCCTCACACAGTCCACTTTGGCCTCGACAATTCGCAGGCAGTTGTAGAAGGTGTTGTGTTTTCCCATTATCTTCTCAAAGAAGTCCTTCATATTGCCCGAGCTTGCCTGAGCTTCCGAGTTTGAAATTTGAACAAACGTTGCCAAGTGGGAGATTGATTTTTTCATTTCCGTGAAGTCCCCCCTGAGCCAACGAACTTGTGATTCCAGGTCTTGTACCTGCGAATGAATATCAGGAGAGGGACTTCCTGCCCCTGAGGGGAGCCTCTATAACTAAGTTCACCGGGGTTGCCACGATACTGTTGCTGAAAAACACCTTTACCGATTTCACACTGGTTCGGGTGATAACTAGGAACTGTGAAATGTCCAGAGGCATAACCGTAATTGGGGAGCATCTCCGTGCCCCTATTCCCATGGCCGAGAACAACATCCAGGGGCGTCCAAACCCCTCCATTTCCAGAGTCCAATGCTTTAGAGTGGTTGAGACAGGCAGACTTAGAACCACCTCCCCTGGAGGAATCAACACCTCTAGCTTCATGAAATATTTCAGACAGATAACGCTTCTTGCCACCATTGCAGGATCCCCCAGGAGTGGGCTTCTCATTCTTCCAGCATTTCCTACAATGCAGAGCAGCAGGGCATTGGTTACACTCCCCCATAGAATCCTGCAACGAGAAACTTCCGAACTCAACGCTGCAAGGGAAGACATAGACAGGGGCGAAGACCGAAGAGCAGGAGTTCAAATGCGAACGCAGGGTGCAAAGATCTTCACCACCCTGCATGAGATATCCCCACACCACCTTGGGGATCATCCTCATAAAGACTCCGCATGCGAGACAGGTGGTGTCTGTTAGAGACGACCGCCAAAACCTCCGAAGGGAAAAATGCATAGCTCGAGGGGATCTAAGATGGATATGGAACATTAAATAGGCCATCGAGTGGTGAGAGATGGGGAGGGGATGGGGGTGTGACTTAGGTAGAAAATTAGGGAACCCAAACATTGCTTCTAGGTTGGTCATTGAAAAGAGCATGGCCACAATTCAAAATTTCTCCTCTATTAGCCATGGTGTCTACACAAGTGTTGCAATGTCTAAGGATGTGAAGGAAGGTGAGGGAGTTGAATTTTTTGGCCGAGTAGAAGAAGTGTTGGTGCATCGTGGAAGTGGGTTTTCGACGCAAGCTGGCTATGTCTCTAGCTTCTCTGATCACCAGCATTGAGTATCCAGCCCCTTGATCGTGGGTAACCATTCAGCTTCATTATTGGGTTTTTTCCCAATTCCCCAAGCATAATCCTCCAATTTGTTTCCGTCGGAGTCAAGAAGAACTCCCCCCGCACGTGCCAACCCAGGATTGCCTTTGGAGGCACCATTGAAGAAGAGGATGTTGCTTCTCAGATTAAGAATCCATCTCTGTAGTTCTTCAGGATCCTTCCTGATGTGCCAGCTCTGTGGTTTCTTATTCCTATGAGTATGGAAGGTAGAGTGAGGAGAGGAAGAGAGCAGATCAACCACCCAAATTTTTTCTTCGACACTTAGTGTTTCTTTGCAGAGGTTTTCCATACTTCTAGAGGAGAGGGAGTCAATCCACAAGGCTTTAGCAGAGGAGATGATTTTCCCTGGGGAGGCTTTGAGACCATAAAAAATTTCATGATTCCTTGTAGTCCAAAGTTTCCAGCACAAGAATTTAGGGAAGGTTATCCAGGCTCTTTTGAAATTCAATTTTCTGGAGAAGGAATTTGGGTAATATAAGTGCAAGTTCTCAAAGAGGTCAGACCAAATGGTGGGGAGGACAAGGTTTGGGTGGACGTCTTGCAGATATTTTTGCTACACTTCTTGGGAGAACTCATAGTCTAGGAAAAGATGATTTGTTGTCTCCTCCTCTTTTTTGCAGAGAATGCATCTGGTCGGACCTTCGACGCCTCTTTTCTTGAGGTTTTCAGCAATGAGAATCTTTTTATGAGCAAGGGCCCAAATGAAGACATTCACTTTTGGGATCCCGTCCCTGCTCCACACTTGCTTCCATTGTTTTTCTTTGTTTCCTCTGTTGTTTAGAGTATCCAAATAGCTATAGCCATCCTTGACGTTGTAATATCCATTCTTCCCCCATCTGCGCTTGTCATGCAGAGATTGATGGATGGGAATCACACCATGAAGCCGGGAAAGAAGAGCATTATATTCAGGCTGTAACTGGTATGGGAGGTCAAGGTTCTTCCATATCAACCAATTCCCTTGAGGAGACCAAGATGATAAGTCATAGAGGGTATTAATATTGGACTGCTCCATCTAACGTCTTAGGTCCTGAAAGAAGATGAGTGAGGAAGCGGGGGAGGAAGGTCCAAGGTTGTCTTTCCAAATTTTGACTTTTTTACCATTTCCCGGGGCCCAAGAAAGATTGTTTTGAATGATAAAAGCAGAATTTTTGCAGAGATTCCAAATCGCATCTCCCTTCGTCTCTCGATCAATTTTTTCCACGCGCCTACTTCTGCTTCCCTGCATATATTTTTTGTAGAAGATCTATTTCCACCAAGCTTTCTTTTCAGAAATGATTCTCCAGAGAATTTTGGCTCCAAGAGCCAGATTCATATGAGTGAGATCTTTAATCCCAGCCCCTCCATACTCTTTTGGCCTACACACAGAATCCCAACTGATGAGATGAAACTTTTTCGTGCCATTAGTTTTTCCACCTTGCCAGAGAAATTTGTGGAGAGCTTTGGATATTTCAGAGATCACCGATTTAGGGGCAAGGGAGATGGAGCAGGAATAAAGAGGATAGGCGGAGAGAATGGAGTGGATGAGCACCAGATTTCCAGCCAGGTTTATCCAACGAGAACCCCACGAGTTGATCTTGTTCTTAATTTTGACAACTAATCCCTGCCAGTCCGCCACTTTTTTCCTGCCTTTGAAAATTGGCACTCCAAGATAAGTGAAAGAGCTCCAATCTCTTAGACCTTCAAAGCCAAAAATTCTAGCAATTCTTGCTAAGGTCCCGTTGGGGTAGTTTCAGCTATAAATTTTGGATTTATCAAGGTTCACTTTGCCATCTGAGGCTCCGAGGAAGGAAGTGAGGGCAAGATTGAACTGATTAGAATAGTGATAGAGGCTCCTCCAAGAAAAATAGTATCATCAGCAAACTAGGAGTGATTAACCGGTTGCACTCCTCTAACAATTTTGATACCCTTTAAATCACCAGAGGCTTGCATGGAGTGTAGCTTTCGACTCAAGGATTCCGCCACAAGGAGGTACAAGAACAGAGACAAAGGGAAGCCTTGACGCAGACCTCGAGTTGCCAAGAAGAAATTGGTAGGTCTACCATTTACTAGAGGTGCAATCCAGGGGGAGTTTATGCAAGATTTTATCCACCTTACAAACTTGTTGGAGAACCCAAACTTTTCCATAATGGTAAAGAGAAAACTATGACTGACTCTATCAAAGGCGTTTTCCATATCAAGCTTAATGGCCATTCCTTGATGTTTTTTTTCTATGCTGGTGTGAATAGCTTCCTAGAAAATAACAATGTTATCCAAGATTTGTCGACCCACTATGAAACCCCCTTGTGCTTCAGAGATGAGTTTCCCCATTACTTTTTCATCCTGGTGGCAAGAATTTTTGTGAGAATTTTGTACGAAGTGTTGCAGAGGGAAATTGGTCTGAAATGACTCATGGAGGAGGGGGCTTTATCTTTGGGGATGAGAGCAAGGAAGAGTTGGTGGCTCCTCCAACTTTGTCTTTTTTCCTGGTCCAGTTCAACATTCGCTTCAGATCCTCTTTGATAATCTCCCAAGAAGCTTGGTAGAAATTTATGGTGAAGCCATCAGGGCCGGGGGCCTTGTCAATTTGGAGGGACCAAATGGCTTTTTCAATTTCATGTTTCAGGATTGGTTTAGCGAGATCTCTGTTTGCATTTTCCGAGACTAGGTTGGGGATGTTCTCTAGAAGATCCGCTTGTGCATTCAGGTCCACCTCTCCACTATCCAAGAAGAGCTCCTTGAAGTGGTTGAAGGCTAACACTTTCAGGTTCTCTTGTCCATTGATCCTTTCCCCATTGATATTTTTTAATTCTCTAATAGCATTATGGCTTCAACGAGCTTTTGTTTGGTTGTGGAAATACTTGGTGTTGCTATCACCCCCTCTAAGCCATAGTTGCATGGATTTGATTCTTCAGGTTTATTCTTCATGTTTTGTAGCTCTAAGAATATCCAATTCAACATTTTTTTCTTGGTTTAGGAGAGAAGTCGGGATTTCCTCGATGTCCATTCTTTGATGCAGGGAACTCAGCTTGGACTGGAGGATGAGTCTGGTGCTATTGGGATTTTTGAAAGAAGAGTTTGCCCATTTTTTGAGTTCAATTTTGACTGCTCTGAGTTTGGATTCCCAAATGAAACTGGGTGAGCCACAAAAAGTTTTATTCCAAGTGCTCGAGACAACATCAAAGAAGTCAGTGGTATTGATCCAAAGATGGTTGAAGCGGAAGGGTGTGGGTCCAAGATTTTTCGGGGGGGCGATTGAGAGACCAATAGGTTTGTGATCAGAGGAAGCACAAGGAATAGAGAAAGTAGTGACTAACAGGTCAGAGTGAAAGAAGGAGGAGCATACCAGAAAACGATCAAGCCTGGCCGCTATGTGTCCTGCACCACATCTTCTATTGCTCCAGGTGTATTTGGCATTTTTCAGAGGGATATCAATAAGATCCAACTCCACTAGAAGATCCAAGTCCATTTGACAAAGGATCTATATTGAAATTATAGGTTAAGATGCGACTAAAGAAACAAGGGAAATATGTATAGTAGCAAGTCCATGCTTTTACTTATAAGTATAATTCATTGATTTAAGTTATTGAAACAATTATTTTAATTTTTTTTTATAGTTAAAATTAGTAGACAAATTTTTCTTTGTTTAGTCCTCTTTCCTAGCTTTAAAGGTCAACAAAGTTAGCTATGTGTTGCGTTTTCTATGGCAATAAAACAATGAAAAGCACATGTGTCAAAGAAGAAACAATATCCAAACATTGTTAAGACAGGAAGGGTCAGTAATGCGATCTCAAGAACTATATATAATTGGAAGCTTCACACCCATTTGATGGAGGAGAGAGATATAAGATTTAATTGATATGTACTCATAATTTCTTTTAAAATTATGAGTAATTTACTCCATTGTTTTTACAATTAATTGGTTGATCTAATCATCTTAATTGGTGTTATAACTTAGAACAATCCACTCATCTATTTGTAATATCATTCGCCTCATTTTCTTATCATGCCATTATCTCACTACAAACAAAATATTTCAGTTAAAATTCAATATATTGACCAATAGTTTGAGAGATGTGTGTAGTAACTCTCGCTTGGGTACTATATAGAAGATCCTTAAATACATATCCTCACAAGAACCTTCAACTTATTTTGATTATTATGCAAACTTCATAATTGCTACCTCTTTCTCTCTTTTTCCCACACATCCATGCTTGCAATTGTCATTCAATTTTTAGGGTTCAATTGTAGTGGCTCCACAATCTTCAATCCAAGTGGGAACCTCATTAGAGTGCACAACTATCGTTCCAATTTCAAGAATGAAGTCATTATCATGAGCATGGCAGGCATGGCTTTCTTGATAATGTGACATAAGGTATATAATATCTCTCTATTTCCTTTCCATACTTTTCCATTCCTCTAATGAAAAATAATTAAATATTTACAACGTTTGAAGTTGCAACCGATTCTATTGTATGTGAAATAGAGGCTAAGTTTGCAAAATGAATAATAAGGTTTCTGGGGAGAATTCTAGCATGCCTAAATTTAAGTATTTGTGGTAAGAAGGATGCTCTTTTTGTTGATTTTGTCAAAAACATTAGCAACGGTGTATGTGGTTTCTTCTACTAAAAGCATGCATACATGACATTTTGAATGCAATTGAAGGATGTTATGCTAAATGTTCCTTCCCATTTTTCAACAACTTTGGCAGTTTTGTTGTAGAGGTTTGTTTAGACATTAATGCATGCCCCATGTCTTGTATATCAAGATTATCTTGTGGTGTGTTATTGAAAAATTCTGTAAATATTTAGGATGTGGTAGGTTAAGGCAAATAAGTTGAGATCAAATATAAGGCTTGGAATAGAAGTGTTGTGGCTTGGCTACAACCAAGCTTTCATTATGCAATCAATTATCATTCTCAATCAAACAATGTCATCTGACTAACATGTCATTGATTCCATGTAGTGCCAAAAAGAAAAAGGGAGGCAATATGTTTTATGTTTTCCCCTCTTTTGGTATTGAAAATGTCAATTTCCACTAAAAAGGAATTGAAGGTGTAGAGTTCCATGGTCTTGTCATATGCAACAATAGTCAAATAAGTTGTTAGTTGGGCCTTTGCATGACCTGATGCATGCATGCATAGAATGCCATATGTTTAGGGTGTGTTATCCTTTTGCATTTGCTTTTATTGAAGAAAGTGGAGTAAACAAACTGTCATATACCTCGAATAAGAATCCTTAATCCTTGGCCCCCACATCTTTAGACTTTAGGAAAAATAAGCACAACCCTACTTTACCAAAATATTGTCGTTCATTTCTAATTATAAGTGTACGAAGTCATAACCATAAATTTGTATCATAAAATCGTAAACAAACTAACTAGGCACATATTGTAGAGTGTGTATAAAGTTTTTGCACCGAGTAAAACGAGGTGCTCTACAGCCCAGTATGGGAGAGATCCTCTAACATGATATAACGTTTCAACGTTAGTAACAAAATAATTAAAAAAATTCATGTCGGCTCAAAAAATAAAAAATTATGGAAATTATTTAAAAAAAAAAAAAATCCATGTTGGTTCATAAAATAAAATATTATGAAAAGTAATTAAAAAATAGATGTTTGTTTATAAAATAAAAACTTAAAACTTAAACCCGGATCTATCAATCAAGAAAGATCAAATTTCTTGAGTTTAAATTTAAAAAAAGAAATACACCTCAAAAAATTGGATCCCTCTCGATACTTGATAGATACGAGTTTAAAATGAATCTATGCTGGTGTAAATTCATTTTTATATAGGAGAAATTTTTGTCTTTCTAAAAGACCACTTCATTGTAGTTATTTTCATGTTGCCCCAAAGACAATATAATTTCAAGTGTTAGTTTCACCTCAACTCTTTAAAGGCAATGAAATTTCATTTGATTTTAATATACTAGTAATAGTAATTGTCCTTATGGTGGAAAGAGGCACCATATCAAAAATTAAATTAATGGAATGGATCATAGAATTTCTTTATGTGTAACTCAACATACTTATTAAAACTAAATTAATAAAATATTTCATTACTCTAGGGACACTAAAAAACTAAATTAATAGGATGAGTTCAAACATTCGTGAATTTGTAAATCCTTATTAAACATATTATTGAAATGAATTAATAGGATGAGTTCGAACATTAGTGAATTTGTAAGTCATTTTTAAACATATTAATGAAATGAATTATAACATTTGTACATTTATAAGTTGTTTTGAAACATTATTTATTATATAAATCATTTTTAAACATATCAATTAAATGAATTATAACATTTGTACATTCATAAGTTATTTTGAAACATTATTTATTAATAAATAAATTACATCGTCATATTTTATTCATCCATTAATTTTCCACTTTATGACATTTATCCTTCGGCTTGGTAATTTGGAAAGTAAAAACAATTCTTTCTTTACCTTGAATTCATTTCAATATTCAATACACATAATGTATTATCTTAATTTCAATATTCAATACACATAATGTATTATCCACATTATCTACCATGTAAAAACAAATAAAGTAATGGTCGTGGTAAATTGCAAAGTAAAAACCATTCTTTCTTTACCTTGAATTCATTTCAATATTCAATAGATACGGCATGTATTCTCTACCATGTAAAGACAAACAAGGGAAATAAAAGCAAAGCTTCAAGTCCCTGCCAAAGTTACAAGTCTAAATAATTTTTATCAGACACAATTCAACATTCAAGAATGCATTACAAATGGTACTCATGTTTACATATATGAAGATGTAAACATTGAAATATGGTGAATTTGATGAACATATATAGAGATGTAGACATTACAAAGATGTAAACATTGAAATATGGTGAATTTGATGAACAAATATAGAGATGTAGACATTACAGATGCATATAAAGAAAATACTACTCCTATATAACATTTGTTTCCTTTGGAAATAACATGTAAAATTTAATATTTTTGTATAAAATTCAAATCCAAAACCTATTAATCATGTTGATGCCTCTATAGAGAGGCAAAATGCGAAATTTTCTTGACATCTTCTGAGCTTGTTCAAAGACATAAGATTCGTACAATTATAGATGGAGAGAGGACCTTTTGACACATAGGATGATTATTTATCTTATAAAAGATGTGGATTTCCCAAAGCAAAGTTTAGATAACGAGATGTTTACATGTGCCCGTAGTCCCTCTCAAGAAATAACATTTGTTTGAAAGGATTTCGACACTTGGTCAATCAGAGATCACCAGGCAGGAAAAATGAGAAGGAGGTGGCTACACTGACATATACAGTTGTAAAGTGCCTTGACTATCTCGACTGCTGCTCATATTGTATCTTTAAGCTTTCTTGGGAAAGTGTGATACTTATGAAGCTATTGTCTTCCTTTGAGGGTCATTTTTCACTTACCCTAGAGATCACAACTGAACTCTGAAGAAAGCGAGAAAGCAAGTCGACAAGGGTTGGAATGTGTATGAACGCAGGATGTTGGGGAATCAACCAGATAGTGGGATAAGAAAATAGGTGTTTCAGAGGTCGACCACTCAATAATAATAGGAGAATCGACCAAAGTTGGAGCCACCAAAGTTGATTTTGTTGAAGTTGTATCTCCAGTTATTTATGTTCACTGAAATATATATACGGCGAGTAAATTAGCAAAGGTAAAGGTACATGTTCCTATGTAAGAATTGGCCACCGATTGATTGCAAAAGCTATGTTTCCACTAGAGACTGTATGAGTGCCTCTCTATTATATAGTGGTCGGTACAAAAGATCCAGTTATTGCAAAATATATGTATAGAGGTTATGATAAACTAGGGTGGTCTTTAAAATTTATGGTATTAATCGAGCTAACACGGAACTTGCTAGCTAATAGAAAATCCAGGAGTAAGGGCGGGAACCTAGCAAACTAGTAGCAAGCCAACAAAACCCAATCCTGCTGGTGGGTAGGCTAGAAATTAGCAAGAGTGGACATCTCCCACTAGCTGGTTGGTGGGCTGGAACAACCCCTTGCACATGCTACATGAACTCACGAAGGATTTATTTGTGGATGGATGGATTGATGGATTAAGGAACTGATTTAGCAATTGATTGAAAAAGAAAACGAGAAATGAATGATAGTCAGATGAGATGAATGGATTCATGATCAACTATTGTCCTTGCACTCTCCAACGTTTTAATCGAAATTTCAAGGTGAAGTTGATTTTATGTGGGCTTTAACTTATGAGAAATTATTCAGCGTTTTTGTTTTTTTGATTGATTATGTTATCTGATACGGCTCCTTAGAAACAAATTTTCAAGGAAATTAGGATGAATAACTCCTAGTTTTTGTTCAAATTTTCAAGGAAATTAGCATGAAGAACTGCTAGTTTTTGTTGAACTGTCTTTGTTACAGACTCTATACATGCCTTTTAAACTATTCTAAATAATAATTGGGGTTGCTAATAAATCTCACCTATGAAGCAATAAAATCCTGGTGCATATACATTCAATTTTGTACACAATTTCAACTTAAGGTTGATATAAATTTGACAAATACATATGAGCAGGGATGAATGGGGATATTATTGTTTCAATGGGGATGAATTTCAAGTCTTAGGCCATGGACAGTTACATAACAATATAGGTATCACTATTAATTATCACAACACATAAGTGTTTAGTTACAACAGTCATCATAGAAACAAACTCTATGTATTTGTTTGCAAATTTTAATATATATATCTTAACTTTGTTCACTTTTGAATTTTGATGCTTGAAAGTTAAAATGAAAACTAAAAACAATGTAGAGTATCTAAGTATCTAACCATAACGAGTTGGATTTTGATAGATTTCCATAGCTGAGTCATAAATATTGTTGTACATGAAGCGAATCCCTGAAATTTGGGCCTGCAGTTGTTGCACTATGGTAAATAGTCTTTTGTTGTAGGACTGCGCAGAATCTTGAAGAAATGAGACGCATCCTACATCTTCTGTTCCGTATAGTTGACATGCAAATGGTGTGCACCCTATGGCTGGAATTGAACCCAATGTAGTCTTTCTAGCTCCCAGATTATAGAGACTCTGCATTTATTCATTCACTGTTCACTCTCTTAATTCAAATAAACAACTATATTCATATTCTTCTTTAAAAAAGTATTGAATATATTGATTCCATAAATTAATTTCTCAAACAAATATCATGATTATATGAGTTGCTAATAATTGAATAATTACCACGAGGTGACTAGTATAAGTAGAGATGAGATTAAAATACAATATGGTGGCACAATGAATTGGATAGAATATAAAGAATGAGAGGACAAAATCAGTCTCTCACAGAGTATTTATTCCAACGCAGACTGGGAATTTTGCAATAAACAAAAGACAAATCACTGTATGCATGCCCCAGTGTATTTAGAAATATACCAATGTTTTTGTTTAAATTATTCATAGGATCTTTCTATTTTACCAAAATACATAATTTATAAAAACTTTATGGATGGTTTGCCATAAGAGAAACCAGTCCATCCATAGGGAAATCTTCAAGAAGGTTTTATGTTCAACTATTTTAAGCATACATTTAAACATAAGAGATCGATTACTATATTGCTGGGAAGCCAACTTCTCCCCCATCTATTACTACATACATGAAGATTGTATTATTGAAATACCAAAACTACAGTGAAACTGTCATATGCATGTTGATAGCTAGAGATAGTAAGAGCCAAATTAAATTTGAGAATTATCATGAGTAGAGAGTGAGACTGGATTAGATTCGGTGCCTTATTGTAATACCCCTAGTTTTGACTTGAAATGTATTTAACCAAAATTATGTAAATAATGTAAATATGCTAGTGCGGAGCTCAATGCCAAGGCCCGACTAGTGAATGTCTAGGCATGTAAGATGTATATATTTTTATTTGGACTGTGTGGTTGGCTTGTCATGTTGATTTAGAATATATGTAAATATTATGTGCATAAATAATAAAATGGTCCAAGAATGGTTGTGTAAAGATCACCAAAGGGGCTATGATTCCACCAGAGGGGAAGAGGAAAGGGGGTCTATAGGATACTAAGTCCTTGAAGCCAAGTGTCAACCTTAGAACTCACCCAAGTTTTGCCATGTGCCTTGAATAAGCCAATTATCTCCTTTTTGACTATTTTCCAATCATTGAATGCATGTGTGAGGTTGGTGGGAAAAGTCACCTCATGCAATTATTGAAGCATGGGGTTGACTGCACTTTTGTGACAGTCCTGTCATGACAGAAGTCAGTCTGCGGCTGCCAGGAGTCCTTTATTCTACTGTCAGAAGCTATGCCAGTTGTCTTTTCACCATTTTATCATATCCCTTGGAGTCAAACCTCATTATCTCATTCATTCACGCATATATACACTAGGGAAAGCTCTCCATTGTTTCCCATGAACTTACTAGATTGTGTTTAACCCAGAAATTCGAATTTGGAGACAGTGTTGCAGATTTGGAAGGTAAAATTGATGGTTGTAGGTGAGCAGAGAGGTTGCGCAAGCTAGGAACCCTTAACCATTAAGTTTTGTTGCTCATAGGCGCTTGAGAAGCCACGTATTGAGGCTACAGGTGATTTTACAACAACACATATCAGATTGGAATTGTTATATGCACACACTAGAAGCACCTAGCAAGATGGATCGCCCAAGAGAACCGTGGATTGGTGAAGGGGATGCCTGAGCCTAGAAGGGTGCTGTGTGAGGCAGGTATTGTGGGAGCCAAGGATGTTGTGGCTAAGTGAGACCACTATAGAGATCTATAGGAGCATTTGGCTAAGCACAGAGAGAAAAATTGGTTGTGGGTTGAGAGATAGAATCCTGTAGGTGTTTCCTTCACCCTGGTGGCCTCATAGCCCGGCTTGGGAGTGGCCTCTCAACAGAAAGAGTATATGCTGGATAAAGTGCCTATGGTTGGGTGGAAAATCGCTCTTACACATATATTTGCTTGGATCTGCATTGGATAAAGATAAGTATTCTCATGCATTTGATTCTGAAACATTTTTATTTATTGTCTGTAATGTTTATGCTTGTATTTACATGCTAGATGTGTGTGGATAGATTTTAATTCCACTGTGAATGTTTATTTACGTTTCTACACACATTGTATACGTTGAAATTCATAATATGGATTTGGGGCGAAATTTGAGATCTTGAATTTGGTTAATGTCCCCTCTCGATGGTTGGATTGGGTGAAGGGGACATTACACTTCTAGTTGTGCTTCCAACAAAAGATGTTTGTTAGTTAAATTCGCTAACAAATCCAATTTGGTGTCCATGTCATGGATGTCCCCCTACATATCCTAGGCATGCCTTTGAATGTTGTCTTTTAGAATATTTCTCTCCAAAATAACCCTTTCCAAAAGATTCTTGAGTGCCCAGATACAATTCTTAGAAGATACCAATGCACCCTGCTCGAAAGAGTCCTGAACCGTGAGCCCCAACATTTGTTATTCTAGATTTTCAATTTCCCTTGCAAATATGGAACAAAATGTCTCTCGCAGTGAACTCCTTAGAATAACGTTTCTTGTGGATTCTACCACCACCGTAACTGTGGGATCATTGCCTTAGATCCATGGTAGCAAAGCTAGATTCACTACGGACGTTACACCATATCACAATCGACACCCTCTGTGAAGTGCCAAAAATTACTTGCAGAACCAAATAGCCTTCAAATTCTAGTGTTTGAATACCATCACTCAGTCACAAGACAAATGTGTATCCCTCCCCATCCTCAGTATTCCCATATGTTCTCCCTCGCGCAAATAGTGAATGTGAGGGGACGCCTTGAGGTGCCCCTCCTTAACTTCAACTACCTTCACAATCCTTGGGGTGGGAAGGTGGCCCCTCCTTTCTCCTCCACATCGCATCATTCGCTCCACCTCAACTTTATGCCATCTTTCCACCATCATTTGTATCTAGGGAGTTGGAATCCTAAGAAGGATGTCCCTGCACTTACGTTTGAGTTCACTTCCTTCCATGGTATCCTAGGAGAAACTTACCATTGGACCTTTGATCTTAACTCCCTCATTGGCCATTTGGTTCACCGACGAGTTTGTATATATTTGAATGTGGTGAGGCATAATGCAAGTTATCTATGGAAAGAGATCTACTAACTGGTAGAGATTGTCTTCTAGTTGGCACTTATGCACCATCTTTCTAATTGTAATGCCATTTTGAAGGAATTTGGCCATGCCTATAACTATCTGCGAGTCTCCCTCAATAATGAGTTAGGAGTAATATCTATCCATGTGTGCAATGTGTAATCCTTGCACTAGAACAATAATTTATGATGCATTATTACTTTCAATCCCAACAAACTCATAATAGATCTAGAGTATATAGCCTTGGTCATCCCGAATTCCTCCTCCAAATCACATTGGCCCCAGATTACCTTTGGAAGCTCCATCAAAGTTGAGTTGTATTAAACCTTTTGGTGGTGGAAACCATTTGTCTAGACTGAGTGGAGGCTTCATTTTGAGGTGGGATAAGGGAGGGGTTTGAAGAGGGAGTAAGTCCCAATATTTGA